>VDFB02058242.1:670372602-670775869 GCA_007258455.2 Sequoia sempervirens | reverse complement strand
GGAAGATGGACCAAGAGAAGAAAATAAGTGTTGAAGCCAAGATTTTGCATAACACATCAAGGATATACATGAAAAGGTAAGAGAACATATTAACAAGATGAATATGCAGTATAAGGCTAAGGCAGATCAGAAGAGGAGGTATAAGGAGTTTCAGATTGGTGATGAAGTGATGGTCCACTTGAGGAAAGAAAGGTTTCTAGTGGGAACATATAACAAATTGAAGATGAAGAAGTTCGGTCCCTGTAAAATTTTGAAGAGGCATGATTCAGAGAATGCAAATGAGGTAGAGTTGCCGGATGGATTCAACATTTCCCCTGTATTCAACATTTCAGATTTGACAGAGTATCATGAAGGTGGTGTAGAGGAAGTACCAATGATGGAACAGTGTGGGACTCCAACACCTACTTCAGAAAATGAGGAGATTGAAGAAATCCTGGATAGTCATGTGGGAAGGAGTACCATTAATAGGCAGTATGAAGAATATCTAGTGAAATGGAAAGGAAGGCCTGTTGAAGATTCATCTTAGTTGCCTAAGTCAGAGGTTGACCGTTTGGGTTTTTCCTCCACCATCTGATACGTGATGGGGTCACTTCTCAAATTACCCTGGGTGTCTAATGCAGGAGCATCCAATGGTGTAAGGGCAATCTTGCATCACCCAAAAATAGTTAAATTTCAAGTTTCTCAATTTTTAGATGTTTTTATATTTTTGGATACTCTTTTTGTCATAATGAAATTCTCAATTTACGGTTTTTATTTTCTATTCCTGGGTTGAAAGATATTGCAGTTTTAGTCTCCTAGATTTGCACTTGAAAATCTTTCGAGTTAGATTTGAGGCACTTAGAGTTCTTGGATCAGCCCTGAAACTTTCCAAAATCAGCATAGTGGATTTCAAGCATATTATTGACTTCGAGACCTTTCCAATGGTTTAAACAGTTCGCAAATCAGAGTCCTGGATCAAAAGTTATGGCCTCAGGAAGTTGGCGCACTTTCTAGAAGATACAATTGCAAATGTTCTTTTGAAATTTGAACTTCAAGTTGTAATCTTTTGGCGCCAAACCACCTAAAATCAAATTTGAATGTTGTTTTGGCTCCAAACTAAAGAGGATCTCTATTTATAGGCGGGTTTCTAATTTTTGGGTAACTTTTTGGGGACAAGCTCGCATATTGCGAAAGGGTTATTCTATAGCTTTCTGTAACTTGCATGTGTTGTAGAACTTGGAGATTTGAGATCCTCTGCATATAAGAAGCTCCATTTTCTGAATAATAAAATTATTCTCTTGTTTGTGGGTTATTTTCTAATTCTCGGGCTGCACCCTCATCACACCTACCCTATTCTTTTTGTTTCATGCAAATACATGGAGTATTGAATGAGATATTGCACCTTTAGTTAAAACTGCTAAAACCCTCTATTAGGGTATCTAGAGACTGTAGATAATTATGTTTGTCATTATTTTGTTGGAAAAAGCATCTGGTTTTTGGTGATATTGTTCTTTTGTGTATAAACTCTCATATTCCAATGATTTTGAGTCAAGGCTATAAGATTTAAGGCGTTGTGGAATGAAGTTCTGACTAGTTTTTTTCTGAGTATTTAGTCTGAGACAGAATTGTGAAGGAAACTTGACCCAGGGTTTACAAAATTTGATATGGGAATGAACTTTTAACGGTGAATAAGTCTTTTTCAGGTCCAAAATAATGTGTTTGAAAGGTTGGAAAAGAGTAATCAAGGTCAGAGCTTGTATATTCAATAAAGCCCTAATGTGTGGAGGCCTATTTAGCCCTATTTAGCAGCATAGACAATCATATTAGAACAGTTTTATCAAAGCAACATATGTTGAACTTCTAATATGTTTTAGGGCCAGGTAAGGGGCATTCAAAATAGTCAATATAGTCTTGAGATGTGGCTTGCAATAAAAGTTATTTATGACAGTATGCATTGGGTATGCTATAAGGAATCAAGACAGTCTATAATGAAATGTTGAAAAGGTGAATGGTTTGCATTGTGGGGGTTAGGAAAGTATTTGTCTATTATTTTTACTCCAATGAAGGTGACTTATGCATTAGTTTGATTTGGTTATTCCTTTGAAGACAAAAGTTATTGTTTGTAGCAAAAGTGCCATGATATGTATTTAAGGACAATAGTGAAAGAATCAGATCTTTGTTGATGTTTGAGGGAAATATAGTTGAATAAGTGTGTCAAAGGAAGGTGAGTCAAAGATGTTTTGAGTTGGAAAATTAATATTGTTGAAAGGTGTTGTTTTCTTCCTTTGTACTTGCATCAAATTGGTATCAAAGCCTGAAGATGCTCTAGGAAAGTTGTTTGTGGTTGTGTGTGTGGTTTTTTGTAGGTTGATGCAGTGAGAAAGTCCAAGAGAATAGGGAGAGAAAAGTGGAGACACCTAGGTGAGGCAAAGAGTTGTGAAGCAAGGAGGAAGCTTGCCTGTAAAAATGAAGAATTTGAAGAGGCATTTGTAGGTAGAGGAAGAGAGAAATAAGAGGAAGAGACAAGCAAACATGGATAGAGAAATTGCTGAGTTGAAGCAAGAGTTAAGTAGGTTGGAAAAAGAGTTCCAAGAGTCCATGAAGAAGATGGAGCAGATGATTGAAGAGATGAAAAGTTGGCACTTGATGATAAAAAAAGAGTTTTATGGCCTATAAGGAAGATAATCAAGAAGAGAAGAAGACAAATGAGGATAAAAGAGGTAGAATACTTTGAAGATGTTGATGAGGAATTTATAGAAGAAGAAGGTAAATTTGTTGCAAACATTCTAAGGAAAGAAGGTGAAGGTATGACAGAGATAAGAGACCTAATTTCAGGACTTGAAGACATTGAGTTGATTAAGGGAATGATCATGGATGAATTGGTCATAGAGGTTTGCAAAGGATTGATGAATGATGGAGGTATTATGGTACAAAGTTTGTTTCATTTCATTGTGCTACTAATGGTTTGGACAAAGAATAATTTGTAGATTAAAGGACAAAGGAAGAAGCATGATTTTGAGGTGTATAAAGGAGTGAAGAATATGATTTCAGAGGGGAAGCATGACAAAGGACTAATTTGCATGGACAAATTCAAGCCTAAAGTGAAAATGAAGGTGATTAAGAGAAAGGTCAGATTGGAGCAGAGCATACTATGACCAGGTGAAAATCCTTGTTCCTAAATGTGCAGCAACAACATAAATGAAAGAAACAATGAATAACACCTAACACCTCAAGATTGAGAAAAATGTTGAACTTAAACAAAGAAGATGGAATGAAATGATTATACCTTGTCAAGTTGTCCCTTGGTTGGCCCTTCAATCTTCGATGTTGTGTATGCTCCTTGGATGGAAAATGAGATTAAAGATGCAAGATGATTGAAAGTGGATGATTAATGGATTCAAGTGCTATGATGAAGGCAAGATATGGAAATTAGCTAAGTATGGCTTCAAATGGAAAAATGGAAAGAGTTTGGTATCAAATGCATAAGGTCCCTAAATGAGAGAAAATAGGGGGTATTTATAAAGGAAATTGAATTCTCTAGAGAATTCAATGGTCAAGATTGAGCCACCATGGCCAAGATAAAGGGCTATGGAGAATTGAGGACTCACAAGCCCTCACATCTTGACATGTGGAAGGTGAAATGGCCAAGGATGTGATGAGGTGTAGGTGAGGTGGAAAAATGGCATGTGATGTGGAAGGACATGTACTTTGAAAGTACATTGGGAGATGAGAGGATTTCCCTAAAAGGAAATTTCTTGTTCCCAAATGGTTGGAAAGTGACATGAGAGAAATTCTAGTATTCCTCAAAAATCTCCATGGGGAAGAGGAAAGTAGTTGGAAAAATAAATGTGAATTAAAAATTCACATGCTTGGAAGAATCTCATGGACAAGACAAGGTTTCAAAAAGGGAAGCACTTGTCCACATGTGACTTGATGTGACAAGTCAAATATTCTAGAAGATGCATAGAAAAAGGGGATTCTAGGAGGAATAAATATGAATTTTAAATTCTCATGGGAAAGAGGGTCAATGCTAAGAAAGGAAAATGAAAAGGTTTACTAAAAAGGCATGTTAAATATGGCTAATGACTTTGATTAAGGTTGTGCAAACACATGATTATGAGGATTAATGGGGATTAGAAGCAAGTGGCAAATGTTGGAGGATGTGACATTAATCTTGATTAAGGTGTGCACATCCTAATCATGAATTAATTAAATTAATCCATATTAGAAGAGGGTTATGGAGGATGTGACAATGAGAGAGAAAAAGAGGAATTAAAATTGGCTTAAATTAAAAGAGGCCACATGACTAAATTAAATAAAGTGATGTATTTATTTAATTTAGAGAGGAAATAAGTAAAATGGAAAAGTATTTAATTATTGAATTAAATACTTTAGGAACCTTATACAAATGATAAAATATTAATTAAATGAATGATTTAATTAATATTGGCAAAGAGGATGAAATAGATGAGTAAAGGAATGAGTAAGGAGACGAATTTGACCATATGGAAGTGGTCAAATTTGGATGTCTATACATACAAAGAGTGCAGGTTGGTGGACAACTTCAATTCCAAGTGGAATTGGAAATTTTCTTGGTCGGGAGTATGGTGCATGAGCACCTTGATACAATTGTGCCTCCTTGTGATTTTTTTGAAATTTGATCCTATTTTAATGCCTCAACCTTATTATAAGGTCTTTGAGGTTATTTTCATATCACGAGGAAGTTAATATTTAAGGTTTTGTGTAAAAGTTGTCTTACAAGTTTGTAAAATTGTTAAAATTGCACAAAGGCAAAATTAGAATATGAAGGGTCTTGGTTTTGGGCATTGATAAGTGGTTAGGAGGTAGTTAGAAGTCTAAAAGTCAATTTTTTTTCCTTTAAAAATAATTTTCTATCATTTGTAACTTCATGGGTGGTTGAATAAAGAAGTTAGTTCAATAAAAACTCTATTTTATAGCATCTTTCTTCAGAAATTTTTAATTTATAGGATTTGTACGAAACTATATGTGTATGGATGGATGTATAAATGGTTTCAGGAGTGAGGTATCTCAATCACCTACCCTATTCTTTTTTTTTCATGCAAATACATGGAGTATTGAATGAGATATTGCACCTTTAGTTAAAACTACTAAAACACTCTATTAGGGTATCTAGAGACTGTAGATAATTATGTTTGTCATTATTTTGTTGGAAAAAGCATCTGGTTTTTGGTGATATTGTTCTTTTGTGTATAAAATCTCATATTCCAATGATTTTGAGTCAAGGCTATAAGATTTAAGGTGTTGTGGAATGAAGTTCTGACTAGTTTTTTTGAGTATTTAGTCTAAGACAGAATTGTGAAGGAAACTTGACCCAGGGTTTACAAAATTTGATATGTGAATGAACTTTTAATGGTGAATAAATCTTTTTTAGGTCCAAAATAATGTGTTTGAAAGGTTGGAAAAGAGTAATCAAGGTCAGAGCTTGTATATTCAATAAAGCCCTAATGTGTTGAAGCCTATTTAGCCCTATTTAGCAGCGTAGACAATCATATTAGAACAATTTTATCAAAGCAACATATGCTGAACTTCTAATATGTTTTAGGGCCAGGTAAGGGGTATTCAAAATATTCAATACAATCTTGAGATGTGGCTTACAATAAAATTTATTTATGACAGTATGCATTGGGTATGCTATAAGGAATCAGGACAGTCTATAATGAAATGTTGAAAAGGTGAATGGTTTGCATTGTGGGGGTTAGGAAAGTTTTTTTTTGTTATTTTTACTCCAATGAAGGTGACTTATGCATTAGTTTGATTTGGTTATGCCTCTGAAGACAAAAGTTATTGTTTGTAGCAAAAGTCCCATGATATGTATTTAAGGACAATAGTGAAAGAATCTGATCTTTGTTGACGTTTGAGGGAAATATAGTTGAATAAGTGTTTCAAAGGAAGGTGAGTCAAAGATGTTTTGAGTTGGAAAATTAAAATTTTTGAAAGGTGTTGTTTTCTTACTTTGTACTTGCATCACACACCCTCTCTCTCTCTCTTGGGCACTCTCTTTGTCTATCTATCTCTCTCTCCCTCTATCTATCTCTCTCCCTCTCTCTTAGGTATCTCTCTCCCACACCCTCTCCCTCTCTCACTCCCTCTATATCTCTCCCATCCCTCTATCTCTCTCCCTCCCTCTCTCTGTCTATCTATCTCTCTCCATCTCTCCCTCTCTCTTAGGTCTCTCCCTCCCACACCCACTCCCTCTCTCACTCCCTCTATCTCCCACTCCCTCTCTCTCCCTCTCTCTCAATTCTCTCCCTCCCACCCCCCTCTCTCTTAGGTATCTCCCTAAGGCACCCTACCTACATAACTCTCTCTCTCTCACACACACACTCCCTAAGGCACCCTACCTACATAACTCTCTCTCTCTCACACACACACAAACTCTCTCTCTCTCTCTCTCTCTCTCCATCTCTCTCCCTCCCACCTGTTGGATGTTGTGGTTGTGTTGTTGATATGTGGTTGTCATCGATGTCAACACTATTAGCATTGTTGTAGTGAAAGTTGTATATGTTGACGATATTGAGAAAATTTTTAAAGGAAGAGTTGCAAGTTGCTAGTGGAATAGTGAAGGTCATGAAGGTTTTTTGTTCTGTATGTCAAAGATTAGTTGTTGTGGACTAAAGGTTTTATTGCTGAGAGTATCTAGTTCATCTACCAAAAGTTTCAGAGGTCCACGTGAAGATTTGATTGTGCTATGAATAGTTGTGTTCTGATAGTGTTTTTATGGTCTCTATCAGTGTTCCTAATTGAAATTTATGTGATTCAAATTTTTTTGTTGTTGTGGATACCTCTCTATTAGTTCTAGTTGTTTGTGGATGCTTCTAGATCATTCTCTATCTTTGTTGTATTTCCACATTGATTAGTGTGTTTGTGGTCGAAGATTTTTCTCATATGTGTTTGGGTTTTCATGTTCTTGGCTGACATGATGGTTGTAACATGCTGCAGATCCTTGAAGATTAAAATTTGAATATTTTGCATGCTCAAAGATATTATTTTGGGTCACATCATAACATTAGCCGATGGTGTTTGATTCACATGAAAATTTATTTGTAAACTTGGGCTGACATTGTAAATATGTTTTTATATTTCTGGCCAACTAAGTTGTTGATTTATTTCATTTTGCAGATATATAAGAGTGGTTGTTTGAGAAAAGTTAGCGTGTGTGAAAGAAAAGGAAAGCCAGAGAAAGAGAAAGTGCGCAAACATTGATCTAACCATTCGATTGCAAAGCAGAGTGAGAAGAAGGTTGAGCGAAGTGTGAAGAAGGTTTTATGTGCTTAACTGGAACTGTAATCAGGTTCGTGTAGAAGCTATTTCCTCAGTTCACACGCTGTGGATCTAATCCAAATTACTATGTATTGTTGGGTAGTGAGCCCTCTTGTATTTGACCAGTGAGCTCTAGGCAGTGTGCCTGAATGCATGTGCATTCCCATTATTATTCTCATTATACTTTTAACAAGGTATAATATTGTGGACTAACATCCATCATGGTTTTTCCCCTAACAGGGTTTCCACCTAAAAAAAATTTGGCGCTCTGTTTTTCTGATGTGTTAATTGTTTATGGTTTATTGTTCATTCATCAAATTTGAGGTTAAGTAAAGTTTGAAAATTTTAAATATTTTGTGACAACTAATTAACCCCCCCTCTTAGTTGTATGTCCTTGTTTTTCCAACACCACCCCCTCTCTCTCATGTCTCTCTCTGGCACCCTACCTAGATAACTCCCTCTCTCTCCCTCTCTCTCTTCTCTCTCTCTCTCTCTCTCAGGTCTCTCTGTCCCACCCCCTCTCTCTCTCAAGTCTCTCACTCTTACACCCTACCTAGATAACGCCCTCATTCGCACTTCCTCTCTCTCCATATGTCTCAAGTCTCTCCCTACCTCTCTCTCTTAGGTCTCTCACTTTGGCACCCTACCTAGATAACTCTCTCTCTCTTAAAATTCTCCCTCTCTAAATACATACATACATACATAAATACAAGCATACATACATACGTACGTACATATAATCTTACATGCATACATACACTAATACATACATACAAGCATGCATGCGTACATACATACATACATACAAGCATGCATGCATACATACATACATACATACATGTCATACAAGAATGCATACATGCATACAAATATATATACTTATATTTAATAGACTACCATTTAACACAAAGCAAGACATAATGTGCTCACGTTATGTCTTTCTTAGGCAACTCTTGAGCACAAACACACAAAAATATGTCAAAAACATGATATAACGCACTCACATTATTTCTTTATTTGCGAATCCCTAAGACTTAGGCTTTGTATTTTCTTTGGATCACCAACCCAAAGGCTTGCAATGCCTTCCCAACATCCAAACACATGTTTTTGTATATTCTACAAGATTTCACATAATCATGTTCATGCTAACCGTTAAGTTTGCATGTGTTTCAAGGTCAGAAAAATTGAACACTTGGGTAATTTTAGGCTCTCTCTTATTTCTTTAATGATGTAATAGTTTTCACATTTGGACAATGTTAAGCCTTTCATCTTTAATTTCTTTTGTTTGTGTGTTTGGTTTTTGGAAAAAAATAGTGTTTGGTTTTTTTTGTTATAAATTAATCGTTCATTGAAATTTCAAACAAATTACATTTTTAGAAATTAGACTCCATTCTACACATATTAAAAAATATATTTCAATTAGTTTCCAAAATTTATAGGGGTAGCACGGCCAAAATTCTATTTTTCAAAATGTGTTCACTTTGAAAATTAGTAAAAAATTAAATATTCATTAAAAAATTATCAGAAAAATTAGGCATAAACTAAATGTTAGATAATTTCTCACAGAAGCGATTTTAAAAATACAAAAAAAAAAAAAAACCTTTTGAGGGAGCCACAAAAGTTGTTATGTTATGTTTTTTTGACAAAAACAACACCAATTTCTATGGCTCCCTCTTTTGAACCCCTTAATCTATACCATTTTTTTTTAAATAGTAGTTTAAAAAGAATACTCAGAGAACTTGCTACATTGTTTTTGTTGCATCTTAAAATTTTGAGTGTAACTATCCTCAATTTCTCATCCAAGGTCAGTATTTCTTGATTTTAGAAAAAAGTGGCCACTTAAGACCCCTTTTTGGCTCCCCATCTTTTTGCACTTAATCAAGCCATAATGTTAATGAATATAGAAGAAGAAAGACAAGAAAATTTAAATTGTGTATTTGACAATGACAATTCATATAATGCACTCAAGTACCCTAAGGTTTCTTAATTAATGCATTGGCACAAGGGACTAGAAGTGAATAAATATCAAATACTAATGTAGCACATGATGCTAGATTTTAATGAAAATCCCAAAAGAGCAAGCACAAAATGTTAGGAGATGTTAGAAAAAGAAACAGGACATCAAAACGATCTAGAAGAAATTTATATGAGAGAAGAAGAATGATTAGGAAGAGTATCAACAAATAAAAATAATTGAAGAAAGAGGCTATTGAGATATTTTAAAAAAAAATAGTTATTGTAGAGATTAATGTATGACTCAACAAAAAAGAGATTATGTTCATTTATGAGTGATCTCAATATAATCTACACTCAATTTAACTAGCTTTGTTTAATCTTCAAAAAAGTAATATACTACTATTTTGGAGAAGATTATGCAAGTTACCTAAAAGTGTTTTAAACTAAAATTATTTAAGTTTATTAGTCAAATATAAAACTTAAATGGAAATAAATTGTTACTAATTATTAAGAAATGAATGAAAAAATGATAAGTTAATAAGAAAACAAAGAAAATAAATAAAGAACATATGAATAAAATTTGGAGCTCACTAGATTGGCCTCCAATGCTTAGTATAGATTTATAGGTGATGTGTTATATTCTTGTACAAAGATAAACTACAAACACCCAAGAATTTCACCAATTATGAAGAGGATAAAATAATAAGATTTCAAACTATTCTAGTGCTTGAATATATTGGAAAAGTGATAATAAATAGAGAAGGAAAGATGCTATTGAGCCCACAGAAGGATAGAAAATCCCATCCTCAATGAAACATGTAGCTTAAGAGAGAAAAGAGAATGTTTTTAGTGGTTGCAAAGAGCCTTTCTTTAGATAAATCCCTTGGATAGATTTTTGACAATATATCATTTACCTAATTTTGACACTGTATGTCCAATTTATGGTGAAAAAAAAAATCACTTCTTTAATTCAAATGAGGCTAGGAGGGGGCAAGGGATGTCTGTACTATTGATTTCAACATGAAATCATACTAATGCCAATGAATATTTGGGGAATATTTCCCTTCGTCGAAAAAATGGTCACTTAAGAAGAAATATGGTCACTAAAATTTTGTGTTGCATTGGTGGAATATACTGTGTGTGGTTTTTGTCACTGTGATAAGGAGAATTTATGTGCTAGAATACGAGCAGCAAACAAGAGAAAGCAAATAACACTAAAAACAACCTACACCTCAAGATTAGCCTAGTTGGATTCAACACAAAATAAAGACAACAAATGGAACTTTTTACCTTGTGTCAAATTGATCCTTTGGTTGGCCCTTCGATCTTTGGTGTTGTATGCTCCTTGAATGGCACAAGATGCAAGCTAGATGATGATATGATAATGGATAAAAGTGGATGCAAGTGTGAAAAATGGTTAAGTATGGCTTTTAGAAAAAAATTGCAAGAGTTTGGCTACAATGTATGATCTCCCAAAATAAGAGAAAAGAGGAGGTATTTATAGAGATTTTGGAATTCTCTAGGGAAATAGACCATCAAGATTGAGCCACCAAGATCAAGATGTAGGGTTAAGGTGAGTTGAGAACTCACAAGCCCTCACATCTTGACATGTAGAATGTGATATGGCTTAAAAAGGAGGATGTGTACATGAGGTGGAAGGATAGTACATGATATGGATGAGGTACATAGTACCTTGGGATTGGGACAAGATCTCCTCATAAAGGAGGTACTTGTCCCCATGTGGGTGAGAGGACATATGGGGAATTAAAAATTCCTCAAATATTCTCATGGGGATGAGAAAAGGAATTTAAAATTCCTTTAAATGCATTGGGGGATTAAATGTGAATTAAAAATTCATATGGAGAATGGAGATGCCTTGTTCAAAAAGAGAAGGCTTTTAATGAAGTTGACTAAAGACACATTCTGTAAATGATATGGGGATTAGAGATGACCTAATTATGTGATTAAGGTTGTGCAAGTACTTGATTAGACTAATTAAATACTCATTAGAGGCAAATGGAAAATTATGGAGGATGGAACCCTAATGATGATTAAGGGTATGCACATCTTAATCATAAATTAATTATGACTAAGAAAGAGGGTTAGATTGCTAAGAGGGATTAGAGACCAACATGCAAAAGTTGGAGGATTTGACAATGAGAGAGAAAATAAGGAATTTAAAAAATAAATTTAAAATTCTCAAAAGATAATATGACCAAATTAAATAAAGTGATGCATTTATTTAATTTAGAGAGGAAAGAGGGGAAAAGTATTTATTAAATTAAATACTTTGGGAAACCTTATGCAAAATACACAATATTAATTAAATGAACGATTTAATTAATACCAGCAAAGAGGACGTTTAAGGGAGCAAAGGGATGATTATGAAGATGACTTTGACTATATGGAAGTGGTCAAATTTGAATGTCTACATTTTGCCTCTCTTCGAAACACTATTAGGATAATAGGGTTTCGAAGAAAAATAAAATACAGACAACCAGAAAAGAGATGCCCCAGCATGGGAGAGATTATGAGCTACCTGAACAGAGGATAATTAAAGGGGATGCCCCGATCTCGCAAGGGAAGGCTTATGACAGAAGATTGGGAGAAAATGGTAGGGTATGCCCCCTCGAAAAAGGGATGGGGACAGAAAAGGGGGCCCTAGGCAACTTCTCGAAAGGATGAAGTGGTATATGTCGATGGAAAGAGCACGGAAAATCGAGAAGATTGGCACTTAAATGGAGGAAAATAGGTTTACAGTGTGGAAATGGTGGCCCCGGGAAGATAAGGGGGGGATGGAATTAGTTGAGGCTAAAAAAGGCTAAATAAAGGAAAAATTTCCTTTTATTTTAAAAAGTGAAAAAGGGGGGAAAAAGCTATAAAAGGAAAATGAGGGAGTTACCTCTCCTCATTTGGACAACTGTCAAGTGAGGAAAGGAAGAAGAAGAGGAGAGAGCAAAAGGGAGGAGACACGATACCAGAGTATGATTCAAACATCATTCATCGGGGGGACGAGAGGAGGCAATTCTTCAAGGAGTGTGTCGTGCCACGTCAGGTGAGTTCAAAACACCACTTTGTGATTTTAGTCAATTTGTCTAATTTTTTACAAAAAACAAAAATATGGGTTTTGTGCGAGGGGTCGGGAGGAAAAATGGATTAGTGCAAAATTTTTGGTTTAGAAAAATTTCACGCTGGGGGGGGCTAGACGGTTTTGGGGGGCTAGATGGGCCTAGGTGGGTCCACCTAGCCAGCATGGGTAGGTCCACCTGGGTGCAGACGGGCATGCTTGCAGGGTTGGGCGGGCTTGTCGGCAGGCTCGGGCAGGTCCGCCCGCGCAAGGTCAGGCTCACTGGCGAGCTCAGGCGAGTCTACCCAGGCACAACGCTAGCTCAGGCGGGTCCGCTCGGGCCAGGGCGAGCTCGAGTGGGTCTGCCCAGGCTCGGGCGAGTCCACCTAGACACGGGTCGACTCCGCCCAAGGGGTGGGGCGAAGGCACAGGCAGGGGTAAGGGATGGTTAAGGGAAATCTCAGGGCAGGAAAAGTAATACAAGGAAATGCTAGAAGAGATTGACAAGGTGTCGTTTTGATGGATGCAGAAGGTGGAGAGTTTGCGAATGTGAGAGAGACAGTCCCAGGTTTTGGCGAGCTGCATGGTGTGGATGACAGGTGTAGAGCACTAGAGACTATCTGAGGCAGGATTATTGCATATGCTGACATATCTAACGATCAAGGCCCATAGGGCCATGCTGACAGCCTTGATCGAGCGCTGGGACTCGGCGACATCGACATTCCACTTACTAACCAGGGAGATGACTATGACCTTGGAGGATGTCTAGCGTATTTTGAGGCTCCCTATAGTAGGTCTTACAGTTAGCAAGTGCTAGTCAGAGGACAAGGCTCTGGATGAGTCCATGTGTGTGGTCTTTGGCAGTGATGATCTACTGATTCAACAGGGGCAGCTAGATATAGATAGGTGTCTGTCCTGCAGGGTGTCGGCTTTGTCTTTGTACTTAGCGAGACTGATTAGTAGG
This sequence comes from Sequoia sempervirens, assembly GCA_007258455.2. Lineage (NCBI taxonomy): Eukaryota > Viridiplantae > Streptophyta > Pinopsida > Cupressales > Cupressaceae > Sequoia > Sequoia sempervirens. The sequence goes on along the minus strand of VDFB02058242.1, from coordinate 670,762,601 downwards.
ATCCTGGTGCCAAACCAGAGTGGGCGATTCCTGCATCTCAGGTTCGTCAAGGTTATTCGGCATATCATCGAGGGCCGAGAGGGGCAGTTTACTTGGGGGACATACATGCTGGTACAACTATATTGGGACATGCACCAAGTATGCTACCGGAGGGCGCTAAGCGTGGCCCATGTCACACTACTACAGGTTTGGGCATGGGAACACATTAGGGTGACCAGACCGGTTATGCATAGATTGGGAGAGTAGGATGACAGAGAGGTCGTCGCCTCAGTGTGGGGTGCAGAGGCGAGAGTTATATTGCGGCAGAGATGTAGACATATGGAGGAGATGGTTAGATGATGTGTAGGCAAAGATGATAGTGTGGCAGCCTTATATGCTACGGTCCTTTAGGGGCTGGAGGTGTGATGAGGAGGCACACAGCAGTTACTTCTTCACCCGCTGTTATATTGTTGGGAGGATTCTGCTTATAGTGGAGCTACATAGACCCGATCGGGTGACACGACAGTTTGGAATGAGGTAGGATATTCCCACGGCGCGGGTGAGATTCTGACGGCTATCACTGGAGTGGCCATGGGGGGCTCAGCTGAGCTTGGAGGTAGTGTGGGAGGATCTAGAGACATTACAGTTTATGCCATACCCAGACAGATGGGAGGGGTAGAGGGATGCAGGGGTGACGGATCGGTATGGGCAGTGTTTCAGGCGACATCCACCACTATGGATTACTCTAGTAGTTCCTATTGAGGGAGCACTAAGGTTTAGGTCAGAGGACGAGAGATGGTTGAGGGCAATGGGACTAGTACCCTAAGGACAACAGAGAGGAGGTCAGGCAAGGGGAGGACAGCAGGCGGTGGGAACAGCCGAGGAGCCAGCTAGGGCAGCCAGGAGGAGGAGAGAGGAGGTTGTTGGAGCAGCCGAGGAGTTAGCTAGGGTAGCCAGGAGGAGGAGAGAGGAGGTTGTTGGAGTAGCTGAGGAGCTAGCTAGGGTAGCAAAAAGGAGGAGACAACAGCGTAGATCCGGAGGGGATGGAGTAGAGGAGGGAGAGGATGAGGTCATGGCTGCAACACAGCAAGATAGGGGTCAAACATCCAAAGAGAGAGGAGCCAGGAGGCATGCACATCCCCAGGAGGTTAGCAGTAGGAGAGAGGGGAGGAGGCTAAGACCACCAAAGCACAGGAGAGACAAGAGACGACATGGCCACAGGAGGGCATCAGCGATAGAGACAGGAGGAGGGTGAGGCCCGTAGAGCACAAGAGAGGATGACAGAGAGAGGGATCCCCTTTGGTGATAGACGTGGATGCAATGAAGGCATCAACGAAGAACGAGGGGTATGAGCTATGAGAGATGGATATTGACACAGATGTGTACGACCTCTGACCACTATCGATAATACCACCCAAAGGAGAGGACCTCACAGTGGTGTTGAGAGGGACTATAGAGAGACTATGCCTGAGTGAGAAGTGGTTATGATAGACAGAGGCAGAGTAGGTCAAATTAGAGGCAGCGTTGAGCGAGTTAAAGGCACGATTTTCCCAAGGTGAGAGAGATTATTCAGCCCTGGCCACACTGGTGTCAGATGCAGAGTGAAGATTGACGAGAGAGAGAGATGAAGCACGGGATGAGGCAGTTGACCTGTGAGCAGAGATAAAGGGGTTGCAAGTGGAGGCAGCCAGGGAGCATGAGGAGGGAGATGTCGTGAGATAGGAGCAAGACCGCTTAGTGGCAGAGGCAGCGATACGTCAGACTGTTAGAGGGGTGATAGGGTAGGAGCCATTAGAGACTGGGATAGGGACTGCAGGAGATACAGAGGATCTGTAGAGATAGCTACATCGGTTATGGAGAGAGAGAGCAGACTAGCACTGGGAGTGGGCTGAGCTCAGAGATGGAGTGGACTGTCTAGAGTATATAGTTGGGGACATGGGGTTGATGCAGTAGAGGGAGGAGGAGACGAGGAGAGAGATGTGCATGTTGCGGTCAAAGAGAGATGTGGCACAAGTATAGGTGCGGGTCTTAGAGGGAGACAAGAATTTGGCACAGGCACATGCTCAGGCAACTGGGAGTGGTAGGCTGGTGGCAGAGTCAAAGGTTCAGTCTCTCCAGAGAGAGAGGGATGCAGCGGCATCATAGGTGTCAGGTCTACGATGGGAGCGAGATTCTACCAAGTTGAGATTGCAGGCACTTTAGAGGGATAGGGATGCAGCAGAGGCTCAGGCACAGGCCACCCAGAGAGAGATGTTGCAGAGGTATGGATGTAGACGCTGCAGGGTGAGCGGGACGCAACAGTGGTGCAATGGCAGCCAGTGCAGGTCAGTGATGTGATAGGGACAGATACACAGGGTTTACAGGGGGAGAAGGATGTTGCAGTGGCTAAGGCAGGGGTTGCCAAGGAGATGAGAGATCAGGTTTAGGCAGAGATGGCACAGTTATGACTATCCTAAGAGGCCTGGGAGCAAGAGAGGAGATTGATCTCGAGAGATCAGGATAGATATCATCAAGAGAGGAATTCCACTCGGGTTCAAGTTGCTGAGCGAGAGGAGAATGTGAGGGAGGCAGGATTTTGGATGGCCGCATATTACCATGCAATTCCAGACCTGGCCCAACAACTGTTCCAGTATACTTGAAAAACACCACAGATGCCAGCGCCATCTTAGTCATTGGGGACACAGACCCAAGGTTATAGTGATTCACTAGGTGCCACCCCAGTCAAGAGATCAGTACCTGATTCACCATAGAGATTAGATGCGGGTAGCTCATTCAGGAGATGACAGGATACCATTTTTTGACAGATGCAAGGTGGAGCATGCAGTACTTATCGATAGAGATCAAAGATGGTCTACATCTCTAGATTTTGTACCCTATTTGATGATGTATGAGGGCTATATGATGGATACATGATAGATTTTGATGTATGGTGGACATATGATGTACATTGTATTATTTTGATTATGATATGGGATAGTCCTTATTGACACTATGCAATATGTTTCCTTTTGTGATGAGTGATCCAGTTTATGTATGCACATGTATATGATATTTCCTGCTTATGTGGATGGATACTTTGGTTTATTTATGCACGTGTTTATGATACTACATGCTTAAGTGGATGATTGGGTATATGATACTTCATGCCTATGTGGATGATTGGGTTTATGTACTTGTGGAATATGGATGATTTTATTAATGCAGATATTCACATGGTGATATGATGTATGCACATGTTGTATCTATGATGACTTATGTGTATGGATGTCTAGCTGATCTATTGACATGTATGTATATGTGTATGATGGATTTTGTATGAATATTTTATATATGCAGGATGTGATGTATTATGAGTCTGACACTTTGTGATGCATGTGGCGATGTATGTGTGGTTCTAACGCGTTGTGATGCAGGTGGCGATGTATGTGTGGTTATTAGAATGAACCTAATATGTGATAATGCATTTGTAATTTATAGTGAATTAATAATGAAAGGAAATAACACATGGTCATAAGCGCCAATAAGAACTGACATGATAATGGAAGATGGGTATGTAGTGATTGTGAAAAATGGGTGTAATTTGTCATCTGTCAAAACTATTAGTATCCTAAGAAGAATGGGGGAGAGCAGGATAAAGTATTTGCACAACCAAAATCATAGGATGAATGCAATGCAACAGATGATAAATGCAATCCTAATATGAGTGGCCATCTTTGGAGCACTGATTTTTTCTATAGCATAAGATACTGGATACCCTGATATGCAAGACCAAGGCGAGTTGGCATCTAATGTATGAAACAAGCACAACAAACATAAAGGTTACCCCAACACCCCAAGGTCATGATGACCTTGGTCGGGCCAGGTATTGGGATAACCACAAAGACACAAGGATGCCCCATTGTAACGCAAGACCTCAGGGATCTTGGTGGGTACTACATGGAACAACCGAGAAGACAGTAATAAAGAAAAAAATAAGATAAGCCCCTATGTAGATGATTCAAAGCATGCCATGATATGATGGATCAAGGCGACCATGACAAGTGTTGATAGTGAGCTCAGACGATAAATAAATTCCAAAACATCAAAATATCACAATCAATTTCAAAATGTCCTTTGCCATAGGGTCAAGGGGATGGATGGGATTGATGAGGTCTGCTAGGAAGGATGCATCATGTTGAGACTGATGATGGATACTAAACTAGAATGACCTAGTTTGACACCAGATAGTTTTCATTAACCAAATCTCTTGATAATAGGGGAGTTTAATTAAGAATAATGAGCCAAACAAGGACACAGAATGACATATCCTATAGACCTAGGGGCTCAAGAGTCGATCAGAGATTAGCCTTGCCTACATGAAAGCACAGAGCCCTCGTAGTTCATGAAAAGACCATGGATAAAGTGAAAAGATGATGGTGAAGATAGATGATAGAGAACCAACACGTAATGGCTAGAATACCCCAGGGGAAGATCAAATGATCAGCCTTGCCTATGTGACAGCGCAGGGGCAACGTAGTTCGACAGGAGACACGACAAGATGAGATCTAGATGACGACTGACATGATGGATGATCCTATGTAATGACACAGACCGACTGACATTGGGATGAATGACATAAGCTTAGAATGGGATATTGAAAAGCTCAAGATGGGGGGATAGGCTAGACAGGTCATCCAATGCTCCATTAAAATATACCAAGCGGCCAAGGATGGGATGGGTGAGGACGATAGTGCGGATGAAAGCAAAAAAATATAAGAATGCCAAGAAGATAATGATTAAGCCCTCTACGGATGATGCTTGTTACCAAGTTTTCACCATCCATACTTATCCAAGGTACCACCAAAAAGTGGTCTTCACCATAGGATGAACTTATTTCTCTTTACTATTTTTTGGATTTTTTTGAATTTTTGATTTTTTTGATTTTTGGCGATAGGTGGGGTTACCAAGCGGACTTAGGCGTAGAAATTCTTCAGATGCATGATGTTGATGGGTTCATCAAGGGGATCTCCTTCAAGAGTAGTCAACCTGTATGCCCTAGATCCATATTTGGTGGCTATGATATAAGGCTCCAACCAGTTTGGCTCAAATTTTCCCTTCTTGTCTCAGTCTTGCTGAGTACGCTGATTCTCTTTGAGCACAAGATCACCCACTTGAAACTGTTGAGGGTGAACTTTCTTGTTGTAGTGATACTTAAGGTGGTTCTGGTATGCTTGCAGGTGATCGTAAGCTTTGATTCTTCTTTCATCAAGTAACTCCAGTTGTGCAAGCCGTGCAACACGAGCATCCTCCTCACTGATAAGATTTTTTAGGGAAATTCTCAGTGATGGGATCTCAACTTCAATTGGCAAGATGGATTTGGTGCCATAGACTAAAGAATAGGGAGTGTCCCTTATAGGGGTGCAGACGGAGTTACGATATGCCCAGAGGGCGGGATGAATATGGAGGTGCCAATCTAGACTGGTGTTATTGACAACCTTTTTAAGGATGCGGATGAGGGTATTGTTGGTTGCTTTTTCCTGACCATTACCTTGGGGGTAATAAGGCGTTGACCAATGATGTTGGATGTGAAAGGTGTCGCAGAGTTGTTTCATGACTTGGTTTTTGAAGGGTTTTCCATTTTCAGAAAGGATGGTGGATGGGATACCATATTTGCAGAGAATATGGTAAAGGGTGAACTTTGAGATCTGAATACCAGTGATTTGTGAGAGCAGCATGGCTTCCACCCACTTAGTGAAGTATTCAGTGGTAGTGATTATGAATGTATGGTCGTCAGATGATGGTGGGTAAATCTTTCCAATCAAGTCGAAACCCCATTGAGAAATGGGCCACGGTGCTAGGAGGGGCTAAAGATCTTATGTTGGAGCATGAATCAAATCTATATGTTGTTGGCATGGAAGACACTTCTTCACAAATTCACAAGCATCATGCTCTAGTGTAGGCCAATAATATCTGGCTCGAAGAATCCTTTTGGCCAGGGCCATACCATTTGAGTGAGCCCCACAAACACCACCATGTAATCCTGTTAGTGCCATGCGGGCTTCGATCTCATTCAAACACCTAAAGAGGATCCCATCATACTCACAACAATAAAGTGTATCACCAATGATAATGTAATGGGCCAAACATTGAATAAAGGATTTTTGTTGGTTTTGTGTGAGGTCTGGGGGTAGGATATTATCATGGAGATAGGTATATATCTCTTGATACCAGGGGGAGGCGGGACCTATGATATCGCACACCATATCAGTCTTGGGAAAATCATATGCTGGGATCAAAAGTTATTTGACAAGGAACTCAAATTATGTCCGGTCCTTAGGCATGTCAATCAGGGAACCGATAGTGGCCATTGCATCTGCTGCTTTATTCTGTACTCGAGAAATTTGGTCAAATTGTATGAAGGTGAAATATTTCTTGAAATCATCCACTATGCGCTTATAGGGTAACAACTTATCATCCTTTGTGAGGAATTCATCATTAACTTGTTTGATGACTAATAAGGAATCACCAAAGACTTTCAAGTGAGTTATATGCCACTGTTTTGCAATTCAGAGGCCAGTGATGAGGGCTTCATACTCTGTGATGTTGTTGGTACATGGGAATGCTATCCTGAATGATTTTGGAATGTAGTCACCTTGAGGGGTAACTAATAAAATCCCTGTGCCTAATCCATTATGCGTGTATGAGCCATCAAAATATAGTGTCCAAGCTAGTGCTTCTGTAACTATGTAGACTTCTTCATCTAGAAATTTAGTTTCCAGAGGGTAAACATCTACTAATGGTGCCTCAACCAACTGATTAGCTATGACTTGTCCCTTTATGGCTTTCCATTCCACATACTCTATGTCAAATTCACTTAGGAGCATGACCCACTTGGCCATGCGGCCAGTCAGAGTGGTTCTAGATAACAAATACTTTAGTGAATCAATTTTAGCGATTAATTTGACTAGATGGCTAAGCATGTAATGTCAAAATTTCCGTGTGCTGAAGATTAGTGCGAGGTAGGCCTTTTCCATGGGGGAGTAGTTTAATTCATAGCCGACAAATGTCTGACTGATGTAGTAGATTTCCCTCTCTTTCGATGATTCGTCATGTTGTGCCAACAATTCCCCTAGCACGACTGAAGTAGCAGAGATATACAGCAAGAGGGGTTTGCCTGGAATAGGTGGCATCAAGATCGAAGGATGAGCTAAGTATTCTTTGATCTTATCGAAACTTGTTTGACACTGTTGGTTCCATCAAAAGGTGGAGTCTTTCTTCAAGAGATGAGTGAATGGCTGACACTTATCCGCAAGTTGGGCTATGAACTGACGGATGTATTGCATCTTCCCTTGGAGGCTTCTTAACTATTTTAGATTGCGCAAGGGTGGCATGTCCAGAATAGCCTTCACCTTGGCGGGATCAACTTCAATACCCCTTCGAGAGACTATAAAACCCAACAGTTTTCCTGACATAACTCCGAAGACACACTTTTTTGGATTTAGCCACAACTTGTAATGCTCTAACCGTTCAAAGATATTTTTCAAGACGGTAGGATGTTCTGCTCATGTTCTATATTTCCCTAACAAGCCGTCAACATAATCCTTGATGATATGGATGAGGTCATGGAAGATGACCGTCATTTCCCTCTGATATGTTGCCCCCACATTTTTGAGACCAAAGGGCATAACATTGTAATAGAAAGTACCCCAAGGTGTTGTGAAGGTAGTCTTGTGTTGGTCCTCAGGTGCAATTTGAATCTGATTATAACCAAAGAAGCCATCCATAAGGGATAGCATCTCATGTCCTATTGTGAGGTCGACCAACATGTCAATGTTAGGCAGAGGGAAGTCATCTTTTGGGTAGGCCTTGTTAAGATCCCTGAAGTCTGTGCAGATCCGAATGTCTCCATTTGGTTTCACAACTAGTACTATATTGGAGATCCACTCAGAGTAGTCAATTGGTCTAATAAAACATGCATCTAGTAACTTTTCCAATTCCTTCTTGACTAACAATGCTACCTGTGGATGCATCTTGCAGAGCTTCTACTTGACAGGCTTGGCATCTAGCTGAACGTCTAGATGATGAACCACTAAGTCGGGGTCTAAGCCTGGCATGTCTGAATATGACCAAGAAAATTTAATGATTCCCTCTTGTAGTAGCTGCACGATGACTGGATACTCTTGCTCTGAGAGTGACTTAGCTATATAGGTGATCTTAGGATTTTCAGCAGTACCCAGATTAACTTCTTGAGTCTCTTCAATTAGAATAGATGATCGGGCAGATAACTGAGTTCCCACAAGGGGAAGATGAACATCTTGTTGGAAATATGTGCCTATATCATCATAGGTTGTAACCTCTATTGGAGCCAAGTCAGTGTGATATTGTTAATGTCTGGACGACTAGAAGCTTTGACACATTGTGATTTGTACAGGTCAATGTGACCTTGCTTCTGTCTCACCAAAGGAGCCTATCGCTGTGACAAGCATTTGGTGTGACCTCTCACCACCCGTGGAGATCTCTAGCCGATAGGCCATTCTATCGTATATCGAAGAGACTTGGCCGAAAGATTTAAGGTTTCGGTATGAGGTCTTCTTGATATGAATGTCTCGCCAATAGCACTCACTTGGTGTCTTTGGGGTAACTCAGAAGTTTCGTTATAAACTCCTAGCAATAGTTGCTTTGTCTCACTGACAATATACATCGGTATAACATGAGATGGCTCGGTAAGAAGTCTTACCGATATGGATGTCTTACCGACAGTGTTTACTATGAAGTCATCTATGAAGTCTTGGCGACTCGTGGGGTCTTGCTGATAGTAGTATGACTACAGAGTAACATAAGAGATCTTGGTGAAACCTCTTGGTGACAATTGAATGTCTTAGCGATAGATGGATGCCGATGGAAATGCTACTAGCTCAGTATGACTTAGGACCTCGGTATAAGGTCTCGGCGAAAGCGATGAGTCTCGTTGACTGGTGGATGCACTAGGATTAACATGAAGTATTCGATGTGATGTCTTGGTGATAGAAAAATGTCTTGCCAACCGTTCGGTGCTCGATGTAACTTACGAAGTATCGGTATAACCTCTTGGCGAGTGGTAAGTCTTGTCGATAGCAATGTTGAGGTCAGTGTGACTTGTGAATATTGATATGTGGTCTTACCAAAGAGCAATAGTCTTGCCGAAAGGAAAACTAAAGTCGATGCAATGGTTGTAAGCTTGCTGGAATCTCTTGCCAATGGAAAACTCTTGGCAATATCAGATGCTAAGTTATGTGTGGCATCGGGGAGACACAGTCAGTGTCTCACCAACATGCCAACACAGATTGAAGCCTTTTGACCGAGTGAAGACTTCCTATGTGGTATCGCGTGGACCAATCAGAGAAGCCGAATGGGAGCCATTGGAAGACAGTCCGTTGAGGCACTTCTGTGAGGAAATTCGACAGATAGGGAACAACATGAATATAGTTTGAAGTTGTAGATGCTTGATGGTTCGGTTGGTTCGAAGAACAGTTGTGTGAATAGTTCAAATTGTATTAGAGTGATTTTGATTCTGTAAAGATTGTAACTTGAAGGTTCCTGTACAAGATTGATCATTGTGAAAGTTGTTGTAATATGGCATCAGAAAGATAAGTTAGAACTCTGTATGTAATTATTTGTTACTGTAATACAAAGTGACTTCTCTTGGTGTGATGGGTTTTTCCCCCTAAGGGTTTTCCCATGTATATCTGGTGTTCATATGTGTGTGTCTAAATACTTTGTTTTTGTTCTCTTTCATGTGCATCTTAATTGAACTATAATTGTAAAATTTAAAAGGTATCTCTTCATTCTTCCCTGATGTTTTGACATTAGGAGAGTTGTTTCTGCATCTAATTTTCCTTAAAAGTGGTATCAAAGCCTAGCCAGTTGTGTTATCCTTGTGGGTACATTGAGTTTTTTTAAGTCAATTTTTGTTTAGTGGGAGTCTTGTAGAAGTTTTTCAATTTCTAATTATAGATTGAGATGGCAAGCACATCAGGAGAGATTGAAATAGAGAAGTTCAAAGGCAGCAATTTTGAGTTGTGGAAACTCAAAATGGAGGATCTTTTAGTGGATCGTGATCTATGGCTTGTTGTGTCTGGAACTAAACCTACAGGAATGAAGCAAGAAGATTGAACCTTGCAGATAGAAAGTCTAAGGGGCTGATAAGGCTCTATTTGGCAGACTTTGTTCTTCTCAATGTGCATGAAGAGAAGATTGCATCTTCCTTGTGGAAGAGACTGGCATCTATTTATCAGGGGAAGTCCTTGGTGAATAAATTGTTCCTGAGGAAGAAGTTGTACTCTTTGAGAATGTAGGAAGGAGGGTCTATTGTTGATCATTTGAACGCATTTAACATGCTGATTGCACAGTTAACTTCTGTGGGTGTAAAAATTGATGAAGAGGATCGATGTATGTTGATATTGTGTTATTTGCCAGATTCATAGGATCACCTTGTGATGGCTATTGGGAGTACACCATCCAGTTTCAAGATGGAGGATGTTGTTGCTTCTTTGTTATCAGAAGAAATGAGAAGGAAATCTTCTAAGATGGTGAAGGAGGCCCTTGCTATTAGAGGAAGGTCAAAAGAGAAAGGCAAGAAGAAGGACAAGAAGTCCAAATCGAAATTAGAAGGGAGATCAAAGTCTCCTGGCAAGAAGTCCAAGGTAAAGTACTGGAACTATGGGCAACCTGGTCATGTCCGAAAGGATTGTAAAGAGAAGAAGAAGAAGAAGTATTCCTCTGACAATGATTCTTCTCATAGTGATGGAGACGCCTTCATTGTAGCCTTGGCTACACAAGCATCAAATGATGTCTGGTTGATTGATTCTGGAGCATCTTTCCACATGACATCTCATAGAGACTGGTTTACAAAGTATGAAGAATACAATGGTGGAAAGGTGTACTTGGAAAGTGATTCAACTTTAGAGATTGTTGGCCATGGAAGAGTCAGAATCCAATTCCCCAATGGCAGAGTGAAGGGAATCAATAATGTAATGCATATACCAGGTGTGGCTCGAAACTTACTTTTTGTAAGTATGCTGAATGATATTGGAGTGCAAGTCACATTCTCTGGAAATTGCTACAAGATGACTAGAGGCTCAATGGTGCTAGCAAGGGGTGCCAGTATTGGTACCTTGTATAAGTTGGATGCACATGTTGTTCAATGTAACAATGTCTCTGTAAAGTCACATAAGGCTACTTATGGAGGAAAAAAGGGAAATGTTCCTAATTGTGTAAACTCTATGGAAGTTAAACTTCCAACAGAAAAGATTATGCTCTGGCATCATAGGCTAGTCCACATAGGAGAAAAAGGTTTAAAAACCTTGAAGAACAAAAACTTGGTTGAGGGGCTTGAAGATTGTAACCTTGAATTTGAATTCTGTGAGCACTATATATATGGAAAGTAGCACCGTGTTTCTTTTTTTCTAGTCCTCATAAATCTTCTGGTTTGCTAGATTATATTCATTCTGATGTATCTGGTCGAGTGAATGTTCCTTCATTATCTAAGTCAAGGTCCTATGTATCGTTTATTGATAATTATTCAAAAAGAACATTTGTTTATTTTTTGAAAAGTAAATCAGAAGTGTTCAGTCGATTTAAGAAATTTAAGAACCTTGTAGAAAATTAGACTAGAAGAAAAATAAAATGCTTAAGGACTAATAATGGCGGTGATTTTTATTCTAATGATTTCGAGAGGTATTGTAAAGACCATGGGATTAAAAGACATAAGACTACACCCTATACTCCACAGTAAAATAGAGTTGCAGAAAGGTTCAATAGGACAGTGATGGAGAGAGAACGAAGTATGTTGAGTAGTGTTGGCTTGGAGGAGAAGTTTTGGGCTGAGGTTGTTGTTATTGCATGTTACTTGATTAATCATTCTCCAAATTCTGCTCTTATTGAGCAAAAACCTTTGGAAGCGTGGTCCGATAAGAAGCCCTCTTTAAGACATATTCGTGTTTTTGGCTGTGAGGCATATGCTCATGTGTCATATGAGAAAAGATATAAGTTGGAGAACAAAGCTGTCAAATGTATTTTTATTGGCTATAGTGTTGGCATAAAAGGATACAAGCTTTGGAATCCTGATACAGAGAAGGTTGTATACAGCAGAAGTGTAATCTTTTGTGAGTTGAAACCTTCTACCTTGGATCTGCAGTTAGAAACAAATTCAAAAAATAATAAGGATGTAGTTGGAATTCCTCCTACACCAGATAAAGAGGAATTGAAAATTCAAACTGTACCTGAAACTGAGGAGAGCTCAAGCAGTTCTGAAAGTTCTGAAGAAGAAGAAGAACCTCAACCTCAGCAAGTGAGGAGGTCAACCCGTGAAAGAAAACAACCTGATAGGTATGGGTTCTCTTTGATAGATTCTACTTGTGCCTATGCTTTAATTTCTAGCACTGCTGAGCCTAGGACTGTAAAGGAGGCATTTAAAATGTCTAATTCAAACTCTTAATTGGAAGCCATGAATGAAGAAATGACATCATTAGAAAAGAATGAAACTTGGATTTTGGTGCCCTTGCCTAAAGGCAGAAAAGTTGTTGGCTGCAAATGGGTATTTAAAAGGAAGATTGGTCTGGATGGCAGTGTGGAAAAGTACAAGGCAAGATTGGTTGCGAAGGGTTATTCCTAGGTAGAGGGAATTGATTATGGGGAGATTTTTTCTCCTATAGCTAAGCTGACATCCATTAGATTTCTTTTCTCACTTGCAGCAGTGTATGACTTAGAGGTTGAACAGATGGATGTGAAGACAACATTTCTTCATGGTGATTTTGAAGAAGAAATCTATATGTCCCAGCCTGAGCACTTTGTTGAAAAAGGTAAAGAGAAACTAGTTTGCAAGTTAAAAAAGTCTTTGTATGGGTTAAAGCAGTCATCTAGAATGTGGTACCATAAATTTGATACTTTTGTATTCTCTTTGGGATTTGTGAGATCAAAATCTGATCATTATGTTTATTATAAAGCTGAAAGTGATCAAGTTTTTATTATTGCTCTCTATGTTGATGATATGCTATTCATAGGCAATAGTAAGCTAATGATTTCTGATCTTAAGTCTCAGTTGTCTGCTAAGTTCGAAATGAAAGATCTTGGTGCAGCAAGGTATATTCTAGGGATGGAAATAACTAGGGACAGGAATAGTAGAAAGCTTTGGCTTAGTCAGAGTAAGTATATCAAGACTATTCTAAAGAGATTTTGCATGAATGATTGCAAGCAGCTAGTTGTTCCAGTTTTGCATGGAATGAAGTTATTTGTTGAAGACTGTCCAAAATCTCCTACTGAGATGGAGGAAATAACCAGTGTACCCTATGCTAGTGTGGTTGGCAGTCTCATGTATGCAATGGTCTGTATATACATTTCCCAAGCAATGGGAGTTCTTAATCCGTTTATGGCTAATCCTGGAAGGACACATTGAGATGTTGTGAAAAGAGTTTTTAGATATTTGAAGGGCACTTCAGATTTTGCTTTGTGTTACCATGGGAACTTGGTTGAATGACAGAGGACTCTCAGTATTTGAGGCTATGTGGATTCTGATTGGGCAGGGGACATTGACAGCAGGAGGTCTACCAGTGGATATACTTTCATGTTGAATGGTGGTGCAGTGAGTTGGATGAGTAAGCGGCAGGTTGTAGTCACTTTGTCCACTACATAAGCTGAATACATGACAGCTACTCATGCTTGTAAAGAAGTAGTTTGGTTAAAAATTTTGTGCTCTAACATTGGTTTTGATGCAGGGAAAATAACTATTTTTTGTGACAGTCAAAGTGTAATTTGTCTGGCAAAGAATCCTACTTTCCATGCCAGGACGAAACATATAGATGTATAGTACCACTTTGTACGAGATATGGTGGAGGATGGAAAGGTTAGTTTGGAAAAATTTGATACTCTAGAGAATGTTGTGAATGCATTGACAAAGCCAGTGAGCACAGACAAGTTCAGGTGGTGTGCCAGTTCAATGGGCCTTAGTGCCCATGATTTTTAGTAAGTTTTGTTGTGCTCTGGAGGTACCAGTGTGATCTTTGTCAAGTGGGAGATTGTTGGAAATATGTGCCTAAATCATCACAGGCCGTAACTTCTATTGGAGCCAAGTTAGTGTGATATTTTTAATGTCTGGCCGACTAGCAGCTTTGACACATTGTGATTTGTACAGGTCGTTGTGACCTTGCTTTTGTCTCACCGAAGGAGCCTATTGCTGTGACAAGAAGCATTTAGTGTGACCTCTCACCGCCCGTGGAGATCTCTGGCCGACAGGCCATTCTTTCGTATATCAGAGAGACTTGGCCGAAAGGTTTAAGGTTTCGGTATGAGGTCTTCTTGATATGAATGTCTCACCGATAGCACTCACTTGGTGTCTTTGGGGTAACTTGGAGGTTTTGTTATAAACTCCTGGCAACAGTTGCTTTGTCTCACCAATAGTATACATCGGTATAACATGAGATGGCTCGGTAAGAAGTCTTACCAATATGGATGTCTTGCGGACAGTGTTTAATATGAAGTCATCGGAGTAGCTCAAGGCAATCATTATGAAGTCTTGGTGACTCGTGAGGTCTTGCCGATAGTAGTATGACTACAGAGTAACATAAGAGATCTTGGTAAAACCTCTTGGCGATAGTTGAATGTCTTAGTGATAGATGGATGCCGATGGAAATGCTAACGGCTCAGTATGACTTAGGACCTTGGTATAAGGTCTTGGCGAAAGTGATGAGTCTCGCCGACTGGTGGATGCACTAGGATTAACATGAAGTATTCGCTATGATGTCTTGGTGATAGAAAAATGTCTTGCTGACTGTTTGGTGCTCAATGTAACTTAAGAAGTATTGGTATAACCTCTTGGCAAGCGGTAAGGCTTGCTGATAGCAATGTTGAGGTTGGTGTGACTTGTGAATATCGATATGTGGTCTCACCGAAGAGCGATAGTCTTGCCTAAAGGAAAACTGAAGTCGATGCAACAGTTGTAAGCTCGGTGGAACCTCTTGCTGATGGAAAACTCTTAGCAATATCGGATGCTAAGCTATGTGTGGCATCGGGGAGACACGGTCAGTGTCTCACCGACATGCCAGCATAGGTTGAAGCCTTTTGACTGAGTGAAGACTTTCTATGTGGCATCGTATGGACCAATCAGAGAAGCCGAATGGAAACCATTGGAAGACAGTCCATTGAGGCAGTTATATGAGGAAGTTCAACAGACAGGGAATGACATGAATATAGTTTGAAGTTGCAGATGCTTGATGGTTCGGTTGGTTTGAAGAATAGTTGTGTGAACAATTCGAATTGTATCAAAGTGATTTCGATTTTGTAAAGATTGTAACTTGAAGGTTCTTGTACAAGATTGATCACTGTGAAAGCTACTGTAATCTAGCATCAGAAAGATAAGTCAGAACTCTGTATGTAATTATTTGTTACTATAATACAAAGTGACTTCTCTTAGTGTGGTGGGTTTTTCTCCCGTAAGGGTTTTCCCACGTATATCTGGTGTTCATATGTGTGTGTCTAAATACTATGTTTCTGTTATCTCTTTTATGTGCATCTTAATTGAACTATAATTGTAAAATTTAAAAGGTATCTCTACATTCTTCCCTGAGGTTTTGACGTTAGGAGAGTTGTTTCCGCATCTAATTTTCCTTACACGTCTCCATCTTCTAGTGCCTCTTCGAGGTTTTCACCATCGGATGCATCCTTTATTTTTACTTTTTCAAGGCTAGGAAGTGCCTTAGGGAGGTTTTCACTAGATGACTGCTTTTTATTTTTCTTATTCTTATTTTTGCAACTGGAGTGTTCATCCTCCCCCAATCCCATGAGGTTGACATATGTATCCGCAGACATATTGATAGGTGTGCTATTACGTAGGTCCCAATCAATAAGCTCAGGGTGATGAAGGGATAGGTTGATGGTACAAACAGATAGGCATTTGAACATGGATGATAGGTCGGTGTGATCGACGTCATCATATGCACATATGATGGATTCCTCCTCTGGTATGTCTTCCAATGAGCTTTCACCCATGACAACACTATTGGAAGTATTAGACAATGTTGCAGGGCCTTTCTACTTTTTGTCATATTTGATGCCTATGTTCTTTGGTAGCTTTGATGTATCAATAGGTTGCAACCGCCCCTATTCTTCTTTACCTATGTTTCTACCTTGGTAGTTATACTTTTTTGCAAACTTAGCTGACCAAGGGTATGCTTCTTGAAAATACTCCTTTAGAGGGGGATCTAGTTGGGGCTCTTCTCAGTATACCCATTGACTTATATCCTCTTTTGGTGCATCTATCTTGATACTAGGGGACCTAAAAGTGGTGGTAGGAATGTTTTTACCACTGAAGGTGATAGTCTTGTCTTCCTTTGGAGTAGCATGTGAAGTTTGGCCATACTCGTGTGGTGATGAGGGCATGGTTGCTATATTAAGAGTAGTATGCATTTCGTATTCACCACACCCTTTGTCAATGATCTGGACTTTTTTGACTATAGGATCAGTGATGGAAGATGGAGTGTTTATCGTGGTGGAAGGTGGATTAGTGGATGATGACTAAGATTCCCCCATTTTGACCCCAGGACAATAATGTAAATGGGGAAATGACGCTTCTAAAGTGCAGAAATATTCAAATGGTTGGGGATCAGCATAGATGGTGACTTCTTGCCCGTTGACTGGGAATTTTAGGCACTGATGGTATGTGGAGGGGATGGCTTGCATGGCATGGAGCCATGGGCGGCCAAGGAGGAGATTATATGGCAAGTCCAGATCAAGGACATGACAGGTAGTGTACTAAACCGTGGGTCCCACTTGGATAGGAAGATTGATAATTCCCTCTGAATTCCTTTCTTCATTATCATAGGCCTTGATTGTGATGATCTGATTGCTTAAATCTACTTGAGTATATCCCACCTATTTTATGAATTTCAGAGTACAAAAATTGAGGGCATAGCCATTATCTACCAAGACCCTTTTTATTTTATGGCAGGCAACCACAACTTCGATATGCAAGGGGCGATTATGATTGACATCGATATTTGGCATGCCATTTTGGCTGAAGTGGAGTTGATAAGATAAAGCTAGGTGTCCTACCAAAGCTTGGAATCGTGTGGGGTCGATGTCATTAGGTAGATGGGTTTCCTGCAGGGCTCTATTGAGGATTTCTTGATGTACAAGAGAATACTTAAGCAAATCCAAAATGGAGATATGATAAGTGATCAAGGATGTTGTATTGGGAGCTTACAGGAGTTGATTGGTGGGTGCAAAGGCTACAGGGACAGTGATACGGGCTTGTCATGTAGTAAACAATACACTAAGGGTCTTTGGCTTTGACATGTATCATGGATACACAGGGTTCTACCTACTCAATGTAATGAATAATACCCTCATAATTGAGGGGTACATTCTTATAGCTCATGTTATTTGTGTTGTTGTCTTGGGGATTACTGCTGGAGGTGCTCAGGCCTTGATTATGATTTGGAAAGGAATTTTGATATATCTGCAATTGAGCATTGGACGATGAGGCTTGACTGGTGTCAACCTTGATATCTCCTCGATCAATGAGATCTTGGACATAGTTTTTCAGACCCTAACACTTATTCAAAGAGTGTCCTTTGATTTTATGGAACTCACAATATTCATTTTCCCTAAACCATGCAGGCTTGGGCTTGGATTTGTCATGTGGCTTGGTGACAAGATACGTGATTGGATAATTGATTTGTAACAATTTATTGAAGACAACACTCAAGGGTTCTCCTAATTGAGCATACTGATGTTTAGTGTTCCCCTGGTTGTTCTGATTTGACTGTTGAGGAGAATGAGGTGCCCCCTGTGGTATAGATATGGCATTAGGTACGGATGGTTGTTGTCTCTAGGATGTATTAGCCACTTGGACATGTTTACTATCAGTGACACTGTCATTTACTGTGTTCTTGTTGTTGTTCCAAAAATGTGGATTGTCATTGAATGACCTTTCTTTATCCTGGTTATATATTTTGATGTGCCCTTTGGCAAGAAGGGCACGTTCAAGGATAGGTCCCTTTTCCACTAGCTCCTCAAAAGTGGTGACACAATGTAACCTAAAGTTATGAGCCATGTCAGGATGAGAGTTCTCCATGAAGAGGGTGACCATGTCCTCCTCTCTTAGAGGGGTTTTCATTCGGCTTGCTAATGCACGCCACTTTTGAAGATAGCTAGGAAAGGTTTCTCCCTCCCGTTGTTTCTCTTTGAGGAAATCTAAGGTGTTAGTGTCCTCCAAATTGAAGAAGTAGGAGACAAACTTTTCTGACAGGTCCACAAAATATTTTATGGACCCTCTTTCAAGGGTCATGAACCACTCTAGGGCAATGCTTGTCAGACTCCGTGGAAATAGGTGCAAGAGATAATTGTCTTTGTGCATAACTTCTTAACACTCAGAGTAAAACTCCTATAAGTGGGCCTTGGGATCCTTGTTCCCCCTGTATCTGTCGAATTTTGGTATTTCAAAATGTTTAGGGAAGGGGATCAATGAGATGGAGGGATCAAATGGATATGGGCATATGTCCTCGAATTTGAATGATTGTTTGCCTATCCCTGCCTAAAGATCCTTCAGAGCGGCTTTAATTTCTAGTAAATCTGAGTTGACTAGTGGTTGGTTGGACAGATATGATGGTAGGACGACAGAGGATCCTGTTGAGAGAGCGTTAGATTGTTTAGGTATGGGTTTGGATGGTGGAGTGATGACATCCCTTGTTGGTATGCTAGGGGATTTTGTTGATATGTGGGTTGTTGTTGTGAGGTATAATATGGATTCATTTCATAAAAATGTGAGGTGGGTTGTTGAGGAGCATGGATGTGATGGAATGGGGATATGGTTTGAGTGCGAGTTCAGGACGGATTGCTTTGTGACTGGTATGGTGGTTGTTGTGAGGAAAATAGCAGTTGTTGTTGGGGCAACTGAGATAACATAGGGGGATATTGAAAGGGAGGTTGTTGGGCACCGAAGGGGACATTCGGAGGTGGTAGATTAGATTGAGGCAATTGTGGGGATGCATATGAGGGTGACAGTTGGTTTAGGGCCCCAAAAGGTGGAGGCAATATAGTGAAAGGGCTGCCCCCAGTGTTGATGGGAGGCAAATTTGAAGGGGGTGGTGCCGATAGCATTAGTGGTTGTGGTTGTGGGACGTTTTGTGGCATGCCAAAGGCAAAAGGATCATTGAGATCATTGATTTGTGGTGCCCCTATGACTGAGATTGTGGGATGTGGGGGATTGCTAATGGGATACAAAATGGTGTTGCTAAATTCAGGTTGATGCCAACCTTCTACGAAAGGAACATTGGGGATGTATGAACTACCTGGTACATTGTGTGAACCTTGGGGTATATTAGGTGCGAAACTGCCATACTTGGATAGGTCAATACCTGATAGCAGTTTGACACCCTTTTCAATTAAGTGAGCCAAGATTTCTTCACCATGATTTTCAAGAAGGTGATATGTCATTTGCAAATTGACCGGATTACTAAAGTGTTCCTCAAATGTAATTTCAGGTTGAATGACGATGTTTTCATCCCCAGGGGGTGATGTGTTTTGACCATCGATATTGGATTGTGATGACATTCCATTGTGTGGATCCTGAGGGATGTTCGCACTATTATTGGGGTCTTGTGAGGCATTAGCTGTGTTGTTCAGATCTTGAGGGATGTTTGGTTGGGATTATTATTTGGCCATTTTCCTTGTTTATAACCGGGTCTGAACAGGCATGCAAGATGATATGATGGATTAGGATGACCTTGGTGACAAAAGGATTGATTTGATTTGATGATTGATTAGCCGAAAAGGATGTGGCTCGACAAGATTGGTTTGATTGGATGAGTGATTCGGATTGATGATTGATTAGGATAAATGATAGTGATCAGAATCTAAAACCAAGTTCAAGAGTGATCCTTGGTAACACTAGGTGTTGATTAATCGATCAAAGGTGCAATGTACGATAACAGGACCGAATCCAACTTGAGATCGAAGTGGATTGATTGGGCCAACAAAGATGACTGACTTAGGATAGATGATGATCCGAAGTTGGTTTTGATGGATGACGATCTAAAGTTGGTTTTGATGGATGACGATTAGAGATGAAGACCTAGGTCAATTTGGATAACTGCTCTAATGAGGTTTTAATGGGATACCAATGGTTTAAAACTTGGAAACGATAATCAAAAAGTGGGTTTTGAATGGGCGAATGGACGCACGAGCTAAGGGGATGAACGTTTAGGATGGCGAATGGATTCTCAAAGCAGGTGTACAAATGTCCAAAATGAGGAGACAAGTGATCAAGATGGTGGAATGAGGGTCCTGAATGGCTAAGAGGATAAAAAAGTTGATCGGTTAAGGGTCAGGTCCACCCCTGTGCAGGGCAGGTCTGCCCAAGGAGCAAAATTGGTCAAATTAGGTCAAAACAGGCCTAAAATAGGTGGGTCAACAGGTCAAGTCTACCCCTAGATGGGTCAAGTCCGCCCAAGGAGAAAAAATTGATCAAATTAGGTCAAAACATGCCTAAAACAGGTGGGTCAACAAGTCAAGTCCACCCCTAGATGGGTCAGGTCCACCCAAGGAGCAAAAACTGATCAAATTAGGTCAAAACATGCCTGAAATAGGTTGGTCAACAAGTCAAATCTGCCCTAAGGTGGGTCAAGTCCGCCCAAGGAGTAAAAATTGATTAAAAAATGGCCAAAACAGGCCTGAAATAGGTGGGTCAACAGGTCAAGTCCACCCCTAGATGGGTCAGGTCCACCCAAGGAGCAAAACTGATCAAATTAGGTAAAAATAGGCCTGAAACAAGTGGGTCAACAGGTCAAGTCCGCCCCTAGATGGGTCAGGTCTACCCAAGGAGCAAAAAATGATCAAATTAGGTTAAAACAGGCCTAAAACAGGTCGGTCAACAGATCAAATCTACCCCTAGGTGGGTCAGGTCTGCCCAAGGAGTAAAAATTGACCAAAAATGGCCAAAACAGACTCCAAAAGGACTGGTTTAAAGGTCAAGTTTGCCCCTGGATGAGGGAAAGTCTGCCCAAGGAGCAAAATTTGGTCAAATTTTTCACAAGGGGGGAAAATATGGCTATTTGTGGGGAAAATCTGATTGTTTGTGGGTCAAATTCAGTTGTTTGTGGGGCAAATTCGGCTGTTTGTGAGGCAAATGTAGCTATTTGTGAGTCAAATCTAGCTATTTGTGGGGAAAATCCAGCAATTTGTGAGGTTTGACTTAATTTTTGACAAAAGACTAAGACAAAGGACTCAAAACACAACAATCATCAATCAAAAGGCTATGGCTGAGTGAAATAAATTAGATAATCACTGGTTTCGCACAAAGAAGACAATTCAGACAGTACGAGCCTAAGTCTAGTAGAGAGGGTATGGTCGACAAAGTCCTCCAATCTAAGATGAACATGGTTACTAGGAAGTCCTCAATATACACCCGGTATGTGAGGCCCAAGCCATGAACACCAACCTGTTACAAGCGTGAGTCAGGAACCTAAAAGGCTCGGACCAACTCTTCACATCATCCTGATGCTTCGCCAATTACAACATGGTTAAATTGAGGTACAACTTTTGCTCTCCAACCTTTATATACCCCGTAGGTACGCGTAGTTGGAATCGTCCCTTGGGGTGATGAAATCCCCAAGCAGGTCCCTCTAAAAAAAGTAAAAAAGGTGGACTCAAAAGACATGGTAAGCTACGATTTCTCGTCACCGAAGATCGTTGAATGGCGCAAGGGGATTGGATACATCAAATAGCTCACCCAAAAACATGGCAAACAAAGTTGATTGACACCTCCTAGTTATACTATGTACCTAAATTAGGGGTTACAAACCCTTAAAACAACCAAAAGATTGCTAAAAATTGAAATTTTACCTTCTAGAAAAAAGTTATATAGGGAAAATCTGCCTATCTGTGAGGGAAAATTCATTTGTTTGTGAGGGAAAAACTGCCTATTCGTGATTTTTTTTCCAAAAACAACTTCTGAGGTCTGTGGAGGGCAGTTCCACCTCAGGGAAAGGTTAGGTCCACTTGTGTAGGGTGGGTCCACCTGTTTGTCAGGTTAGGTCCACCCAAGTAGGTCGGGTCTGCCCCTGTGTAGGTCAGGTCCACCCCTTTGTAACCTGTACCTACAAAAAGTCAAAAAATAGAAAATGTGAAAGCAAGAGACTAGTTTGTAGGTCCCACCAGGCATGCCAGAAATGTGATAGGGTGAATTTATGTGCTAGAATACAAGCAACAAACAAGAGAAATAAAATAACACTAAAAACAACCTACACCTCAAGATTAGCCTAGTTGGATTCAACACAAAATAAAGACAACAAATGGAACTTTTTACCTTGTGTCGAATAGATCCTTTGGTTGGCCCTTCAATCTTTGGTGTTGTATGCTCCTTGAATGGCACAAGATGCAAGCTAGATGATGATATGATAATGGATGAAAGTGGATGCAAGTGTGAAAAATGGCTAAGTATGGCTTCTAGAAAAAAATTGCAAGAGTTTGGCTACAATGCATGATCTCCCAAAATGAGAGAAAAGAGGGGGTATTTATAGAGATTTTGGAATTCTCTAGTGAAATGGACCATCAATATTGAGCCACCAAGATCAAGATGTAGGGCTAAGGTGAGTTGAGAACTCACAAGCCCTCACATCTTGACATGTGGAATGTGATATGGCTTAAAAAGGGGATGTGTACATGTTGTGGAAGGATAGTACATAACATGGATGAGGGACATAGTATCTTGGGATTGGGACAAGATCTCATAAAGGAGGTACTTGTCCCTATGTGGGTGAGAGGACATATGGGAAATTAAAAATTCCTCAAATATTCTCATGGGGATGAGAGAAGGAATTTAAAATTCTTTTAAATGCATTGGGGGATTAAATGTGAATTAAAAATTCACATGGAGAATAGAGATGCCTTGTTCAAAAAGAGAAAGCTTTTAATGAAGTTGACTAAGGACACATTCCACAAATGATATGGGGATTAGAGATGACCTAATTATGTAGTTAAGGTTGTGCAAGTACTTGATTAGACTAATTAAAGACTCATTAGAGGCAAGTGGGAAATTATGGAGGATGGGACCCTAATGATGATTAGGGGTGTGCACATCTTAATCATAATTAATTATGATTAAGAAAGAGGGTTAGATTGCTAAGAGGGATTAGAGACCAACTTGCAAAAGTTGGAGAATTTGACAATGAGAGAGAAAATAAGGAATTTAAAAAATAAATTTAAAATTCTCAAAAGATAATATGACCAAATTAAATAAAGTGATGCATTTATTTAATTTAGAGAGGAAAGAGGGGAAAAGTATTTATTAAATTAAATACTTTGGGAAACCTTATGCAAGATACATAATATTAATTAAATGAATGTTTTAATTAATACCGGCAAAGAGGACAATTTAAGGGAGCAAAGGGATGATTATGAAGATGACTTTGACCATATGGAAGTGGTCAAATTTGAATGTCTACAGTCACCAATTGAAATATATGTGAAATATTCCTCTCTATGAACCATTAAAAATTTAACATCATCAAGGACTATTTATGTAACTTTCTATGGTATAATTTATCATTGGGTGGCTAAAGGAGGCTATTGTCAGTCAAGCTAGGAATGCCACTAGTGCCAAAGAATGATGGTATGGTGGGTAGCAAGTCATGCAAGCGTATAATTATTGATAGCAATAATTCCCATTGCAATAGCCTTTATTGACTTTATTGTGTTTTATAAATAATTTTGTTTAGTTATTGGTAATATGGTTGTGTGCCATAATGTCACCTCTCTTTTAAATCTATATATATATGACTTTCCTCTCATTTCATCTAGGAAATTTGGGGTTTTTGTGTAAATGCTTGTCTTGTTATGAGTAGCTCACTATTGTTGTATTATTTTCCTTCATTTGGTATCAGAGCCAACGTTGATCTAGTAGAATCTAGGGAGACCAACTTCCACATTATGTTTGTAGAAGAATATGTTCAATGTGTAAGTCATTTTTGTTTAGCAAGGAAGACATCAAAGTAAAGAGGATCATAGAAGTTGTGAGGTAAGGATTCATAGAATTGAGTGAGGCACTGCTAAGGTGGTAGTAAAAGGAGCTTGAAGATGATCAAATCCAAGGTGTTAGTAAAAGGAGCTTGAATATGATCAAAGCCAACACACCAATAAAAGGAGTTTGAGTCTATTTTTGATCAAGATTGGAATAAAGTTTTTATCACAAAGGAGGAAGAAATCACAAGTCACAGCCACAATTGTTAAAGTAACCACTGCTCCATAGGAGGTATACAACCATATTTATTTATCCTTGTTTGAAGGAGGTCAAATATTAGAAGATCACTATTTGCAAGAATTTGGTCTAAGCCACTTATGAGTTTGAAGATAAGGGATAGAGATTGGTAAAATTTTCCCTCATAATCAAATATTTGTAGTTTCAAGAGAAACAATTCAGTGTATAAGTTTCCTTCAAGTAAAGAAACCACCATAGGAGAAGATCTCCATAGTTGAGAAAATAAAGGTATATCCAAAAAGAATTGATGCTACTAACGAGGTGTGCAAGCTATGGCAAAGAGAGTTGCATGTGAAATTAAACACTCTTCTTTTAAAAATCTATGTAAAATTCAAAACCTTTTAAGTATTATAGCTTTAAAAGAAGCTTGAGAAAGCCTTGCATCTTTTAAAGTTTAATGAATTATCTAATAAAATATTTTTAAAAGTTTCACTTTCTTTAATTTTTAAAAATAAAAGAATAAATTTTTTAAGCTTGTACAATTAGATTTTTGGAAGTGATATGTAAAATTATATATTGAAATTAGAAGGATTAAAATTTTCAAAGTTTTTTTTGTAAAGTGAATATTGTGTAATTAAGTGCATTATAGGTTGAAACTAACACTTAATCTCCAAGAAACCAATATAATATAAGAATATTTTTGCGTGTGGGTCCCATTTGAAGGGACAATGGGGGTATCCATTTGCAAAGATCTCTCTAAAAATTGTGTTGAAATTTTGGGTTATTATGCATATTTTTCATGGAAAATATGGTAGGAAATGTAATGTCTAGCATGCTAATTCCCATCTTTGAAGGAAATAATTTTACATATTGGTGTACTAGAATGCAAATCCTACTCAAATCCAAAGATCTAGGGGATATTGTTCAAAAAGGGTATGTAGAACTAGAAGATATAAATACATTTAATGCATTAAATGATCAAGAAAAAAGAGAGTATAAAGCAAATATCAAGAAAGACAATGAGGCCCTATTTTTTATTCAAGGTGCAATTAATAAAGTAATTTTTCCTAGGATAAGTGGTGCTATTCATTCTAAGAAAGCATGAAAAATACTAAATAATGCATATCAAAGTGCACAAACTACAAAATTACAAACAATGAGGAATTTTTTTGAAAATGTAAAGATGATTACTAGTGAATCTATGAGTGATTTTCTAACAAAGGTAGAAGGTCTAGTATGTCAAATGAAAGTTCTAGGGGAAGACGTAGATGACAAGCATGTCATTAAGAAAATCCTAAGAATTTTGATTCCTAAATTTGATGGTGTGGTCTCTACAGTTGAGATTTCTAAGGATCTCACACGTATGCAAATAGATGAACAAAGTGGAATTTTTCTAACTGCTAAATAAAGAATGAAAAGTAATAAAGAAGTATTAGAGTAAGAATTTCCTCTAAAGAAAATATAAGAAGAATTTGAAACACACTCTTTAGAAATCATAAAGATGACTATAGCCATAAAAATGAATATAAAGGTGAATCTAGTAATTTCAGAGGAAGAGGTAATAATTTTAGAGGAAGAAGTGTTGGAAGTTTGTGTTATTGGTTTCAATAGATCTGTGTTGTTGCATTGATTTCAACCTAGGATATGCTTTGATTAGTTTCATTATGTTGTCATTAGTAGTCTCACTGGTGTCAACCTCTAGTGTTTCCTTGATAAGCATGTGTTTTTGGTTGTTCAAGCTCTAGTATGGTTTATTTGTTGTATTGCAATTGGTTTGGTTGTGATGAGAATATATTTGTGGTCTTGGGTTTCCAAGTGCTTTTGAGAAAATTTGAATAAAAAGAAGAGATAGTGTGTCAGAGAGGTGTTATGTATGATAGAGTAGTGTTCTATATTGTGCTCTACAATATTGAATTTATATTGGTGTGATTCATATATGTTGATCAAAGGTGTTCAAAGGTGTTATATCTAGAATTTCATGTTTTGGATCATTCAGCAGAAGTTGTGTTCACTAGTGTGTGAACTGTGAAGTAGTGTTATCTAGGAGAAATGATTTTTCTTTTCATTTTTCCATGTTGTGGTTTTTGGTCTTGCAAATCTTGGAGTGTGTGTATATTTCTTATATCTATCTTCATTCAAAGTTTTTTGAGTTTTGGTGCTCCACAAGGTTGGATTCATGAGTTGTAGTGTGTGGAAGGTTAACTGGTTATACATATCGTATATTTTTTAGGTGAAATTTGTTGCAAAGGATTTGTTAGATTAAGGGTATTTATGGAATATTCTAGATTTTGTTTGAGTGTTTTATGTGGTCTATGAGTCATCTTTGGATCAAAGGAAGCATGTACTTAAATTTTTAATGGTGTTAACATAGGTTCAGTCCACCTTGGGTGTTTACACTAATTACAAATGTGCTTTGGTGTTTGTGGAAATGTGGTGTGGTGTGTGTGTGTGGATTTAGGTCCGAGTTAAGGTGTGATGTGGTCTACCTTCATTCCTTTCCACTGTGGGAATGTTTTGGTGTTGACCTAATTTGAATATGTACATTTGAGGTGCATATTTGACCTTGGAGATTGTTTTCAAGGTTGTGGATGGTATATGTGTGATAAGTTGATGGAGGATTCCATTATGAAGTGTGAGTGATGTGAAATGTGATGTGAAGTCCAAAAGTGCTAAGTGTAGTGTGATCTTTAGTGGTTAGGACTACTAGAATCAATGAGCAAAACGTGTCTAAATTATTTAGAGAGGTTGCAAATGATCTAGTGATGCAGTGGTGAAACTTTTTTGTTGCTCTAAGATGGATTTCTCATTGTAATAACAATATTCTATCTTCTTCTTTCTAATCTGGAATTGAGCCCTTCTTTCTTTTAGGAAATGAGCCTATTGTATTTGGTGTTACAATTACTTTATATTATGAGCTAATCCTCACCTTGGTTTTTCCCTTCTTGTGTTTTCTACATAAATTTGGTGTTCTGTTGTGTATGGTGTTGATGCGTTACTATTTATGTTATTTAATTTCATGCTAAATCATTCTAATAGATTAAAGGCTAATAAGGATGTGAATGTTAATGAGGTTTTTTATGTTTTAATGAACAACTAATTCGCCCCCCTCTCAATTTTCTTGTGCATTCAACAATTGGTATTAGAGCAAGGTTACTTAGAAGAAAGCTTAATTTCTGGAGGTAGATCTATATGGCACACAAGAAGGAGGACCCTTTATTTGATGGATCCTATTATACATTCTAGAAGACCGGGATGGAAGGTTTCCTTGTCTCCCTAGGGTTTGAAGTTTGGATGTCAGTTGAAGTTGGATATACCATGCCTACAAATGGATCTTCAACTGATGATGAGATCAAGGCTTATGAGAAAAATTGAAAAGAAAGGCATTCTCTTTTGATTGGTCTTTCTAATACAAAACTTGTGAAGGTTAGGAGTTACAAAACTGCTAGTGAGATCTAGAAAAAGCTGGAAAGTGTTACTGAAGGAGATGATAAATTAAAGCAAGAGAAGATGTAGAATCTAAAGATCAAGTTTGAAAAACTATGGATGTTAGAGAATGAATATATTACAATCTACATGCATAAATTGGATGAATTTAACAATTCCATCATAGGTCTTGGTGGAAAACTAGATGAATATGAGGTGGTAAAGAAGGTATTGAGAACTCTTCCTAAAATTATAGCCATAATGTTTCTACTATTGAGGAAGCTCATGGTTTAAGTAATTACTCTAGAGATAAACTGTTTGTTGCTTTGAATTATTTTGGATTGAGAGAGTTTGGCCCAAGTGATTCAAAGAATGTGTCTGCTTTTAAAGTTGGTAAAGCAAAAGAATGAGAATCAGATCAGGATGATCTAAATGAGGTAGAACCAAAAAGATTGAAAAGGGGCACTATAAATTACAAAGGTAAGTTACCTTTCAAATGTTCCAATTTTATAAAAATAGGTCATTATGCTTCAAGATGTCATGTCAAAGCTTCAAATGAAAAATATAAGGAGAATAAAGGTAAATCAATTAAGATAAGTTATTATGTTAAAGAAGATGCCATTATATCTAATGATGAATTTGATTATCTAGATGATGAGGATAATGAATGCTTGTTCATGGCTCTAAATGTTGGAACTAATTATACTAACTCTGAGAGATGTATGAAGAAAATTGCTCCAAAAGCAGGTCATAATGTTGAAGGAACAATGTTGATTGATTTTCATGCTAGAGAGGAGAACTTTTTTATCATTGATAGTGGATGCTCAAATCATATGACAAGTGATAAAAATAAGTTTGTTAAACTTGATAAATTTGAAGGAGGTATTGTTAAGTTTGATGATGATACATCTAATAAGATATATGGAAAAGGTTCAATCAATTTTGATGGTAAGAATAATATAGATGATGTTTTTTTATGTTGAGGGTTTGCGACATAATCTTTTAAGTGTAGGAAAAATGTGTAGCAAAGGATATAACCTTGTGTTTCAATATGATGGTTGTGAGATCAAAAAAGGAACTAAAACTTTGGTTGTTGTAGAAAGAAAAATTGGAAATGCTTATTAGCTTAAGGGTGCAAATGGTCAATGCTTTATGACTCAAATCAATGAAAGTTGGATATGGCATAGAAGAATGTGCCACATCAAGTTTGATAGCCTAGTGATGATCAATTTAGTTCAATATGTGAGATATCTGTCAAAGATTACAAAGCCTATCAATGTTGTCTACAAGGAATGTCAGATTGGGAAGCAAGCTAGAAAGAGTTTCAAATTCAAAGAACAATCTACTATAGGACCTTTAGAGTTGGTGCATACAGAACTTTATGGACCTACCAAAATAAAAAGTTTTCAAGGTGACAGGTATTTCATGCCATTAATTGATGATTATTCTACAATGAATTGGGTAACTTTTCTAAAGAAAATTAGAAGCTCTAGATAAATTTACGACATTTAAAGCTATGATTGAAAATGAAATGGATATGAAAATCAAATGCTTAAGATTTGATAGAAGTGGAGAGTTCACCTATAGTGAGTTTAACATTTTTTGTGAAGATCATGGAATAAAGATTCATTTGTTAGCTCCTAGGAATCCTCAACAAAATGGAGTGGTTGAAAGGAAGAATAGGACTATTCAGGAAGCAAAAAGGACAATAATGAAAGAAGAAAATATACCAAAGGTCTTATGTGTAAGGAAGCTAAGGTAGTAGAACAACTTCCTACACTAATCTTGAGAGGATAAAAATGCAAAAAATTTACAGATCTTTTCAACACTTATAGATACTTAAATAGAAATAAACATAAATATCATGCATACCACAACATAGTGTTTTAAGTGGGGAAAACCCTTTCGCGAGAAAACCCCACACTCCAAAATCCACACAGTATATTATTCAAAAATAAAAAAGATTACAATATACTTGCACAACAAGCTTCTCATAGGAGTATCACAACCAGAGATCCGTAGACTACACAATTGCTATTAGACTCTCATAATTCATTACAACAACGCAACCGTAATACAATACCCTCATAAAATAGGATTAGCTTCTAGGGAAAGATAAGCCAGCAAAATATCTACCATTAGATCTAAAACCTAATAATGAATAGTCCATATTTACAATATGTCATTAATTTAATGTATTTCAATCATTTAGGATTTTTTGTTAGCAAAAAAATGGTAACACGCATCCCACTCCTCCCCTCCACCCTATGCTTCACTCAATTATATTACACCTATTAGTGTAACTCAGTTATATATATATATATATATATATATATATATATATATATATATATATATATATTATCAACAATAAACCTTATATAATTGCAAGGTTGAGACACATTTTCCCATTGAATCTCCCACTTTTCAAACACCTCACAAGAGCAATGGGAGGGAGTAAACATCGTCTCTTAATTACTAGGGGTCGAAAGGACCATAGTCTCTAAACATCATCTAAACTTCTTTGTGTTCATAGGCTTAGTTAAAGAATCAACAACATTCATCAAAGTCTCTACCTTAACTAGCTTCACCCTGCCATATTCGACCATGTCTCTAATAAAATGATACTAAACATCAATGTGCTTGGTCATGGCATGAAATGTCGGGTTCTTAGCTAGAAAAATCACACTCTGACTATTGCAATAAACTATCATTGCACCTTGTTTTAATCCAATATCTGAACATAGTCTCTTAAGCCAAATGGCTTCTTTACAAGCATGAGTAGTTTACATATACTCATCTTCAATAGAGGACAAAGCAACCACAACCTACTTCTTACTCATGTGACTAATTGCACCACCAAATAAAGTAACACATAAGCATTGGTGGATCATCTACTCTCAATATCAACTTCCCATTCTAAATCCACATAACCATGATTAAAAAGGGAAATATCATCTTTAGTTAAATTACTATGATAACACAAGGAATACTCTGAGGTACTACACAAATATCTAAAGACTCTTTTAATTGCATCCCAATGAACTCTACCAAGATTAGACATATATTTAGAAATAACTCCCACTAATTGGGAAATTTTTGATCTATAACAGACCATAGCATACATCAAACTTCCAATTGCACTCTGGTAAGGCACTTTGTTCATGTCTTCCATCTCTGACAGAGATGTTAAACAATCTAAAATAGATAACATTGTTCCAATTAAAAAAGGAACAAACAATGGTCTACAATCCTGCATGTTAAACCTCTGTAAAATTGAATTGGCATACTTACTTTAGCCAAGCCATAACTTTCTATTCTCTCTACCCTTTCTAATTTTCATCCCAAGAATGTGCCTAGATGCACCAAAATCTTTCATTTCACATTTAGCAACAAGTTGAGATTTCAGTTTTGAATCATACATTTCCCTAAATACCAATAAATAGCATATCATCAACATATAATGTAATAAATAGGAAACAATCACCATCAATTTTATAATAAACATAATGATCTAATTTAGAATTCCCAAATCCCAAACTCAACACATGTATCAAATTTTTGGTACCACATCATATGACTCTATTTTAGGCCATACAAATATTTCTTCAATTTGTAAACCAATTTACTTTTACCTTTCACCATGTAGTGCTCTAGTTGTGTCATATAAATATCCTCCTCCAAGTCACCATGAAGGAAAGAATTTTTCACATCCATTTTGGTGTAGTCACAGATGGAGGGTCCATAAAGGACTATCCAACCATGCATCTTGGAATCAACACAACAAAAATAACATAAGATATTGATCATAAAACATGAACTTTCATTGATTCAATAGTTGGAAGTCTTGCATGCATCATATACAAAATATTTAGGAATTATAGTCATGTCACAAGGACATTCAACATTACAACTAGCACTAAGACCTTATTCAACAATCGAATCTAAATATCTGAAGTATTTGAGTTTGATGCAGAGGAAGGATAATAAAACACATTCAATGATTGATTCTTCAAAACATTGACAGGACATCCCTAGACCTTATTCTTTTCTAGTCACTAACCCTAGGCCCATAACACCTTCTTGGAAAACAATGACATATGACAACCAAACAAATTTTCTAACATTTAAAAAGGCCTATGAATACAAAGAAAAAACCATGTATAACTTGCAAGGATACAACATAGTTTGATTGTAACATTCCACACTTGACCACATTTGACAACTTACAAAACTGTCCCCCTTGGGGTTAAGACACCACACACAAAACCCAATGTGAAATTAGTGTGTAACAAGTCTCCAAGACCATAGAAAATCCTCCAACACCATTCAAACCTTGCATGAACTAAACCCTTGAGTTGTTGTTAATGAACATACCCTCGCTTCCCTTTATTTGTCTGTCCCACTATGAAATGAAAGGAACAATCATTAATAACTTTCACAAAACAAATAATGAAGACAATCACTTCAATGGACTGAAGATAGCATAATTGCAAACTTTTCCTCCAATTTTCATCAAGATCTAATCATGGAAAAGAAAGTTATGGCATTTTTTTCAAAACTAGGAACCCTAGTTAGGGTTCAGACCTATCCTCACAAAAATGGTCATAACTTATTCAAATCTCCATGAAAATGATCCCAAAAAAATGTATTCAGAGATAGAAACATATATTCATCCATTCCAATTGGTTTCAACCCAATATTGTACCAAACATGGCCATGCTAGCACATTTTCTGACTGCAAATTCTAGAAAACATTGTTAGAATAGGGAAGCCTTCACCAAAATGGTCATATCTCACACAAAACTCAATGAAATTTAATGAAACAAAAGGAATTGTAATCTAGAAACAAATATATTTCCCTACATCTATTATATTCCTTGATATGAGGTTGTACCAAGCCATACAATGCATAACTTAAGCCTGAAAATAATGTAAGACTCAAAAAATTGAGGTTTTCTTTCATCAAACTCCTAAATTTCACCTCTCCAACCTTGAACTCAAGTGTGCAGGGTGTTTATATACATTTCCAATCCATTACAACTATTTTTCACCCATTCTTGATTAGGTTTCTCAATAAAATACCTAAACGATAGTTTTTGACAATGTTACTTGATAATATTTTAGCAAGTTTTACAACTTTTAACCAAAAAACCCTAAACACACCAAAATGGATTGAAATGATCCCAAATGGTCATTTATGACCTTATTTGATTCCAAAAACACCCTATCAACCTATAGATAAGGTGGATTCGCTACTCACAAGTTATTTTCATTCAAAGAGGCTCACAGGGCGAACTGCCCTAAACTACCTCAAGGAACAACGCAAGAGTTCTAGAATAAAAAAGAGTAGGTCACAAATATTTTCTGAGCAAACTAGCAGGCTCTCAGCCATAGGATGACAGTGCAGGTTTAGGACAATAGTGCAGTACACTAACATCTCTCTGGTGTGCTAGCGTTTGTATGGTCCAAAAAGCGAGAATGTCATAGAAAATAGCTTGGTGACTACTAGCAATCTAATTACTAAGAACTTAAAAATTACTGGAAAATAACAGAATGTGATCAAGCTGAAATAAAGTGAAATATATGATAAAGAGAATAAGAGATAGAAAGGAAATGCTTACAACCACGCAAGTGATGAAGCCTCCAACAAATGAATGTATTCAAAATCTGCATGCATAAGATCTGGAGAAAGTGTTGGCATTGTATAGGGGTTTTCCTTAGTCAAACCCCCGTTTGGTGTTACCACCTCCACAGAAAGCCAAAAGGATAGAGAGAGTGAGAGAAGTAAGCAAATGTGATGTGATAAAAGCAAACTCTGCTTGAGGAGGAGAACTTATATCACAAAATGTAGGTGATAAAAGAAATCCCCGCTTAAGGAGGAGAACCTGTATCACAAAGTGTAAATGTAAAAAATAAGGGATGTGTGAAATCCCAAGATGCTCACAAGCAAGGTGAGGGAGATAGAGTTGTAAGGCTTAAGGAATCCAAATGGAGAGACAAATAAAGCTGCAAGGGCCAAGAGAGTTGCAATGGGAGTGATGATAGCTTTAGAGAATGTTGTTGTAGCAAGCAATGTAACTGTGCAAGAAAATAACAAGAGAGAAAATGCTAGATCCAAGGTTGGAAAGAGGCTAGAATTGAAGCTAGAGCTTAAATGAGTTGAAAAGATAGCTTTTAAGGAAGGAAAAGAAGATTCTTAGGCAGTTACAAGGCATCTCAAGACATTACCATCGGCCAAAGGAGTTGACAAGTGACCAACATGCATGGAAATAGTCGTTTGAATGTTGAAACATCGTAGGATGCCAGTGCAGTGCACAAATGTCCATGCAACGTGCTAGTGTCTAGACACATCACACTGTAAAATGACGAGAATGGGAAAAGCATAATTTTTTACATAAAGCTGATAGCTAGGGTAGCTACTGAAAAGGGGTTTTCGAGCATCTTGAGAGGGGAAAAAGGATGATGCAAGGGCTAAAATGAGCCTACACAAATGCTAAGGGAGTGGTCACTAAAGCAGATGTAAGAATGTATTTAAAATTGCAATGGGTGCAATTTTACGACATTACATTTTTCCCCCACTTTAGCTACCATATGAGTCTACACTAATATGCACACTAAAGGAAATCTACTAAACATAAATAACATCATGATGTCAAAGGGATATTGTAGAGGAAGCAGACAACTCTTCGAACCATGGAAGCATGCCCCCAAGCTAAAGACCTACATAAAAAACACATTAGACAAGAAAAACTTGCACAAGACAACAATGTTATATCATAAAAAAACATATACACAAGCACCTAACTAACTAATAAGATTTGAGTTAGCAAAGTGAAAGAGACCTCGATGTAAAAGGTTGTCTCGGTACTATGCGTCATCCCTAAATTAAGAAATAATACATAGAATAGTTCTAAAATGAAGAGAAGAATGCACTCAAAAGTTAGGGAAGCAACCAATATCAAAGAGAGAAAGAGCATATACTCAGGGTGAAGAAGATTCAGATCTTCAATCCGGTATACACAATTTGAGAAGAGAAGAGAATTTAAGAGAGATATGGAGAAGCTAGAAAGGAATGAAAATTACAAGAGAGATGGCTCCACAAGTACTCTCTCCTGAGGAGGTTCAAACAAAAGGACTCCATAGCTCTATAGAACTACGAAGTCGCACAAAGTACACCAAAGGCCCTCGAACCAACGATGGAAAAATCTCATGAGATGAAAGTGTCTCACAAGCCTATAGACTTGCAAGGAGGTGACCCCCAAGATCTCTCACATGAAGGAAGCCCCGTGAAGCAAGCACCTTACAGGCCCGCAGAGCTGCAAGGAGGCATCCCCCAAGATCTCTCATGTGAGGGAAACCCAATAAAGTAAGCACCTTATAGACCCACAGACCTACAAGGAGGTGTCCCCCAAGATCTCTCACATGAGGGAAACCTAGTAAAGTAAGCGCCTTATAGGCCTATAAACTTGCAAGGAAGCATCCCCCAAGATCTCTCACATGAGGGAAACCCAGTAAAGTAAGTGCCTTACAAGCCCACAGACCTGCAAGGAGGTGTCCCCTAAGATCTCTCTCATGAAGGAAACCCAATGAAATAAGTGCCTTATAGGCCCATAGACCTGCAAGGAGGCAACATCCAAGATCTCTCACCTGGAAGAAAAGCAAAAGGTGGAGACTCTGCAAAGTCGGATTGGAAAGTAGCTTCACAGGCACACCTACAAAGTGACATGTTTACCTATAGATAAAGCATGTTTGAAAATAAAGCAACCACATAGGAAATTAAGTGGACAGTCACATAGATCGTCGACAAGTTGGAAAGCTTTCAAAGGTGGTCCCTCAGGAACCCCTCAAGAGAAAAGGGGTCCACTCAATGGATGCTTCATTTGAAAGACACAGAGAAGAAAGGGGGTCCTTAGAAGGATGCACATCTCTTGAACAAGTTATCACTGCCCCTAGCATATAGGGGAGGAGAACCATGCATGATACTTAGAACATATAGGATAGAGGTAGACCTCGATATCAATTGTCATTTGAAGAAGCGGCAGGTGCATCGGAAAATAAATGAGTGATGGAACCTAAATCACAAAGTTTTATTCTATCCTTCAAGGCCTTACATTCACTAGTGGAATGGCTAGGCACTCAATGGTATGCACAAAAAGAATGTTTATCTTTATATTTCTTATGAAATTTCTTACGTCTAGGAGGAGGAAGAGTAATTAAGCAGGATTTTAGAAGTCACAACAAAATACGTTCTTGCTCAGATAGAGGATGAGGAGTAGGAAGCAATCCTTTCTCTCGTGGAGAAATAATTGACTACTCACAAGAAGAAGACACAAATAAGAAAATGGAGGATGAATCTTTTCAATAGAACGAGGTTGAGAAGAATTCATGTCACTCAACCATGGCTTCCATTTAGATTCTTCATTTGAGCAACCAAGCCCCAAATTACACTTACGAGGTGAAAATTCTATAGGGACCTGAATGCCTTGTTCGTTATGCCCACAACCTTTATGCCCATAGCCATATTTGGAGGCAAGCCTAAAGCTAGGGCCATAATGTGTTTGAAAATCTTGAGAAGGAGAAGGATCTTCATAGAGAGCATTGTTCCAACAATGGGGAATATGATCCTCTATGGGATCGCCATCATCCTTATTAACAAGACTGCCAACATTATCCTCTTTAGCAGAATCGTAATCATCTTTCTCAGAAGGAGGATCAACACTAAGAACATTACAATTTATGCTCACACTATCCCATGATACAGAAGAATAATCATCTTTGATAGCGAGTTTGGATGATGTTATCAAAAGGTCTAAGTGGATCAAGGTGACTTTATGTTCCCCACTGAAGGGTTTCATAAAATCTAGAGAACCCCAATCATCACCAAGATATGCATTCTCTTGAGATGAGGAAGGAGTAGACTTAAGATTTTTTGCTTCAGAAGGACCTTCTTCAAGGGAATCTATCTCAAGATTACCCTTTGTAGTAGGTACTGCTAGAATAAACATCAACACATTAGAAGACACTGAAGGAATAAGAGTAGGCACAACCAAAACGTAACCAGTAGCTACCATCTCACATAAGTACATAGCATCAGGGTCGGCCTTGACTGTGACTACTCGATTATTGCAAATGAATTTAAGAGATTTATGCAAGGTAGACGGGACTGAACCCATAGTGTGAATCCACGGTCTACCAAGAAGAAGGTTATATGGTAACTTTTTTGACATAACATATACAAGGGTAGGTACAGTAATGGGTCCCAACCTCAAAGGAAATACTATCATGCCTAAAGTTTGTTGACCAACATTATCAAACCCACAAATGACAATAGAAGAAGCATCAAGAGAAGATGAATCAATATCAATCTTAGGAAATAGATAAATGCTACATACATTGAGCGTTGAACCAACATCAGTGCAACAACAGTATGTCTAATGGAAATATTATTAATGTTGACTATAATCATTAGAGGATCCGCTTGTTTCTTCACATCTAGGGGTGAAATTTTTTGCAGATAGAATGTGATATTCAACAAATCTACACGAATATAAGCCATCAACGCATTAACATTCATTAGCCTAGTCGAGGCAAGTAAGAGAATATTTTGCAAGGCTTCTTGAAGCATACCTTGATAAACTAGAGCAAACTAAATCAAGTCCCATAGTGAGATCTTGGTTGGAGTAACACGGAGTTGCTCAACAAGATCATAATCACCAGGTGCTTTAGTTGTAGGTTTAGGTGCTTGAAGAAGGCTTGGTTGTTTATTCATTCTATTCTCATAGGTATGGGCTACCGCTCTATAAGAGGGAGCCATAGAAAAATAAAGAGATTCGCTATCAAATGGAAAAGCATCAATAGAACAAATCCTTTTAGGAGAAGAACTAGCTAGGTTCAAATAAATAATAGGTCTCTTAGGCCTTTGAGGGGCAGTAGAGACATAGATTATATTTACAGACTCATCACAACTAGTGGAATAATTATTTGAAGACATTCTCAACATCGATCTAAGAAGGATCAGATGTGGAAGGAGGTTCATCATTCGCTAATGCATCATCTTTGGAAGAGAGTGCATCAGAACAAAGATGAGATTCATCGTTCACCAATACAACATCTCTAGAAGAAAGTGCATTGGAATAGAGAACATATTGATCATTCACAAATGCATCATCTATAGAAGAGAGTGCATTGGAATGAAGAGAAGATTCATTATTCACAAATGAATCATCTCCAAAAGAGAGTGCATTGGAATGAATAGAAGGTAGAGTAACATTAAGAAAATTATCAATGATTTCATCTTCTTGCAACAAAATAACCTCTAATACAAGAGGAATTTCATGAGAAGGATCAAAGATACTGAGTGACATGGGTAAAGCCAAGTCACCATCACATGCATGAAATGGGACATAATTAACATTTTCAATATAATTAGATAAGGAACTCATAAAAGAGGATCTATTAGATTCAATTTGGTGACAAAACTAAGAAAAACTGAAAATCTAGATTTTCTTGATTTTTTTGATATTTTATAGGTTATAGTAATTTGCATTTTTTGAGGTTTTCAGAGCAGAATTTGGGGTCAAAACTTGTGTCAGTCACTAAAATTCAACTATAGAAGGCACAATATTTTAGGGATTGAGCTAGTCCTCTTGTAGAAATTTCCAATGGTGTAAACGGTTCTGAATTTTGAGCACCGAGTCAAAAGTTATCACCCCACCAAGTCGAGGTAAATAAATTCCTAGTTTTTTTGAAAAATATTGTGTTTCATGTCAAGTTCACCAAAATGTAGAGAAGGGGGATTCGCTACTCATGAGTTCTCTTCATTTAGAGAGCCTCATAGGGAAAACTACCCTAAACTACGTCAAGGAACAACACAAGAGTTTTAGAATCAGAAAGAGCAAGCCATGAAGATTTTCTTAGAAAATCGATAGGCTCTCGACCAAAGGATGGCAGTGTAGGTTTGGGATGACAATGCGACACGTTAGTGTCTATATAGACCAGAAAGTGAGAATGTCACAGAAAATAGCTTAGTGACTACTAGCAATCTAATTATTGAGAACTTCAAAAGTACTAGAAAATAATAGAATGTGATAAAACTAAAATAAAGTGAAATAGATGATAAAGAGAATAAGAGATAGAGAGGAAATACTTACAACCACGTAAGTGACAAAGCCTCCAGCAAATGAATGTTTTTAAAACCTACATGTGTAAAATCTAGAGAAAGTGTTGGGGCTACATAGGGGTTTTCCTCATTCAAACCCATGTTTTGGTGTTCCCACCTCCACAGATAGCCAAAAGGATAGAGAGAGTGAGAGAAGTAAGCAAATGTGATGTGATAAAAGCAAAACCTGCTCGAGGAGGAGAAACCGTATCACAAAATGTAGGTGATAAAATAAATCCCCACTCAAGGAGGAGAACCCATATCACAAAATGTAGGTGATAAAAGCAATCCCCACTTAAGGAGGAGAACCCATATCACAAAGTGTAAATGTAATAGATAAGGGATGTGTGAAATCCTAAGATGCTCACAAGCATAAGGTGAGGGAGATAGAGATGCAAGGCTTAAGGATGCCAAATGGAGAGAGAAATAGAGTTGCAAGGGCCAAGAGAGTTGCAATGGGAATTGTGATAGCTTTAGAGAATGTTGTTGTAGCAAGCAATGTAACTATGCAAGCAAAATAACAAGAGAGAAAATGTTAGAGCCAAGGCTGGCAAAAGGCTAGAAGTGAAGCTAGAGCTTAAATGAGTTGAAAAGACAACTTTTAAAGAAGGAAAAGAAGCTTCTTAGGTGTTTACAAGGAATCTTGAGCCGTTACCACTGACCAAAGGAGTTGACATGTGTCCAACATGCATGGAAATAGTCATTTGAATGTTGAAATGTCACTAGACGCTAGTGTGGTGTGCTAGTGTCCAAACACATCACACTACGAAATGACGAGAATAGGAAAAGCATAAGGTTTTACACAAAGTTGACACACTAGGGTAGCTATTGAAAAGGGGTTTTAGAGCATCCTGAGAGGGGAAAAAGGCTGATGCAGGGACTAAAATGAGCCTACACAAATTCTAAGGGAGTGGACACTAAAGCAGATGCAAGAATGTATGTGAAATTGCAATGGGTGCAATTTTACGACATTACACAACCTAAAACCAAGACATAACAACCATTCTTGCTATGGGGCTCCTAATGCCCCTGCATCATACTCCCGAGAGAGAAAAGATTCAAGTCCACTTGAATAGAGGTCTACAATATCTTCCATCTTGGACTCCTGTAATCTGTGAAGTTATCTTCTATGTTGCCCTGCACTTCTTTCAAACTTCCTAATACCTGTTTCATGTTTACCTTTGGTGTCCCTAATGCTTTGCAATGACCCTTACTTCTCTTCCACATGGTATACAAATTAGAATTCATTTCCAAAAGTTTCTCTCCCTTTGACCTTGCTACATTATTTGCATCTATGACCTTTTCTACCAACATGGCTACAACATCTAGGATATTATCATCAAATTGTGTAATTGAAGTATCAAACTCAGATTTCTTGTGTGTTTTGTCTTGAAAATAGGTCTTTGTTGCCTCAAATAAACCCTCTAGATAGTAGATTTCATCTTGGTCATGCAAATCTGAATATGTACTAGTTAGGTGAATGCATACCTCTTGTAATGACAAATTTTTCTTTTCCTCCCTATCAACTTGTATATCTACATTCTCTTTTTCGTATACATTATCAAAACCAAGATGTGTACTTTCATTTACCTATTCAATGGTCTACTACATGGATTGTATTTCTTCTCTAACTTCATTGCTTTCAAACTCCTTTGTGTATGTTGCATGTCCTTCTTTTGTAGCATTCTCCAAGGCTTCATGAAATTGTAGTTCACCTTCTATTTTCAAAACAGTCATCTTTTGCTTTCTTCTTTTTTGAATAATCTTCTTTATGGGCCACTTTTCAATTTTATGAATGGCGATGTGCCAACTCCACACACTTGTTCCTATACTCTATATTCTTTCTTCATTTTTTTGCATTTGTTCCAAAGCTTGTCTCAGCCCTGTTTTCTCTTATTGAATATTTATTTGTTTTATCTTTTCATCTTCCTTCTTCATCTTACTTCTCTCTCTACTCATCGCTTGTTTCTTGCTTGGTAACTCCTCACTCTACAAGTCTCCATGGACTATTCTCCACAACACTTCCATTCTCCTTCTGCAAGAAATTCTCTTTCACCTTCCTTATTCTCAATGCTTCTTCTTATCTTTATGATACCTTATCTTAGGCCTCTTTCTTTTCCCATGGCCTAGTCTTTTGGTATCTAGGTTCTTCACTTCAACCTGTAAAAAACAATACACAAACTTCCAAAACTCCCTTGCCCAGATCTTTGGGCTCTGATACCAGAATTATAATCCTAAATCTAACCCCTAACTACTTTACAATGCATTACAAATTGATCTTAAATATGATTCTGCAACTCCAATAAAGGTTCATGTTGACCTCAAGGGTTTATAAAACTTAATGAATGATCAAGCATGATGGTTGGCCTTACAAAATGAAAGATAATCCAACTCCAATAAAGATCCCCTTGGACCTAAAGTAACTTGAATGATGTTACATTAATCTCTACAAGATCCAGAATAGGTCTGCACAACAATTATGGCCAGGTTGGCCCCAAATGCTTAGTCTATGAATTATAGTGAAATTCTAAGATCGATAACTTTCTAAAAACAAATGCAAATTTCCTAAAATTTGGATATGATGTAGATGAACTTGTTTGGATGCTATATCCTTCTCCATGAACTGAGAAAGGACAATGGGGTGAAATGTGAAATAAAATGCTAGAGTTGCTACAGACTAAAATGAAACAAAGGAAATGTTTTTGGTTGATATAAATTCCTTTACAACCAGGGATGCTTTTGCATCACATTTTCTCAACCTCTAAATCATAAGAAGCAACAATAGAAAGAAAAAA
This sequence comes from Sequoia sempervirens, assembly GCA_007258455.2. Taxonomy (NCBI): domain Eukaryota; kingdom Viridiplantae; phylum Streptophyta; class Pinopsida; order Cupressales; family Cupressaceae; genus Sequoia; species Sequoia sempervirens. The sequence goes on along the minus strand of VDFB02058242.1, from coordinate 670,721,038 downwards.
TCCAATGGATGTCATTTCAGCAATAGGAGAAAATATATTACCATAATCAACACCCTCAATTTGAGAGTAACCTTTTGCAACCAACCTTATTTTTTAGTTCTCAATACTTCCATTTGAACCAATCTTTTCCTTGAACACCCATGTGAAACCAATAGTTTTTTGTCCTCCAGGAAATAGTACAAGATCTCATGTATCATTCTTTTTCAAACCTGCTATTTCTTCATCCATAGCAATCTTCCATGATTCTACATCATTCATACCTAATGCATCTTCTACAGTTCTAGGTTCATCCATGTTAGTATTCAAAGAAAAAATACATCTCCAACCATCAAGAGAATACGTTTTAGGTGGTTTTCTATTCCTTGTAGACCTATGAGCAAGTTGAGTTGGAGGTTCTTCCTTATCTTCTAAAGATTTAGAGTTAGATGAGCTCTCATCAACTTCTTGTCTATCCATGGGCCTCGACTCAACTTTCTCAGGTGTAGAAGGAAGTTGAATCACATCTTCCTATTTACTTTGTTCTAGATACTGTTGACGCCAAAAATTGGTGAGGTGACAGTGCCTTATGGAAAACTTAGTTCAAGGGGGACCCTTTGCGCCAAACTGAGTGACCTCCAGATTTTAAAGAAGCCAACTTCTTCTATAATGGTTTTTGGAAAGGGAAAAGGAAACAGATATAATGAAGCAAAATCTAATCTAAGGCGATGCGCCAAAGTTTGCTGATGGGCATGATAAATCATAGACTTAAGGGCCTAAAAGATGTTGTCACGTTCTAAAACGTCAGAAACTTAAAGCTATAACATAAACAGTTCATTTATTGACATAAAATAATATCGCATACATCCTTACTACTAAAAAGAGTCATTTAGACATGATTTAGATAAGCAAGCTTATATTCAATATATAGAGGTCTTATCAAATGAAATGCTTAAGACAATAAAAGGCACAGTTTACAGTTTGATCAAAATATGAAAAATAGAAAGGCCGAACAGTGGGCACAGTCTGAAAGTTTCTTGCAAATAAACATGTAAAAGAGGCCTGGTGTCTCTTGCTAAAACCAGTATCCTTTCAAAAAACATTCGACCTCCTCTTCATGATAGAGAGAGTATATATATAGCTGGAGAGAAAACTCCCACCGCTTTGGAAATTCGTAACAAAAAAGATCCCACAATCCCTTGCAATGATGCCAGAATCAAAAATTCCCAGGCCGTTACAATGGCAACGAGTTAGAACACAACATTTGGATAATCAGGTGCAGGCACACCCTTCGTAATGATGGAAGTGGTCCCAGCCATACCCAAGGTGACAAGTGTCATCCACCGCTTTGAAGAACCATGAAGAGCAACATCCAATAACATAATCTCGTCAACCAGCCTATCGCCCACCTCAAGGATCAGTTATAAGGTATGTGGCATCCTGTCGCTTCCCGAATGAAAAACTCTCTCCTTGCTACCGAGAGATTGCGAAGATGAAACAAGTGTCCAATGAGCTGAGGTCCTTCTTGATGTGGAGAGAAAGCCGCATCAAATAGGTGTGAAAGATGCGTGGCAGCATTTCGCAACCCGTGGTTGTTCACCTCCCTGTCGAGTTAAAAGATTTGTGAACGATTGCCAGTTAGCAAAAGGTAGGGCCCGCCAATACCTGCTAGACAATAGAAAGAAAACCCTGAGCAAGCACTACGTAGCCCGTGGTTGCTCATTTTGTCCCTGCATGAAAATCCTGCGATATGTCGCCACGTAGCAAGATGTAGGTCCCTCTGACAATCTTTAGAAGTGATGGCCCCAGTAGAAGGCTTTCGCAACTCGAAGAGACTTCAAGGAAAAAAAAGATAAAAACCTCCGCAAGTGAGACACGTGGACGTCTAGTGTAGCCTCTCAGGACCGGAAAGGGAAGCCGCTACCCGAAGTTGTGAAGAAGAGATGCGCAAAAGGGAGAGGTCAAAATTTGAGGGAAAGCCGACTAAACTCGATGACTCACAGGCCGGCGCACACACATTCACAAAAACAAACCCGAAGGGAGCTGTTCGAATATATTTATTTTAACAGCTTTTGGCGACTATCAGGGGCGTTTCGGACAAGGAACGTAGAACCCAAAAACTCTCTAGTTCTGCAAACCAGAGCTTTATCTGTCAGGCTAATGGAGTTAGAGTTTAGAAAGAGCAGCCTGCAAAGGCGACCATTCACCTTCAAATGGCTTTGCCATGCTATGCAAATTTTTTTGTGCCCCGCGGAGATCAATAGCTTCTTTGTGAGGCAGCACCTCAGGTAGGCTGGCGCCTACTTGGATATGGAAAAGCAGCTGGGAGAGTGGATGAATGATCGCCTCAATGTTGGTTGTCGTTGGGGAGCTGCCAAATTCTTTGAATGCCTCCGGGTCATTCTCCTTCTGCCCAATAACCTCTGCAATTTGTGCAGTTGTGGCAATGAAGCCATCCTCAAGGAATGGGGATGGCAACCCCAACTTGCCTAACTCAGAGAAACTTCCCCGTATGCCATCAAGTGCCTTGCTTAGAAAAGTCGTCGCTGCCTTAGTGCGCTAGAAAGTGGAGTGACAATGAATGAATTTATTGGCAATTTGAGCAGCAATGTCCCGATCTTTGATACCCGCCTCAGCAAGGATTTCGTCTAAGACGGAGTATAGCTTGTTGAGCAAGTCCCTTGCCTCAAGAACCTTTTCCAGGATGAAACGTGGGAACTGCTCCATTATGTTGTGGGCTTCTTGATTGAGTCTTGATGCCTTGTCGATGAATCGTAGGGTAGGCTGCAGTGTTAGGCAGAAGATCTTGACTTTCTCCCAGTGAGAAATGAACAATTGCCTAACCAGTAGGATGACATCAGGTTGGGCAGGGGCAGGTAGCAGAGAGGCTTTAAGCGAAGAAATCTCTGCGTCTCTTGAAATGAGGGCCTCAGCTAATTCTGCCTTCTTCTTTTTTTCGTACGCTAACTACTCCGCATAGCTGCTCATTTCTTTATTCCAATTTTGTTTAGCTCGGGAGTGGTTAGCCGATTGCTCCTCCAGAGAAGCCTTTGTCTCTCAGAGCTCCTCTTCTAACTTAGTCTTCAGGCTTTTGAATTTGGCCTCTTTCTCCTGTACATTTTGCTGATACTGCTCTTGTAGGCGCTCCAACTCCTCACCTTTTGTACCATCCCCTGACTATACTCAAGGCAGATACGTTCAAGCTCTTCCTCTTTGAACTGTAGGCTATGTCGGGCCGCCTGGTTCTAGCTTTGCAATTCTTTTACTAAGCCTGGGTCAGCAACCTAGGTTTTCACAATTTTGCCCTAAAATCTGTTTCTCTTATTCTCTGCTGTCAGTGCTCTTTCAGTCATTTGGGCGATATCTACCTCCAAGGATTTCTCCTTTGTCTCTAGAAAGCTCACCCTTTCCTTGGCTGCCTTGAGCTGCTCATCTTTCTTCTTTAACTGGCGGCCAGTTTTGAGGAAGTTGGAAGTGACCACCCGTTGCGTCTCCTCCATGATTTTGACCTTATCTTGCGGCCGGGCTATCTTCATGTCATGTCCGACAGTATAGATCTCATAATCTTCGGGTTGCATCTCCCTGAGGCTTGCTTACCCTTGGGTACATGGTTGCAAATTTTAATTCTCGTTGGGCCTCATCATACGAAGCCTGTACTCTTGGCTCGGCGGGAGCATTGTCATCCTTTTCCTTGCGTTGCCTCATTCTATTTGCACGTGCCTCTTTTCCACAATCTATCTACGCTATGAATTCGGCTAGTGATGAAACTAGCCCACCTACGAAAGGAACACCAGAAGGCAGGGCATAGGGATAGGTAAATTTCATAGGCACATGCATTTGCTTCTTGTGGAGAGTGACTGTTTGTGGGAAAAAGTGTGGCACGTTCCATAGCTTCGTCTGAGAACTATCAGTGGGGCTAGGTATCTGTAGCGGCTGAATTAGGGATTCAGTCGTAAGGCTCATTGGCTAGAAAAAGGGGTTTGCTAATGGGGTGTCAGCTTGTTGCAACGGACGAGGATCAGTAAGCATAGCAGAAAAATACTGGGGGCCGACATGGGGAACATTTTCCAAAAGCGAGGTGAGGAAAGACTGAGCAACAACAGTAGGTGTGAGCATACTCGAAGGAGTAATTATAAACAGTTGGGCCTGCGAATACTGGGCAAATCCAACCGAATAAGCTGGACCAGAAGCAGAAGGTAGAGGGCTCGGACTTATGACAAGGGTCGCCAATGGAGCAGAGGCCGATATGAAGGAATGAGATGCAAAAGAAGGAGCGAAATGTACCTGTTGACTGGTCGGCGGTGGTTCCAGGATCGTTCGTGACTCTGCCAAAAATTTTGGCATTTGGCTAGCAGCGGGTACTTCTCCTCCGACGGGTTCTTGCAAAACACCTCCGATAATACTTTTCGTGCGCTGCCTTTTTGCAGGCGGACCCTCACTAACTTTGGCAGTCGGATCCTTCTGATGAGTCGTTAGTCAGGCCGATTTAGCGGCCCAAGTGAGTATAAGCGAGCCCCTTGATATATTAAAACGTACATTAGTGGCCACATAGGCGGTCTGCTTAGAAGCCTCGCCCTTTTGCACCGAAGAGGATGATACCACCACTTCTTTTTCATGCTCCTCGGATCCCTCTCCCTCTTCGCTCTTGTCAGCACTAGAGTTCAGGCTAGGGTGGCTCTCATTCCACCATCTATCAAATTCCTGATTGTCCTTCAATTGATTATAAGGAGCATCCAACTGTGCTGTTTCCTGGCGATATTTCCAGAAAGCCCTTATTTTTTCATCATTCCATTCCTCACCCTTCTTCAACTTGTTATACATGTTGCGCTCCATCGGAAGATTGTCCTTGGCCACAGCCACTTTAAAGTAGAACTTGTGCCATGGACCTCTAGAATCCGGCGTAGGGATTTGTGCTAATTCCACAAAATCCTCATCTCCATCCGTCTGCAGATTAAGTCATTTTTCCTAGTATGGTCAGGAATCATGGGTAACTTTCATGTGTGGTTCTGGCAAGTTATTGAAAGGGTTGTATTCCCACTTATCATTTACTAGTACCAACCCTAGATGTGCCAGCTTCTCCTCTAACAACTTGTGTGATTGCTTTTTAACTAAGGTTACCGACTTGAAATTCTTCGGACAAGTGAAGAATCCCTTCTTCTTGACACTTCTGCTGCTACAGAACATGAAATCAATGATACACACTTGTTGGAAAACCTCCAGCGTGAGCACTTTATCGGTGACGCAAGTTGGGAGTAGGAAAGGTTTGCCAGTAAAGCCCCACATTCGAAGGATTGTGAAATCCTTGCTCAAGAACCAGTCACAAGTAGGGGTGTAGCCTTGCATAAATCTAGTCTGCTCCGTGGTGAGCCGGACGATATCACCTTCTCCGATCAAATCATTCAAGACCGGGGCTATGAAATAGTCCGCGAACACATAATAGTCATATATTGCGGAAATGAAAAGTGTCCATGTAGACACCAGCTTTCTTTTGTTTTTCTCATCAAAAATTGATAGCGGAAGGAATCGGGCGAAGAAATCCGGATTCTGATGCAGGAACATGTGGACCAGGTAGGAAAGAAATCTAAACTTTTTTTCTGCCTGATAATTCTCCATCTGATGTATCATTTCTTCAACCATGAACTCAGCAAAATCATACAAGAAGAGTTCATGCTGCTTGCGAAACTGGATCGCAGGGTCCAGCTGAAAAGCCTCGATCTTCTCATCGGAGTCTCAGCCGCAAACAAATGTCAGCATGGACATGGGGTCCTAAAGATCATTGAGGAATGAACCACGCGATAATAGGATACTTGGTGCTTTAGCGGACGCAATACCTTTCTTATTAGTCTCCTCTAACAAGAAATTGGAGCCAGTTTTCATCCTCCTCCATATTTTTTTCCCCTTGCTTGGGCGAAAATGCTCGATAGTCTCTTTCCTTCTACTTGGATCTGGGATACATAACATGTGTCAGATGGCTTCTGGGCTGATATGAACCCTTAAATTGCGACCTTCAATGTAGTGGGTATCTGGATTATATCGCTGAAAAGTCGCGTCGACCACCTCCGAGCAATAGTGCACCAATAGGACCATGTATTGTGGGAGACCACTATACCAGACTCTACCTGTCGTGGATTGGTCTGCCTTTGTTGTTGATAACCTTGCACAAGCCGCCTCTCTGAGAGATTTAGGGTTCTTTGCAAGTTTTGGGTCGTAGATATTATCCCATTTTTCTTTAACCTTTTTCTAGTTACTCCATTCTTTGGGTCTATCCAACTCCTCTGTGTGGGCTCTTCTTGTCTTCGCGGGTATACCAGGCATGGCATATGCTACATCCTCGTACACGTATACCTCAGCCAAAGAACGAATAGCCATGAATAGTTCCTAGCTAATCTCTTCCTGCATTTACTGGGCTGAAGATTCTGACATTTTTCCCTCTACAGAATTTGTAAGCTCCTGGCCCTCGAATTTGCTTGCTCTAGATAGATAGACCAAAAACACTTTGCACTTCCCTGCGTTTGTAAAAGCCTTTGAAATATTTAAGCCTTTTCGTTGCAATAATAGCAATATTTCCCAAGGTGGTAGGTGAAAGTAAGTCTTTTGCATTTACTTCGGCATGTACCGTTAATCCTACAACTCGTGCAAGATGAACTGATTGATATTTCGAGGCAGCTGGATTTCATCATTACTTTTAAGAGATCGTGTGATACGCCTTGATCTCCTTGGAAATTGAGCTTGCAACTGGCCTTCGAACCTTACGTTAGCATGTACTGGCAATTAATATCCTGGCCGGAATGATTACGCCAAGCAAACAATCACCGCCTGAAAAAGATACGAGTATTGCCTTGGGCTCTGGGATGCGCTTGAGATATGACGCAATAGCCTACAGCCATACGTCCTTTCACCAACAAGTGCCACCTTTTAAAGCTAATTAATCAACTTCATTTAATTAAGCATGCCTTGAGTCATGCTATCATGCATGTACCAGCCCAAAATGTGAACAAACGTAGACTCGACTTTCAAGATGGCAGCCAGCATACATCACGTTCCTTAGAGACGGATTGGCATATGTCTTGTCAATTTTTCTATAAATAGGCTAGTAGATAGCGAGAAAACATACTTAGCATTTAAGAGGTGATAGGTCAGTAGTAGATTGCTAAGCAAGTCCTTTCATAGGTTAGGTGGTGAGCAAATTCGGCATTATCTTAGGAGACTTAGGGACAGTGTCAGGATGAATGAATACCCCAATTTGCCTAACCTCGTTTAAATCACAGACGACATTTCTAGGTGAGATTTCCACTAGAAGGCTGAAAAGAATGACGAAGAACAAGCATTCGCTGGTTTTAGTAGCCATTAAGTGGGTCCTAGGCAAGGATTACGTAGAATATGAGGATAAGTATAAGGTGAATACCGACATATGTTCACACTTTGTAATGTCCATGCTGGACATTTGCGTTCCTCAGCCACTTATCTTGAAGCTGGTCAAAGAGATCTTTCCGAAGAAGTACTTGAATGGGTTTGGCGAGGTTGTTGCGCATGCTGCATACGGGATAGGCCTGCCAACAGCCAGCGACCTGCATCGCTTTATCGAAGAAGAAGCTGTCATTGTTTGGCTGCCATTCCTTAGCGGATTCTGCTTGCAGACACGTGGCCAGCACTAGCAAAGGGTTACTTAGGCCCTACAATTCCTATTTCAGAGCTACAACGTGATACCTTTCTATGACGTAGACTGGTACACTAACTTCAGGAACCTGGTGTTCCCACCGCCACTGGTGGTTGTGCCAAATGATGCTACCAGTGCCGCTGACGAGCCCGCGGACGAGGAAGAAGCGGACACTGCAGTGAATGGGTTGGTTGCTGCTAGCCATTCCTTTGGATAGATAACCCCCTTGCCTTCCTTGCTCAACATGTAACTTTCTTATTTTAGATAAGCCTGATAAAAGGCTATCGTATATATAATGTACCCAGATACTTGTATATTTTTGAAAATCAGCATCTCAGCCATTTTGTAACCTAGGAACATATATATATAAATATATACTTCTCTTTTTAAGGAAAATCTATGCTCCTTTTTGCTTCTGTGTTTAAACTTTTCTGGGTTTGCAAATTTGTATGCTATTTACCATGTATGAGTGCATTTTGTGTAGAGAAATTCTGGTGTTTTACCCACCAACGATGATGAGCAATTACATAGAAAGACAACTGACTTTAGAAAAAGAACAGGCCAAAAATAGGAAAGAAAACCAAAGCGTTATTTACAACTGTACAAGGTAGAGCATAATGCCTAATGAAACAACTTAAGATGAATCTCATTGACCGGGATTCCTAATGGCTCTTGTTCCATATTTTTCAGCTCAAAAGTGTTGTGTTGCCTGCACCGAATAATTTTGAAGGGTCCCTCCTATAGATTATCAAATTTACTGTGCTGGCCTGGCTTTGCTGCCCTGCTGTCATATTTTAGCACTAAGTCTCCACTTTTTAGACCTTGGTCAGAAGCCTTCTTGTCAAACCATCATTTGACCACCTGTTGATGGCTTGTCATTGCTTTTAGGGAATTCTCCCTTTTTTCTTGCACTTCCAGTAGTTTGGCGAGCCAAACCTCCATGGCATCATTTTGTTCTATCTCAAGAGACTTCAACAACTGTATCGCCGAGATCTCCATAGAGATAGGTAACAGCGCCTCCTTACCATATACCAACTCATAGGGTGAAGTTTTGAGGACTTGCTTAGGAGTTATGCGGTTGGCCCAGAGCACTTTTCAAAGATTTTTATGCCATTCCCTCTGGTGCTCTGAGCCAACTTTTTTAAGGAGTCAGACTAAGCTTTTGTTTATCGACTCGGCTAGGCCATTTCCCTGTGGATAATAGTTTGATGATGTTTTAAGGAATATGTCATTTTTTAATGCAAAGTGACATACCTTTGTACCTAGAAATGCTCTGGCGTTGTCCGAGATGATTGTCTTCGGAGGGCCGAACCTTATCACCAGAGCTTCGAGGAAGTCTACAATCTCTATTTCTGTTGCGTCCTTAAGGGGAACAACTTCCGTCCACCTTGTGAAGTAGTCTGTAGCCGTTAGAATCCATTTATGTTTGGCGCTAGAAACCGGGTTGATCATTTCGATGAAGTCTAAGCCCCATTGCGCAAATGGTTCATCCGCCAGGATAGGTTTGAGGGGCATCGCTGAATTCTTCCTTCTGTCAAAGAAGAACTAACATTTCTTACATGCCCTTACTAGAGAGTAGGAATCACTAAAAAGTGTAGGCCAGTAATATCCAGCTCGTAGGACCTTGATGGTGGTAGTTTTAGCGGAGAAATGTCCACCTTCATCGCTATTATGAAATACGTCGAGAATCCTTTGCGCCTCCCCTGAAGTAATGCATTGCAGGAGCACACCATTGAAATTTCTTTTGAACAGAAGTCCTTCTATCATCATATATCCACAATTCTGAAGCTGGTAATACCTTCTCTTTTGGGATGAGAGGCCTGGCGGATACCTTTCGGTTTGCATGAAGTTCATTCTATTTGTCAGCCAATTGTCTTCCGATCCTGATTCATTTATCAAGACGAGTTCTGGTTGTTCCTCCTTGGTAGGTACCTCCTTGTTCTATGCCATATACTCACACAGTCCTCTTCCCTTAATAGTCTTAGTAGGTCTAACCTCGATGTCATACTCCAGAATCTTGGTAATCCAATTAACCCTTTTTTCTGTGATCTCTCCTTCCATGATATATTCCCACACACTAGAATGTGCGACATATACCAGAACTTTGTTGCGGGAAATTAGATGGTAGAATTTTTTAAGTCCCTTTACTATTGCAAAGGCCTGTCTTTCGACGAAGTTATAATTCGCCTCATATTCCTTTAGCGTTTGGGAATAGAACACCACTGGATGCTCTCCCTTTCCTTCACTATCCTTTTGAGTTAGAACAGTAGTGATACTGGACTTGTTACTGAAGGCATACATTATAAAATCTTTGTAGTGATTTGGATTAATTAACACCGGGGCTGTGGAGATCGCTTCCTTGACCTTTTCGAAAGCCTCTCGAGCTTCCATTGTCCACTTAAAAATTTGATCCTTTTTCAGCATTAGGGTGATCGGTCTAATTATTCCCGCAAAATCAGAAATAAATTTGCTGACGAAATTTACCTTGCCCAAAAAAGATTGGACGCCTTTCTTATTTACCGAAAGGGGAAGTTCCTTGATAGCCTTTACTCGTTCAGGATCAATTGAAATACTTTCTTTAGACACAACATGCCCTAACAACTTGCCCTACGGTACTCTGAAGACGCATTTCTTTGGATTTAAGGAAACCCTGAACTCCTGGCACTTTTGAAAAACTAATTCCAAATGATCAAAATGATCATCTTTAGATTTAGATAACACAGTAAGGTCATCCAAATAGATTAGAATAAACTTATTGATCAGTTCACTGAACGCGATGTCCATAGCTCGCTGGAAAGTTGCCCCTGCATTGGATAAACCAAAAGGCATTTTAGCATATGCAAATGTTCCCTACTTGGTGGTGAACGTAGTCTTGTGCTGATCTTCTTCTTTAACTCGAATCTGGTTATAGCCAGAGAAGCCATCCAGCAGAGAGAACATTTTTGATCCTGCGACAGTTTGGAGGATCGACTCCATAGAAGGCAATGGATAGTGATCTTTCAGAGATGCTCTATTCAGGTCTCGGAAGTCCACGCATAAGCGGATATCACCATTCTTCTTTCAGACTGGTACCAAATTTGATACCCAAGTACTATGTTTGATTGGGAAGACAATACGAGACTCAATGAGTTTGGTTAGCTCTTGTGCCATCAAGGCCTCAACTTTAGGGTTGACTGGCCGCTGTTTCTGTCGGGCTGGTTTCGCACCTTTTGTTAGTTCAATAGTATGTTGAATGATGCCAGGATCGTAACCCTCCAGATCATCGTAGGACCAGGCCACTACTCCATATTCTTCGCAGAAACTGATAAGCCTTTCTTTATCTCGTTGTGGGACATCCTTTCCGACTCGGAGATTCCTGCCATCGGAGACCCGAAGGTTTTCATAATCACTTTTGTCTGCCATGAATTTCTGCTTATCATTTCGGGCATCATTACAATCAAAAAAATTCTCGAGAGTAACTAACCCTTTTGGAAGTTTATTTGACCTGAGCTGCATAATTTTTCCTTCATAGGCCTCAGCGATCTTTGGTTGAAGTTGATCAACGAATTCTCGTGAGTGTTGGATAAACAAGGCGATCTGCTCATCACTCTCAAAGACTTGCCAACTCTGATCATTATCGGGAATCGCTGGTCGAACAAGCACTCATACTGAATATTTGTTCTGAAGCAAGTCAGAGATAGGATCAAACTGAGCACCGATCACCGCCATGTGATTTGCATCACTATTCTGCATTCGGGGAACGGCGAGGATGTTAAAAGCTTCAAATCCTTCAATCAGGTCCCAGATTCAATGTCGATAGGATCTCATTCAGACATTCTTTGCTACGGAAATTTCTCATACTTGATTAACTACCAGTTCAGAATCTCCGAACACAATCAATTGCTTAACACCCATTTGTTCCGTTAGGCCAAGGCCTTGGACCAACCCTTCATATTCAGCTTCATTGTTGGAATAGGCGAACTGGAAATGGAAAGACCTCAACAATTTCTCATTCTGTGGGGATATTAGATATACCTCGGCTCCAGCTCCAACTTTTCTCCTTGCTCGGTCAAAATATAATGTCCACAGCTCATTTGCTTGGTTATCGTCGGATTCTTTGACGACCTTTAGAAGAACTTGGTCTTCATCATAAATCACATATGTGCCCAATACGGTAGCATGATAATTCCCGAAAGGATCATTGTTTATGTGTTCACTCAACAAAGCATCTTCCTTATCATTTCGGTCTCCGCTCACCTTCTCTAGCAGTTCGACATTGTACATGTCTTGCTTGGTGATGGAGGTATGTGCGGCCTTAAAATTGATCAGGGCCTCATTCACCACAGGTTCGGAATGTAGAGCCTCCAATTCTATCTTCATTTTCGCACCATGCTTGGTTCTAAGTATTAGATGTGACCAATCTAAAGACAAATATCCACCCACCTTTGAAGTAAATTCTTGAGATAGACAGAGACCGAACATAGGAGGAACATCTATAATCACCGTATCTTGCGGGACCATGATACTTGGGCAGGCAAATAGAGTTAACGGAAGCGCTTTGATGACACCCACAGTATCAACTTTATTTTCATCTAGCTGCATTACCCCCTTCTTCATAGGTTCGTAGCTGAGCCCCAAGGCTTTGGCTATCAGTTTTGGCATAACCGTTGTACTAGCACCAGAATCAATCATAGCATTGTGTAATAGCTTTTCGCCTATAATGAGAGTCAAGAAGAAGGGTTGAGGTTTTGGCCTACCTCCGTCTTCCATATGGGATTCCTTCGCTTTATCTGCAAGAACCTTAGCTGGTGGCATTTGATAAACCACTTCCGTACTGGCAGACGGCTCTGTTGGTGCTGAGTTGATTTCTTGTTGAAGCGCCTTCTATAGCATAGTTTTTTGTTCCGGGATGGCTAGCATGTCCCATAAAGACACACTAGCAGATGATTTCTTCAATTGCTCCACCACATTAAAAGGTGACAAGCTCAGAGATTTATGCTCCTTTGCTTTTGTTATAATAATCTCCTTCTGTGGTTGAGAAGGCGAAGAGATGGTCGAAGCGCTGAGAATTTGATTAGATACGCCTTTGCATTACGGGCTGTCCAAAAGTGAAACAATGGGCTCACCGGAGAATCTCCTCTTTGAGCGTGTGTTATAGTCAGACTGTACCTACGGCGTTTCAGTTGTGGATGTGTCATTGGCAAACACCATTTCCTCATCTTCCATCCATGAGAAGAGCGCATGATCAGGAACACTATCGGACTCTTGCTCTAAGGACATTCCTTGCATTTGCACGGTAAGGACCGCATTCTCCATTGCCGAGGCATATATGTATTCTCCATTTTTTGTTGCAGCACCTTGACTACGTTGCTCTGCTACCTTTTGTTGTAAGTTGCCACGCGGACAATTTTGGGGCATATGTGCATCATTGCAGGGGAAACACCATAGATTGATGTCATCAATAAGATTATTTTGTCCTACAGTTAATTCTCTACTTGAGCTTGGCGACGCACTTGTTAGCGGCGTAGGCACCGGAACCATTTGGTTTGTAGTTGGCGCTGGTGGATTAGTGCGAGGCATACTCTAATGTTGATTATGCTGATAAGTAGACTACCTTCCTTGATAGTTTTGATATGCAGGCCTTGGAGGCATTGCTTGGCTCCACTTAAGAGTTGTTATGTCATTTTCCATAGTTCGCAACAACTCCTTGAGGTCACCTATTTCATCCCTAGAAGAACCCGATGTGGAAGCCAAGCTTTTCGGAGCAGCCGCATATGAGTATGCTGACTGGGGAGTTGCTGGCATACTAGTCGATGCGCTCTCTTGTGCAGAGGTCGATATTTCAGGAAATATCGCACAATAGGTCGAGGAGGCAATTTCCCGCAATCTATTAAATGATTCTCAGCTTTGATAGCGGTAGCATAAGCATCTGATAGAGTGGCTCCTCCCAAAGACTTGATCATCATAGAAATGTCGGGGTTAATGGACTTCAAATAAAATATGAATGCCAGTTCTAGAGTCGGGCAGATAGTCACAGGAATCCTCTACCAACTTGAGTGAAATCGGGCATTGAAGTCCGTCAGAGCCTCCTGGGGTGCTCATTTGATGATGGATAGCTAATAATATAACGAAGAATGATCTCCGTCATTTGAGAACCTTTCATAGAATGGATCTCTAAGGTCATCCCAAGTGCGAATGGTATTAGCAGTCAGTGTTCGGTACCAATCCAGAGCCTTGCCTTTGAAGGACGCAGAAAGGAGCCTCAGGGCTACATTTTGCGCTGTAATACCATGTACCAGACATACATCCGCTACATCCTGCAAATGTTCTAATGGTGTTTTTGTTTTATCTCTGACAAATTTGGGAAGAGCTTTCAGGGCCAAAACTGGGATAGCGCCCCAAACAATAGGCGCTACCGGAGCTACCAGGGGACTTCCAGCATCCCATGCTACATAGTTTCTGTTCACTGCTGGCAACATGGTGAGAGGAAAGGGCGGTGGGAATGGAACGGTTACTAACTGATTTGCGGCCTATACTGTTCCTAATGGAGGCACTAGTAGACCTAGGTTATTTGCAGTCTGGGATCTAGTTACAGGCCGATGGCTCATACACCCCTCTATAAGGAAATTTCATTAGTTTGAGTCCCACCGGGCGTGCCAGAAAAAGGACAAACTATTGACGCCAAAAATTGGCGAGGTAATAGTGCCTTATGGGAAACTCAGTTCAAGGGGGACCCTTTGCGCCAAACTGAGTGATCTCCAAATTTTAAAGAAGCCGGCTTCTTCTATAATGGTTTTTGGAAAGGGAAAAAGAAACAGATATAATGAAGCAAAATCTAATCTAAGGCGATGCGCCAAAGTTTGCTGATGGGCACGATAAATCATAGACTTAAGGGCCTGAAAAATGTTGTCACATTCCAAAACGTTAGAAACTTAAAGCTATAGCATAAACAGTTCATTTATTGATATAAAATAATATCGCATACATCCTTACTACTAAAAAGAGTCATTTAGACATGATTTAGATAAGCAAGCTTATATTCAATATATAGAAGTCTTATCAAATGAAATGCTTAAGACAATAAAAGGCACAGTTTATAGTTTGATCAAAACATGAAAAATAGAAAGGTCGAACAGTGGGCACAGTCTGAAATTTTCTTGCAAATAAACATGTAAAAGAGGCCTGGTGTCTCTTGCTAAAACCAGTATCCTTTCAAAAAATCTTCGACCTCCTCTTCATGATAGAGAGTGTATATATAGCTAGAGAGAAAACTCCCACCGCTTTGGAAAGCCGTAACAGAAAAGATCCCACAATCCCCTGCAATGATGCTAGAATCAAAAATTTCTAGGCCGTTACAATGGCAACGAGTTAGAACACAGCATTTGGATAATCAAGTGCAGGCACGCCCTTCGTAATGATGGCAGTGGTCCCAGTCATACTCGAGGCAACAAGTGTCATCCACTGCTTTGAAGAACCATGAAGAGCAGTATCCAATAACATAATCTCGTCAGCCAGCCTATTGCCCGCCTCAAGGATCAGTTGTAAGGTACGTGGCATCCTGTCGCTTCCTGAATGAAAAACTCTCTCCTTGCTGCCGAGAGATTGTGAAGGTGCAACAAGTGTCCAATGAGTTGAGGTCCTTCTTGATGTGGAGAGAAAGCCACATCAACCGGGTGCAAAAGACGCGTGGCAGCGTTTCGCAACCCACGGTTGTTCACCTCCTTGTCGAGTTAAAAGATTTGCGAATGATTGCCAGTTAGCAGAAGGTAGGGTCCACCAATACCTGCTAGACAATAGAAAGAAAACTCCGAGCAAGCACTACGCAACCCGCAGTTGCTCATTTTATTCCCGCATGAAAAGCCTGCGATATGCCACCACATAGCAAGATGTGGGTCCCTCTAACAATCTTTAGAAGTGATGGCCCCGGCAGAAGGCTTTTGCAACTTGAAGAGACTTCAAGGCAAAAAGAGATAAAAACCTCCGCAAGTGAGACACGTGGACACCCAGCGCAGCCTCTTAGGACCTGAAAGGGAAGCCGCTACCCGAAGTTACGAAGAAGAGATGTGCAAAAGGGAGAGGTCAAAATTTGATGGAAAGCCGACTAAACTCGGCGACTCACAGGCCGGTGCACACACATTCACAAAAAGAAACCCGAAGGGAGCTGTTCGAATATATTTATTTTAATAGATACAATGTAATAGAAGAAGGCTTAGTTTCTCTAAAAACAACACTTCTACTATATATTTCCTTTTGTGCAACAAGATCCCAAAGATTATATCCTTTCACTCCATAATTGTATCTGATGGAGATACATTTCACAACCTTGTTCTCCAACTTTTTTCACATCTCCTTTAGCACATGTGCATATGCCTCATAACCAAAAATTTTAAGATGTATTAATGAAGGCTTGTGACCCAACTATGCCTCTATAGGCGTCTTATCAACAAGAGTTGATGTAGGAGACATATTGATTAGGTAATAGGTAATGGCAACAACTTCATCCCAAAACCTTTGTTCTATACCAACACCACTCAACATACTCTTAGCCTTCTCCGCTAGTGTCATGTTTATTCTTTCTACAACTCAATTCTATTGTGGAGAATATGAAGTTGTATTTTGTCTATGAATAGCACAATCTTTATATAATCTATCAAAATTATTAGGGAAAAATTCACCACCATTATTAGTCCTCAAACATTTTATTTTCTTTCAATTCTACAATTCAACCTTTGCTTCAAATTCTTTAAATCAACTAAAAACTTTAGATTTACTCTTTAAAAAGTATACCCATGGGGTAAGTGCACAAAGATGAGGGGAAAAAAAGGGGTCTTAAGTGACCACTTTTTTTATAAATTTTGAAATATTGTCCTTGGATGAGAAATTGAGGATAGTTACACTCAAAATTTTAAGATGCGACAAAAACAAGGGTCATAGTGCTTAGAGTCTACTTTCTATACTACTTTTTTTTTTAAATGGTAGAGATTAAGGGGTTCAAAAAAGGGAGCCACAAAAATTGGTGTTTCTTTCATCAAAAAAATATAACATAGTGTCTATTGTGGCTCCCTCAAAAGGTTAACTTCTTTTTGGTCTTTTAAAATCCCTTTGATGAGAAATTAGCTTGCAGTTGTGTATGCTGAAAACTGGAAAAGTTGATTTAATCCATAAACCTAAATCAAAATTTCAACATAACATCAATGAAGCCTTTCTTAAATGAAAGCACATGCAAAAATGTAAACTAAACTATGAAAACCAAAACATGAGCATTTAAAAGAAAACTAACCCAATTGTTCTATTATCATCAAGATCTTGATTTATGCATTTAGTGCTCTCAAATTTTCACAAGCACAAGTGTAACAAGAGGCTATGATGAATGGAAGAGAGAATTGTGTGATCAAAATTGAATCTTCTTTTTGGTGAGAAGGAAGAGGATTTATATAGATGTCCTCACATGATAAATTCAAGTTGCGGGAGAGATGTGGGATTAAAGAGTGCAATGGAGATTATCATAATTATCTCATATTCTTTAATCAAGTGCAATTGATTGAAATAAGAGAGATAAATAGGAGGATTTATGATAGGGCGGTGGTTTAGGAATTTGAATTAAAAGTGAATTTTTGAAATATTGAATGATTTAATATGCATGCATATTTTAATGATTAATGCACATGGAGTAATATGAAATGGATAAATGATTGATTATGTGGATGGATAAATGATTTAAATGAATAAATGCTTATAAATTCTTATATTATGGATAAATGCTTTAAATGAATTAATGAATGAACAAAAGAAAGTATTAAATGAATTAATTAAACAGATAATAATATCGATTTAATGAATAGACAAAAAATAGGGCAATTATGAGGACAACTTTTGAGCGTCTACAACATGTAGTTTATACATGATTTTTATGATAATTTTTTAAGGAATATGTGATTTTTTATTAATTTTCAAAGTGGACACATCATGAAAAACATAATTTTGGTCATGCTACCCCTATAATTTTTTAAAACTAATTGAAAATCAATTTATTTTGAATATGTGTAGAATGGAGTCTAGTGTATAAAAATGTAATTTATTTGAAATTTTAATGAATGGTTAAAAAAAATTAAAGCATACCAAACATTGTTTTTTGTAAAAAAATAAACACACAAACAAAATAAATTAAAGCCTTAACATTGTCAAAATGTGAAAAAAAATACATTTTTAAATAGCTAAGAGAGATCCTAACATTACCTAGGTGTTTGATTTGCTCAACCTTGAAACATGTGCAAACTTGATAGTTAGCACGAACAAGATTATGTGAAATCTTGTAGAATATGCAAAAACACATATTTGAATGTTAGGAAGGCACTCCAAGCCTTTGGGTTGGAAATCCAAAGCAAATCCAAGCCTAAGGCTTGGGGATTCCCAAAGCAATACATAACATGAGCATGTTATAACGTGGTCGTGTTATGTCTTGCCTTACATTTTTCTTCATTTTGCTTGTTTTTACTTAATTTTTCCCAAAGCATGACATAACACAAGCACATTTATGTCTCACTTGAAATTGTTTATGTGCATGTTTGTTTAATGTATGTTTGATGTATGTATGTTTGAATATATATTTGTGTGTATGTATGTATGTATGTTATGTATGTATGTATGTATGCCTTAATATATGTTTTATGTATGTTTAAATGCATGTATGTAAGTATATATGTATGCTTGTATGTATGTATGTATTTATGTATGTATGTATGTATGGTTGTATCTATGTATGTAAGGGTTTTTGGTTTAAGGTATATAAGGGTGAGGGTATAGGTTATAAAGATGAGGCCTGAGGTTTTATGGTTTAGGGTTTAAGGTATAGGTTTGAGGGTTGAGGGATTAGGGCTTAAGTAATAGGTTAAGGGTATAGGGTATAGGGTTGAGGGTTTATAGCTGAGGGATAATATTCAGCTCATTAAGTGTATAATATTAAGTGTGTAAGGTATAGGGATTAGGGTTTAGGGTTTAGGATATTGGGTTTAGGGTTTACGATATGGATTGAGGGTATAAGGTAGAAGGTGAAGGGTTGAGAGTGTATGGTTTAGGGTTTAAGTTTAGGTTTGAGGGAAAATATTCAAGGTTTGGGGTATAAGGGTAAGGTTATAGAGTATAGGGATGAGGGTTGAGGGTGTAGGGTTCTGGATTTAGGGTTTAAGGACTAGGGTTGAGGATTGAGGGATTATGGCTTAAGTATATGGTTGAGGGTTGAGGATTTACAACTGAGGGATAATGTTGAAGGTTGAGTGTCTAAGTATAGGGTTCAAGGTTTAAGGTTGAGGGTATAAGGCATATGGATGAGGGTTGAGGTTTTAGGGCATAAGTATAGGGTTGAGAATATAAGGTATAAGGTAGAGGCTTGAGGGTTGAGGGATAATTTTTAGGGTTGAGTGTCCAAGGTTAACAGTATAGGGTATAGGTACATTAGGGTTTAAAACATTGGGTTGATGGATTAGGGATTAAGTATAGGGTTGAGGGTTAAGGTTATAGGGTTTAGGGTTGAGGGTTTAAGGGTTGAGGGTTGAGGGTTTAGGGATTAGGTTTGAGGATTGAGGGTTTAAGGGTCGAGGGTCAAGGGTCGATAGTTTAGGGTTTAGGGATTAAGGGATAATAGTTTAAGGGTTGAGAGTTTAAGGGTTGAGGGTTGAGGGTTTAAGGATTGAGGGATTAGGGGTTAAGGGTTTAGGGTTTAAGGGATTAGGTTTGAGGGTTGAGGGATAAGGTTTTAAGGTATAGTGTCGAGGCTTGATGGTTTAGGGATAGAGTTTAGGGTTTAAGATTTAAGGGTTGAGGGTTGAGGCTTTAGGGATATGGTTGAGGGTTGAGGATTAAGGGATTAGGGTTTAAGGGTTGAGGATTTAAGGGTCAAGGGTTTATGGTTTAAGGGATGAGAGTTTAAGGGTTGAAGGTTTAAGGGTTGAGGTTTAAGTGATTAGGTTTTAAGTTATAGGGTTGATGTATTAGGGTTGAGGTTTTAATGTATAGGGTAGAGGGGTGAGGATTGAGGGTTGAGGGTTTAATGGTTGAGGGTTGAGGGTTGAGGGATTAGGGTCGATGGTTGAGCATTTAGGGTTTAACATATAGGGTTGAGGGATTAGGGTTGAGGGTATAATGTATAGGGTAGAGGGTTTACAATTGAGGGTTAATGGTTGGGATTTGAGGGATGAGGGTTGAGGGTTTAAGGGATTAGGGACAGGGATTAGGGTTGACAGTTGAGGGATTATGGTTTATGGGTTGAGGGTTGAGGATTTAAAATTTGAGGGTTGAGGGTTTAGGGTTTAAGGGTTGAGGTTTGAGGAATCAGGGTTGAGGGTTTAGGATTTAAGGGTTGAGGGTTAAGGGATTAGTTTTTAAGGGTTGAGGGTTAAGAGATTAGGGTTTAAGGTATAAGGTTGAGGGATTATGGTTTGGTTTAATTTATAGGGTAGAGGGTTTAGGGTTCAAGGTTGATGGATTAGGGTTGAGGGTATAATGTATAGGGTAAAGGGTTTAAGGTTTTAGGGTTTCGGGTTTAAGGGTTGAGTTTTGAGGGATTATGGTTTAAGGGTTTAGGGTTTAATGGTTGAGTGTTGGGGGATTAGGGTTGAGGGTTAAGGGTTTAGGGTTTAAGGTATAGGGTTGAGGGATTATGGTTGAGGTTCTAATGTATAGGGTATAGGGTTTATAGTTGAGGGTTGAGGGTTGATGGATTAAGGGTTTAAGGTATATGGGGAATTAGGGTTGAGGGTTTAATGTATAGGGTTGAGGGTTGAGGGTTGAGATTTGAGGGATTAAGGGTTTAAGAGTTGAGGGTCTAAGGGTTGAGGGATTAAGGGTTTAAGGGTTGAGGGATTAATGTATTAATGGTTTAAGATATAGGGTTGATGAATTAGGGTTGAGAGTTTAATGTATAGGATAGAGGTTTGAGGGTTGAGGGTTGAGGGTTTAAGTGTTTAAGGGTTTAAGGGTTAAGGGTATAGGGTTGAGGTATTAGGGTTGAGGGTTTAATGTATAGGGTTGAGGGTTGAGGGATTAAGGGTTTAAGGGTTGAGGGATTAATGTATTAAGGTATAGGGTCGAGGGATTAGGTTTGATGGTTTAATGTATAGGTTAGAGGTAGAGGGTTGATGGTTTAATGCATATGGTAGAGGGTTGAGGGATTAAGGGTTTAATGGTTGAGGGTTTAAGGGTTGAGGGTTGAGGTTTGAGGTATTAAGGGTTTATCGGTTGAGGGATTGGTATATTAAGTGTATAAGGTATAGGGTTGAGGGATTAGGGTTGAGGGTTTAATGTATAGGGTAGAGGGTTGAGGGATTAGGGTTTAAGGGTTGAGGGTTTAGGGGTTGACTATTGAGGGATTAGGTTCAAGGGTTGAAGGTTTAGATTTTAAGTTATAGGGTTGATAGATTAGGGTTGAGGGTATAATGTATAGGGTAGAGAGTTTACAATTGAGGTTTAAGGGTTGAGATACTAAGGGTTTAAGGTATAGGGTTGAGGGATTAGGGTTGAGGATTTAATGTATAGGGTATAGGGTTGAGGGTTGAGGGTTGAGGGTTTAAGGGTTTAGGGTTTAAGGGTTTAAGGGTTTAAGGGTTGAGGGTTGAGGGATGCAGGTTTTAAGGGTTGAGGGTTGAGGATTTAAAGTATAGGCTGGTTGAGGGTTTAAAGGTTTAGGGATTAGGGTTTAAGGGCTTAGGGTTTAGGGTTTAAGGGATGAGGGATTAGGGTTTAAGGTTTTATGGTTTAAGAGTTAAGGGTTCATGGTTTAAGGGTTAAGGGTTGAGGGAGTAAGGTTTTAAGGTATAGGATTGAGGGATTATGGTTGAGGGTTTAATGTATAGGGTAGAGGGTTGAGGGTTTAGAGTATAGGCTTTAAGGATTTAAGGGTTTAAGGGTTTAAAGGTTTAAGGGTTTAAGCGTTGAGGGTATAGGGTTTAAGGGTAGAGGGTTGACAATTTAAGGGATTAAGGGTTGAGGGTTTAAGGGTTTATGGTTGAGTATTTAAGGTATAGGGTTGATGGATTAGGGTTGAGGGTCTAGTGTATAGGATATATGGTTTATAGTTAAGGGTTGAGTGTTGATAGATTAGGGTCGAGGGTTGAGGGATTATAGTCAAGGGTTGAGGGTTTAGGGTATAGGATTGAGGGATTAGGGTTGAGGGTCTAATGTATATGGTAGAGGTTTTATAGGTTTGATAGTTGAGGGTTGAGGGTTTAAGGGATTAAGGTTTGAGGGTTGAGGATTTAAGGTATAGGGTTGAGGTTCTAAAGTATAGGGTAGAGGGTTTACAATTAAGGGTTGAGGGTTGATAGTTTAGGTTATAGGGTTGAGGGTCTAATGTATAGGGTGGAGGGTTTATAAGGTTAAGGGTTGAGTAATTAGGGTCAAGGGTTGAGATTTTAGGGTATAGGGTTGAGATTTTAGGGCATAGGGTAGAGGGTTTATATGGTTGAGGGTTGAGGGTTTAAGGGATTAATGGTTGAGGTTTTAAGGGTTGAGGGTTGAGGATCTAAGGTATAGGGTTGAGGGATTAGGGATGAGGGTCTAATATAAAGGGTAGAGGGTTTACAATCGAGGGTTGAGGGTTGAGGGATTAAGGGTTTATGGGTTGAGGTATTAAGGGTTTAAGGGTTGAGGGTATAGGTTTTATGGCTCGAGGGTTGAGGATTTAAGGTATAGGGTTGAGGGTTGAGGGATTATGGTTGAGGATTGAGGGTTGAGGGATTAGGGTTGAGGATCTAATGTATAGGGTATAGGTTTTATAGGGTTGATGGTTGAGGGTTGAGGGTTGAGGATTCAAGGGATTAATGGTTGAGGATTTAATGGTTTAGGGTTGACGATTTAAGGTATAGGGTTGAGGGATTAGGGTTGAGGATATAATATATATGGTAGAGGGTTTATTGTTGAGGGTTGAGGGTTGAAGGATTAAGGGTTTATGGGTTGAGGGATTAAGGGTTTAATGGTTGAGATTAGAGGGTTTAAGGTTTGAGGGTTAAGGATTTAAAGTATAGGGTTGAGGGATTAGGGTTGAGGGTCTAATGTATATGGTAGAGGGTTTACAGTTGAGGGTTGAGGGTCGAGTGATTAGGGTCAAGGGTTGATGTAAATTAGGGTCAATGGTTGAGGGTTTAGGGTTGAGGGTTGAGGGTTGAGGGTTTAGGGATAGGGTTGAGGGTTGAGGGTTAATGGATTAGGGTTTAGTGGTTGAGGGTTTAAGGGTTTAGGGTTTAAGGTTTTAGTGTTTAATTGTTGAGGGTGAGGGATTAGTGTTGAGGGTTGAGGGTTTAGGGTATAGGGTTAAGGTATAGGGTTGAGGGTTGAGGTTGTAGGGTTTAGGGTTTAAGGTATAGGGTAGAGGGTTGAGGTTGTAGGTTATAACATATAGTGTTAAGATCTAGGGTATAGTGTTTAGGGTTTATGGTATAGAATTTAAGATATAGGGATGAGGGTTAATGTACAGGCTTGAGCATATAGGGAATTGTGGTGACTTCATATCACATACAAAAGAAGACATACATAGCACTTACAAGATTTCATAATTGGTTGAAGAAAGGTCTCATTGATGTGCCTCAACCCAAACCCCTATTGACACATGATAATAGTTAGAAAACCTTTACCAAATCAACTTTTTTAGAACACGGGAACACTTTGGAAAAGTTGAAATATGGTCATTTTAAGATAAAACCAAAATTTGCTCACTTTATAATGTGAGTGCATTTTTTCTTGCTCTAAAAATGGTAAAAAAAGGTAGGACACATGTGATCTAGGCGCACATGCTATGTTATTCTCCTGCTTTTGCACATGATCCGATAAAAAAATGCTTTTTCATGTTGTTGGGGAAAGCACATGCAATTCTTACACATTCCACCACCTTTGCATCAACTTTCCACCACCTTTTTCTAGTTTGCTAACTTAGGAAGGAGGAAATAAGAGTTTTTACATCAAATTTGATTATATGAACTTAAATTTTCATGTTTGTAGTGTTTCAATGTTAATTATGGTTAAACTATTATAATTTAACATTATACATTGGTTAATTCTATAGTTTTAGTAATTCTATTAGAGTTATATAGAATTGAATGTTGAAAAGGAAGCAAGTTCATGAAAAGCTCAAATTGTTGAGGAGTTTGATGTGAGAAGAAAAATAGACTACACATAATTGGGTAGTTTCTCCAATAAAATCTCTAATTTTAAGGTATTTCAAGTATTTATACATGCTCTTTATATTTTCTTTCATTCTCTTATGTTTCTTTATCACTTATTATTATACATGCTTAATACAATGCTTTGATTTTGTTATCATAGTGATTTTGGGATTAGATTTTTCTAAGTTTTCAAAATTATGAGTGCTCAACATACATAGCCTTAATCAAATGCATTAGATTTTTCTAAGGGATTAGATTAGATTTTTTTAAATGCATATTCCATGTATCCTATAAAATTTGAAGTGCTTTATGCTCCATTTGCAATTTTTTCATGCTTCTTGTGAAATCATGTCACACACTTAAATTTTGTCAAACTTATGTGGTTCTCTTCAACTTCAAAATGAAACTAATCATTGGAAACCTGTCGTCAAGCCCTCTATGGTTAGGAAACAACTTCAAATTCACCCCAAACTATTAAAAATAACTTATAGATGACAAATAATCCAAATGAAAATGTTGGTTAAGGTCTGATATGAAATGTGTAGCCAACTTAACACCCATTTATATGAAATTACATACAGATCTGAGTAGTCAATGCTCAGAAGCATCAAATAAAAACATTGATAGGATTGGAAATAAGTAAATAAATCCTCAAATTCCAAAAAATATTAAAAAATGAAGCCCTATGGTATTGAAATTGCATGTATCTGAATTAGAGACCAATTTATCACCTTCAAAATGTCTTTATTTGATTTGCTACTTGCTGAAGCAGCTTAAATTGATTGATATCCACATTTTTAGACCTATAATATTCAATCTTTGTTTGGAAAAAATGAATTTATAGCTGCCATATGTTGTCGGAATATCACATGGTGAATATCTAACAAGTCTGGTGGCTACAGATGAAAGGAAACATGCCATGAAGGCTACACAATGCCCCACAATTGCTCAGATTTTATTTCGTACTACCTTAAGATGATAGGAACCAATAATAAGAGATGGAAGATGGAAAAAATGAAGTCCTAAAAGGCTAGAGCTAAAGGATGAACAATGTTGGTAAATATCCAAAAATTCCTCCAAACATAAATAAATTTGGATTAAACTTGCCCAAACTGAAGTCAAACTCTCCTCCAAGGCTAGTGCACCCAATTGAATTTGAAGGTTCATTAGTCTTTTTAGGGTCAATGCTATTATTCTAAATATTTGTGTTAGTAGGATGTGGTAAGGCAATATAACGAGCAACTTACACATCATAAGAAATAGATTTGATAAATAGAGCCACAACATGACATGACATTGGGAACCATAAAAAAAAACTACTAATGACTTTTATAGTATTAGCAAAAATGTTCTATACTTGGGGTTACCCTACATCAAAATGAAAGCATGCAACAAGTGTAACAACCAATCCCTCAGACAATTTGGCCCAAGGTGCTAAAGCCATATAAGGACATGGCATGACTAGTGGACCTAGATGGACTTTGTTGCATTTTCCTCTATCTTTCCTAATTCTGCCTTTATGTTTGGAAGTGTTTTTAGCTTACGTTCCTTGAGAAACCCATTTTTCAAATAAAATGCACTTTTTTGTTTTTGTCAAACTTTATCAATGTTGACACCTATTATGTTGTTTTGATGTTTTGATCTTATGTTGGTTTGATCAATGTCCTCATGCTCTTTGTTGCCCTCTTCATGCCCTTTGTTGCCCCTCCTCATGCCTCTTTTGGACTGTCATATTGATGCAGGAGCATCTAGGGGTACTAGCAATCTTGCATCACCAAAAACAATGTTATTTTATTTTTGTTTATTTTCAATAAGGGCTTAGGGGTTAGGGGAATAAATATTTTGATTTGCAACTTTGTAATTTCCCTTGTGGTAAAATTGTAATTGTAATTTTGGTGGGAATTATGTATTTATAAATATTTCTAAGGAAAAATTGGGAAAATACCCCTCTTGAGTGTCCCATTCTTGGTGGGGACCATTTGGGGTGCATGTGCTTGCATGTTCAATTGCATGATTTACATGAATTTGCATGTTTGTGCCACAGGCTTTGCATGTTGCTTCATGTTTGTATTTGGAGCCATCAAAGCCATCGGGAATCAAAGAAGGTGTCATAATTGACCAAGGTGATTGGCCAAAACTTAGGTGCCCATGTGAAGGTTATGAATGCAAGGAATTATTTTATATTTTATATTTTTATCTCTCCTCAAGTTGGGCATTGGATTTCAAGGTAGTTATTGGAGGTTGTTTTGGAAACCAATGGTGGTTTTCTCCTCACATAATTTGTATATAGTGATGCTTGCTCATTTGGAGAAGGGTGGTTTTTTTTGGAGAGTTGGTGGTTGCATACCCAGATGCTACTGGAATGAATCATGAATGTTAAGTTGCATATTTTTGTATGTGTGAATTCCAAACTATAAGGAATCCCATGAGCTTCATTTTGATGTAATCATTTTATGATTTAAGAAAATAAGAATGTTGTTGATTTTATTTCTTTAAATCTTAAATTTAATGGCATATTGCATCCATCTTGTAAGTGTCTTTGTGTGCATTTGATTTCAGATTTGCAAGGGGAGTCTCCTTCATTAGTGGTATCAAGGTGATAGCTCCTGAGAGTGCAGGCAGAATCATCGATGTGAGGCAGTTTGCACCAAGACCTGAGGGTGGAGAGTGTGGATTTTGTTTGTAGATGGATGTGTAACTTGTAAGAAGACATTTTGAGAGGGTTTCAGGAATTGAGATTCCCATGGTTGTAAACAGATCACCGAAGGAAGCAATTTACAATAATATTGGTGAATACTGAAAGAGGGTTTTGTAAACAGATCGTCGAAGGAGGAAGTTCAAATAAGTAAAACTTGAGGTTTGAAGATATGTGTTGAGGCTTTGTGAGGCCTTGAAAATGGAAAAGATAAAGAAGAAAAGTAATTTTTCCATTAGATGGATTTTGAGGATTCTTGTACTTGAGAAAATTAGAGAGATAATTAGAGAGAGAGAGAGAGCAAGAAGAAATAAGAGTTGGGATGATAGAATTGCAGCAAAAGTGCATGAATTAAGAAAAGATATTGAAAGGATAAAACAAGAAAAGAGAAGAGTTGAAGGTAATTTTGATTATCCTCCTAATGATATTTTGATTATAGGAAAGAAAGAAGATGTAGTAGGGTGTCAAACAAGTGGCACGGAGGAAGAAGAAGAGGATGAATGTGAAGAAATTGATGAACCTAAAGCCGAGGAATGTCTATTGGAAGAAATGAAGGATGAAATTATAGAGGTTGTAGCAGCAAAAAAAGAGTTAAGTGCAATGGATATCATTGAAGAAGAGGACACCGAATTTGAAATAGTAAAAGATGAGGTAAAACTTGCATTTTGTGAGTTAATTGGTGATTTTGATTTGCTTATGAATTATGTGAATGGAATGGGTGAATATGAGGAAGCTAGAAGTTTTTTTTGCAGTAGTAAGGAAAAGAGTAATATCATATTTTTATGAGGTTAGAACCATATCTGATTTGTGTTTGAATGATATGATGATTTATAGTGAAGAAAGAATTACAGTAGTGAAATTTATAGCAAAAGGCAATGAGGTAAAATTAGATTTTAATGTATGTTTTGATGAGGATAAGAATGTATAAATGGATAAAGTGGTTACAAAATTAAATCATTTTTAGAATGTTAAAACTGAGAAATAGGAGGTGAAGGTAAAAGAGGAGTTTGACAAAGAGATTTGTAAGAATGACAATTTATTACAGGATAGAAAGGATGAATATTTTGCTTGTGTTACTGACATTGAAATGGATGTAGAAGAGGAAGATGGAAATGATGAATATCTTGATTGTGTTACTGGCATTGAATTTGTAACACTGGTTATAGGACAAGGAAGTGATGTGGTTGCATATCTTCTAGAAGGCATGAAAGAAGAAAACAAAGTTGAAGATGCAACAGGTGATGAAAAAGTAAATTCAAATTTTAGTGAATTTGACAATAATTATTTTCATGTTGAGATGAATGAGTTAGGGAATGCAAATGATATGGTTCAATTAGATTTTTTTAGAGATGATTGGTATGCAGACAACGATTTGTATGGTGTTGTAGAGTTAAGTGCAGGTGCAAATTGGTGGAGGTGGATGGACTAGATGGTGGGTTGAATCCCAAAATATTGGAGGAGAATGTAAGATACATTTGGAGGAGGTGGTCAGGTTATGGTGGAGTTGATTCCACATTGAGGAAGATGAGTAAAGAGCGGAGTTGTCAGAGGAGGAGGTTGCTTGTTCCAGCTAAGTGTTGGAAGAGGAGAAAGAAGAATCAATTGCAGGTACCAAATTTAGTGATGGATATTGTTGAGGATCGCTTGCAATCCAAAAAGGTGGTACGACCACTCAACTCCATTTTGTGAATCCATATTCAAAAAAAAATTCCTATCCCAATTGACTGATGTAGGAGCATCTAGGGGTACTAGAAATCTTGCATCACTGAAACTAATGCTATTTTATTTTTGTTTATTTTCAATAAGTTCTTAAGGGTTAGGAGAATAAATATTTTGATTTGCAACTTTGAAATTTCCCTTGTGGTAAAATTGTAATTGTAATTTTGGTGGGAATTATGCATTTATAAATATTTTTAAGGAAAATTTGGGAAAATAACCCTCTTGGGTGCCCCATTCTTGGTGGGAACCATTTGGGGTGCATGTTCAAATGCATGCATTTGCATGTGTTCCAAAAGCTTTGCATGTTGCTACATGTCTATATTTGGAGTTGTCGAAGCCACCAGGAATCAAAGAAGGCTTCATAATTGACAAAGATGATTGGCCAAAAGTTAGGCACCCATGTGAAGGTTATGAATGCAAGGAATTGTTTTATATTTTATATTTTTATCTCTCCTCAAGTTGGGCATTGGATTTCAAGGTGGTTATTGGAGGTTGTTTTGGAAACCAATGGTGGTTTCCTCCTCACACAATTTTTATATAATGATTCTTGCTCATTTGGATAAGAGGGGCTTTTTTTGGAGAGTTGGTAGTTGCATACCCAGATTCTATTGGAATGAAGCCAAAATGTTAAGTTGCAGATTTTTTAATGTGTGAATCCCATATTGTAAGGAAGCCCATGAGCTTCAATTTGATTTAATTATTTTATGATTTAAGAAAATAAGAATGTTTATGATTTTCTTTCTTTATATCTGAAATTTAATGGCATATTACAGCCATCTTGCAAGTCTCTTTGTGTGTGTTTGATTTTAGATTTGTAAGGGGAGTCTCCTTCATCACATATATTGTGTGTATCATAATTTCATGAAAAATTTCAGATTTGTGTAAGTTATTTATTTACTCTACAGTATTATGGTGGATCTAATATATATCTCTTTTTCATGTTATAGATAAAATTCTTCATCATGTCAAGGAAACGATCAAGGATTAAACCATCAAACAAAGAGAAAGAAGCTAAGAATGCAAAGAAAAAAGAACATATGAGGCAACTTCGTGAGAAGAGGAAATTGGACACAATAGAAGAAGACAGGCCAATTGAAAAGGAACATGAACCATCAACAAGAGATATGGTATTGGTGGCACAAAGGGAATGAATGCAAAACCTTTGTGCAATGAGAGATTTGAATCCCATAGTTGGAGACACGTCCTCTACCTCAAGTCAAGATGGAGGGACATGATCTATAGCATCTCTGTTGAAAATTGTGCCTCTACTTGTTGGCTTGTATCTCTTCATTGTTGGCCGATCTCCTTCATTGTCGTGGAATCGATGGTTTTTGTAACCTTGTCGTGGTGTTTGGAAGTTTTGTAACTTCCTGATTGGCCAACCTCCTTTGTTGTCACAGAATCGGTGGTTTTTGTAACCTTTTCACAGTGTTTGGAAGTTTTGTAACTTCCTGATTGGCCGACCTTTGTTGCCGCGGCATCGTTGGTTTCCATAACTTCATAAACTTGTCACAAAGTTTAGAGGTTATGTAACTTCCCCACTGGGTGACCTCCTTTATTGTCACGACATCGATGGTTATGGTAACTTAAGAACCTTGTTGCAAAGTTATGAAGTTTGTGTTTTCTCTTACTGGGTGACAGTGGTATCGGCTTGTCATGGGGATAGGTAAATTCGTAACTTGTTTGCGATGGTTATGAAGTTATCTTTTTTAGTAACGTGCCAACAAGTGTTCACTTTGGTGGGGATGTGTCGATGGTTGATTTGACCACAAGTGTATGAGTGAGTTGGTAATCAAAAGGGCTAACTCATGGATACCTAGAGTCTTTGGGATTTTTTTTATAAACTAATGACTGTTAATATTGTGTGCCAATCTGGGATAATGTTGACGGTTGAGCTTCTTGGCGGTTGAGCAAACTGAATCGATTTTGGATAGTAGATTCCTGGAAACTGAATTGATATGTTTCCACGCATGGTATCCTGAAGTGGGTTGGAAAAGCTGGTAAGGCCAAGGCCATGAGGCTAGTTGGTAAGGCCAAGGTTGTGAGGCTGGCTAATAATACCAAGGCCATGGGGCCGAGTTGGGAGAGAGAGAGTCGAGGGTTGGACTAGGAGTGAGGAAGATTAGGATCTACGATGTATACTGAAAGAGGGTATTCTAACAGTTTGAAGATCGTATAAGGGGTTATGCTGCCAGTTTGTCTCTAGAATGAAACATGATGCAATCTCTATAAAAGCTTAGTGCTTAAGTTGTATTTGTAATTGTTCTGTTGCATGAATAATACAATGGTGATCTGGGCTTTTGGAGTGTGGGGTTTTTTACCCGAAAGGGTTTTCCCCACGTAAATCTATGTGTTTTGTCTCATCTTTCATGTTCCATGTTCTTGGTTAGAATCTGTTAATGTTTGTTGTTGAAACTAGATTTACATGTGCTTCTCTCATAAGGGTTAATGTGGAAATGCACTCTGTCTGATTCTGCTTTGTGGCACTATTGTATGTGTCTTTGAGGAAGTTTAAGAAATTAAAATTTCCTGAAGGCACTACTGTTCTTGGAGGTTTCTCCAAGATGATCAAAATTTCCTAACAATCTCAAGTTGAAAGTACATCATCACTCACATGTGAATGGTGTACACCATCTTTCCCATCCCAACTTCAAGTTATGTCATCTATTCCATCTTTGATCGAAGGTATTCCACCTATCCCATTCATTTTAATATTGATGTAATTCCTAATGTTGAGGAAAATTTACCTTTGAGAACACCTCCTATAATTTTGTGTAGAAAGCCCAAGTATTTGATTGATATTGTTGAGAATATTTTGTAGCTAATAGAAGATAAGATTCCAAAATGTACTTGTTGAAGATATGCTCATAATATTTGGAGGGCGTTCTTTGAAAAATTAAATGAGATCGAAAGATGTCAACTATTTGTTGAAATGATGAGAAATCTGAAGTATAGGTCCATTATGAAGATTCTTGGGTTGAGAACATCAGAGGCTTCAAATGACAAATCTATTATGAAGAATCTAATGAGTGCATATGAGAGTGTGGGTAATTCCTTGTGCACAAAAGATAGTAATGTCATATGAATTGTCATTACATCAACAATAGTAAGTAATCAAACGAAGAAAGTTTGTCTCATTAGAAAGACAAGTCAAGCATTGAGAATAAATAGAAAAAAATTTATCAAGAGTGATTGGAAGGCACCAAAGAATTGAGGACATTGATGATGTAATGAGTTATGGGAATTCTTGGGGAGACTACCACAAAAAGATAAACCAATTGTTGAAAATTGAGATCACTAATTGAAAACTTTTGGAAGAATAACATAAGGGTATCTCTGGATCAAAGGGATGTGGTAAGAAGGTGAATTGGTAGTCAAAACCGTGAGCCACATCGAAAGAATTTTTTGGATATGTCTCAAACACGACTTTTTGGTAAATTTCTAGAGATGTATCCTCAAGTTAAAATTTGTCAAAGATATTTTGAAATACTAAAGTCTTTCTTTGTCAAAATAAATCACACACTACTTGTTGTTATAGAATACATATTGATTTTTCTAACCATTTTGATATTTATTATTCTATATGTTTAGATTTGCATACTAACAATGTTTTGTAGGATTGTGGAATACATGCCCCACCTACATCTTCAAGAGACTTCATATCAACAATTTTATGTGAAAAAGAGGAAGTTCAATTATTCTACAAGAAATTATGCTTGTATGGCACATGTTAGCATTGTGGTGGCTTAAAAACTATGTCGATATGTGAACATATGGAAAGTACACATGTGGTTGGAAATGAACTAGTAGAATTCAACAAGTATAAGATAGTGGCCTACAATACAAAAGATTGTAAAGAAGAAAAAGGGTGTGATTTGGTTATTTAAAAGATTCTAGTGTATCAATTAATGTCTACATTTCATGACAGTATAATGTATGAGTATATAAGGCATACTCATAGAGCTCAATCATTGGAATTGAAATTTAAGTTATGAAAGGACACATTTCCACTTGGTAGCATTGTTTTAGTCATCAAATTTGTAGAGAACTATAGTCTACAGTCACAACATGAGGTGCAATCACAATATTACAAATCCACACAAGTTGTTATATTTGTGCACATAGCATACATTCATGCCAATGATAGTGCAAACTATGACAAAAAGATCCTAAGGGAGTATCATTTTTATATCAGTAATGATCGTACACATTCTACAAAGTGCGTGCAAGGTTGCTTTTAGGTGTTCTACCATGGTTTGGCTAGAAGGGGCATATCATTTCACTGGAAAATCATATGGTCGAATAATTATGCCCACAATTCAAGAACTCATGGATGTTCTATTGGTTTGGAAAGATGCATAATATTATAGGTGTTCAAAATATGTGAATTTTTTATGAGGTCAGGTATGGAAAGGGGGAGCATGATGGTGCAGAAGCATGCATCAAAAGATCCATAACACAAGAAGAGTTAAAGTATAAATACAATGCAAAGTTAACATATGCCAAATCAATCATCCAGTAGCGTAATGCTTCAATAGGTCTAGGTAATGAAGGTAAATCTTTAGTTTGTAGATTTTTTGGTTGATAGATGATACTAACATTGCACAATATGAGGATTTTTATACATTGATAGCATCAAGTGAGCTACAGTCTTTCAGAATATCTAATGTAGGTTCATGGAGTATCCATACGTAGAAGATGGCATGATTTTGTTCTTCATGTACAATTCAAGCTTGGAATGAGTGTGATTCAAAGGAGTGGTTTGACAAATGGTGGTTAATATTTCCAAGCCCACTTGACACATATCGTCTCTCGATGACACTGGAATTGACACAAATGGAATCATCAATTTACTTTGATCACATATCATATCTAGTTCAACCAAGCAATATATCTACTTGCATAGTTTTTTAAATTCCTAATGTTATCTTACTTTGTAGTGTTTTTGTAATGTTGACTAAATTCATCTAATTTGTTGCACATATCAATGCAGGGCATGTTTATGTAGTTATTATAGATGAATACAATAAAGAAGGAACAAATTATTACTTGTGTCATTTTGTTGAGGCTAAAAAGAAATTGGAGGCCCCATTTATCGATGGAGAAAACATCAAATACCATATAGGATTGGTGGTTGTTACTAGAACAAGGCTTAGAAGGTACCCACATAAGAGTGTTAATGTTTGGTTGTTTCAAGACTTTAACATGCATCTGATGATTATTCATAACTCAAACCTTTTCATGGCATCCAATATTTATTTGATCAAATATGGGGGTAGACCTTTAAACAAGAACTTGTGAAAGGTGTGATTCTGACCATGAGGTAATACTTAACACAATAAAGAGTAGAGAAAACCCATATGGTTTGTTGGATTAATTTTTAAATTCATGTTATTGATATTAATGTATTGTAGTTGATAGTTAGACCTTTCACTATCACATTTCGGCTTTACTTATGTTTTGATTCCAAATTTCATATGGCATAGGAAGGACTTACTGCCCCTCTTTAACTTAAAGTTTCTCATTTTCTTGTTGTTGCATTTTTACACATATAAAGTGAATATTGGGTAGATTATATGCACATTTATGGTAGGTCTATTTAAAATGGCACATAGTGGACTTTGTTATGATAAAAATTACATTCACCATCTTTTTCGTGTTTCACTATCAAGTCAAAATGACATGATGTGGTTCCCTTAGTGGTGGTAAATGAACCATCTTAGGTGTAACAATTTGATGTGACATATTTAATATGACCATGTAATTTTGTTCAACTCTATGTGGTAACTATGATCTACACTCTAATACTAATGTAATAGCTTTGTACTCATGTGTGGGTGTGTAAGTGTTGTCAAGATTCATTTAGGTATATAGTGATTGATGAGGGTGCAACACGAGACATAGAAATTAATGCACAAAGCCAAAGAATAATTTTATTATTCAAAAAATTTACTTCTTACATGCAGAGGATCACCAATCCTCAAGCTCTGCAATACATGCAAGCTACAGAAAATTACAGTCACTACAGAATCCCCTTTCGTAGCATGCGAACTCTTTTTCCTCAAAAAACTACAAAAATAAGAAAATCCTCCCCATAAATAGCTCCTTTTTCTGTTTTGGAGCCAAAAAATATTTGAATTATCATATTTTGGCGGTCTGGAGCCACAAATTACAATTTGAAATTCAAAATTTAAAACATTATTCAAAAATTAGCACATTTTGAAAGTGTACCAACTTTCAGGAGCCATAACTTTTGATCTGGGACTCCATTTTTTGAAGCGTTTGAACTGTCAAAAAGGTCTCAAAGTTAAGAACATGCTCAAAATCACTACGCCGATTTCAAAATTTTTTTGAGCTGTTTAGTGTCTCAAACCTGATCTGGAAGGTTTCCAGGTGCATTTTTGGGAGACTGAAACTACAATATCTTTCAAACCGGGAATGCTCTCGGCTTGATTCTTTCACCAATCTTCTTGTTTTTCCATTCTGAATCCTCCCATATAATTTTTTGTCCCTAAACACCTTCAGATTCTAATACTTGCTAAAAATAACAGTTGACTAGAAAAAGTAGAAAAACCAAACTGAAAGTGGGGATTTACATTATGATGAAAAGGGTATCCAGAAATGCAAAGACATCCACAAAAGGCTAACCAAAGGAAATATAAATGGAATGCATATTTTTGGGTGATGCAAGATTACTCTTACACCACTGGATGCTCCTACATCAGTGATGAGTCTCTATATGAGTGTAGGTGGGTTTATGTAATCTCAACATAAGAGTGTTAGTGATAATACATCCACCCTTCAATTGGTTGTATATAAAGTGTGAAAATATTAGAGATGAAAAATAGCTTATGAAAACTAAATGAACTCTAAAATTGAAAGCATGTAGCATAGATCATGAAAATTAATGCAAAAAGCATCATTGATAGCATCATGTAACAATGAATATATATTCAATGATAACTATGAAAATAATATAGACAATAGATAATCATCAAGACATAGAAGATTACTCCTAATAAAGGTAAACAAGTATGATATAATGTGTAGGTACATAGGAGATTAGCATCAACGTACATTCACATTTTTTGAAAAAGATGAATCATTTGCAATAATCATATTATTTTTTGTCTTCATTTTATTCTTGATATTTTTAAGATTCTCTCTAAGATAGGATAATCATCTGCTTCTATTTATTCAATGTCAGTTGTAAAGTTCATATTTAGTTTTTGGCCAAGTTGATCAACATTAGTAGCACCTAGCATTTGGGAATGACCAATTGATAGTTAAGACCTTTCTCTGTCACATTTCAACTTTACTTATGTAAAAAACCAAATCATATTTATAATGTCATGCTCTGAAAATTCCATTTTTCTAGTTCCCTTACCCTATTGTATAACATTCAAAAAACTGTAAGGTTAAATGGTATCCTATCCAAAATCTACAAAGCAAAACATAATCTTCAGCAACTAGTCATTTGCGCTTTCATTTACAGAAACTAGTTACAATTTGTAAACCTTGGATTTGAATGTTGGCATTCACAGAAGAAATTTCATTAGCTACTCATTCTTTCAAAGCCTTCGCCGCTCTCCATACTCTCTTACTAGCTCAAAGATCCTATTTCGCACCCCTGCATGCTGAAATGTTTTGGGCTACATCGCACCGATGATTTCTCTTAAGAGACCAAAGTGCAAAAGGAAAGAAAAATTTGATGGGTTCTTACTCGAAAACCTTGGAAATTACAAACATGTCATCTAAAGGTATAGGGTCACATAGGGTCCCTATACAATAACCTCTCTCAAATTTTCATACCTCCAATCCATTTTCCCATGGTCACAAGTTTTCATTCGATGGAAAAAACATAAGATGCATGTAGTGTAAAGTTGCAAAGTGGTGTAATTTTCATTATGTTCATTGTGTGATGAAACTAATAGTTCCAACATGTCTGGATGGTGGGTTTTTACTAGGCAAGATCCTTTTTCACACCCCTACATGTTGAAACCTTTTGGGCTACATTGCATTGGTGATTTCTCTTAGGAGACCAAAGTACGAAAGGGAAGAAAAACTTTGATGATTTGTTACTTGAAAATTGTGGCACTTAGAAACATTATTTCTAAAGGTACAAGATCATGTAGGGCCCCTCTACAATAACCTATCTCAATTTTTTATATCTCTAATCCATTTTCCTTTGGTGACAATTTTTTTAGTTGATGGAAAAAGTGTCAAATGCATGCAATGTAAAGTTGCAAGGTGGTGTAATTTTTGTTTTGTTCATCATGTGACCAAACCAACATTTCCAACATGTCTGGCATCCAATTTTTTTGGTGAAGGTCTTTTCTTTGTTTCCTATGGAGCAAAATTAGATAGAGGTTAAAAAAGAAGAAAGTACCTTGTAAGAGCACACACATGATGACTCAAAGATCCTCCATTTTGAAGTAATTTGTGTCTTGGCCAAAATTGTTCTTGCTATTAAAAGCATTAGGAATAAACATTAAAATGATCATATTGGTGAACCATAGGCTACTAGAATCTTTTGTGCCTTGACACTATTTTTTGTGCCCCCTAGGTGTCCATTCTATGCTTACCAATAAAAATATGTTATAACTATTAATATTTATAATATAATTTAAATTATCACAATGTTTACAATATTTATTATTAAATTTTAACTATAAATATTATAATGAAATATTTATAATAGTGATAATTATGATAATGTATTTATCATAATAACTATCAATATAAGTATTTTAATTATATCATTCATTTAGATGGTTAGTTTTATGCTAGGCAAGGTCCTGTTTCACACCCCAACATGTCGGAACATTTTGAGCTACATTGCACCGACAATATCTCTTAAGATACCAAAGTACAAAAGGAAAAAAAATTTGATGAGTTGTTACTCTAAAACCATAGCACTTAGAAATATTTTTTCTATAGGTACAAAATCACGTAGGGCCCATCTAAAACAACCTCTCTTACTTTTTCATATCTCCAATCCATTTTCCCGTGGTGACAAATTTTCAATTGATGGAAAAAGCATCAAATGCATGTAGTAAAGTTGCAAGGTGGTCTAATTTTTGTTTTGTTCATAATGCAACCAAATTGATAGTTCCAACACGTTCTAATGGGTAGGTTTATGCTAGGAAAGGTCATGTTTTGTACCCCAGCATTCTGGAACATTCTGAGCTACATTACATCGGTGATATCTCTCAAGAGACCAAAGTGCAAAAGGGAAGAAAACTTTGATGAGTTGTTACTCAAAAATTGTGGCACTTAGAAACATTTTGTTTGAAGGTACAGGATCACATAGGGTCCCTCTATAATAACCTCTCTTAGTTTTTCATATCTCCAATCCATGTGCCTGTGGTAACAATTTTTCACTTGATGGAAAAAGTGTCAAATGCATGCAGTGTAAAATTTCAAGGTGGTGTATGTAGTTAGGGTAAAAATTTAGGGTAAATGCATAAACAAATTATAATGAAACCCTAACAAGCACAATGAAGAACAAAATAACATGAAAATCAAAATCAAAATAATAAATTCAAATGCAAACCGATCTCCATGCAAAACTTGATTGATCTCCATTGCTCTCCTCAACCTCGCATGAGAATGCGAGATTTCAAAGGATTGTTGATGGAGGAATGTTGGTTGCTCACTGTTGCAGCAGCATAACATTAAGATGAAGATGATAGATGCAAATAGATAAATGAAATATGATGGATGAAAGATAGTAGAGATAATTCGATAGAGAAACGGTACTTGAAAGCTCATCCATGCAAATGGCTTGGTTGTGGGTTAATTTATAGGTGAAGATGGGAGGATGAAGGGATAAAACTTTCCTTTTTGTGAGTGGTAGTGGAATTAGAAAGTTGATTGTGCAACTTGGGAGAAGAAATGGAAGGTGGATCAAGTTAACTTAAGAGATAATTTGGAAAGTGATGAAGCCATCTTGAGAGATGATTTAGAAAGTGAATCAAGTCATTCAAGGAAATAATTTAAATAATTTAGAATTATTTAAATTATAAGAGATGTGAGAGGATAATGATTAATTTAAATAAATATTTAATTTATTTAAATTATTTGGGGAATGTGGATTAATTATATAAATAAAATTTATTTAATTAATTGGTTAAAGGATAAATGGATTAATTAAATAAATATAATTTATATAATTAATTGGCTAGAGATTAAATAATAGGGATGATGAAAGGGGTTATGTGAGGTTTAGAATAAAATGTGTTGTAAGATGTCAAAAATGATGTCAAAAGTCAATGTCACAAGATATGGTCAATTTTAGGTGACTACATTTTTCCCTTCTTTGAGATGATGGTTGAGATGATGAGATTTATGTTGAGTAACATCATTTCAAAGAAGTTAAGGTTACGGGATGAAGATAAAAGGATGGGATGATGATGCCCCCTCGAGAGGATATGCGTGTTAGATAAACACGGGTATGCTCTCGAAATGAAATGGATTGGTGAAGAGAACAATAAGGGAATGGATAGAAGAAAGGGAAGGATGCATTATGCTACAATGAAGGTGAGCAACCATGATATTTGATATAGCACCAAACGTTATGCACCAAGGCATAAGGACCAAGGTGATGATGTATCTCATACCCGAGCGTAATAAAACCTTGTCCAGATACAAGATATGAATATTAGTTGGAAGTGATTTAGAGTTGATACAAATGCAATATAAAAATTATAACACACACAAGCAAGCATGCACAAATGATACAAAAACAAACAAGGTATTGCCCCTGTCAAGCTGTAAACCGTTGATTAATTGATTGATTGATGATGATGATAGTGTTGTCATTGCAGGGAATGATATATCCCTAGATCAACACAAGGATGATTGATTAATTGATTGATTAATTAATTGATTGGGTTTACAACAAGATTAGGATCAAAACCATTGATGCAATTGGATAATTTGGCAAGATTGATTAACTTAGTTGGTATGGTTTTAAGGATTGATTTGCATTTGGGATTTATTGCTTAGAACGATTGAAGATGATTGATTTGAAGATTTGGATGATGATTGATGAATTGAATTGAGGAATTTATTTGATTGGAATGATTGAAGTTGGAGCGGTTCGAAAGAGGATTGATTTGATTGAAGAATGGAATTGATGAAGAAATGATTTGATTTTATTACTTAGGTTTTGTATGGATATTTGACTTTTTTGGATTTTTCAAAGACTTTTTATGATTTTTATGTATTTTTGGCGATATTTTATTTTTCGAGATTTTCAAATGTTTTTTTTTTTTGGATTTTGGAAATATTTGATTTTTTTTGGATTTTTTAAATGTTTTGAGATGTCAATGGACGAAAATTTGGGTAGCCTTTGTGCTAGATACCAATGACAAGGGGAAACCATGTCTAGGTGCAAGGAGATAGATGGGATTGATGAATGAAAGGATGGGTGATAGGATAAGGGGTAGAATGCTCATGATAGATGGATTAATAAAAAGGGTAGGTCATAGTGAATGAAATGGATGTATGCATCATAGGAGAGCAATGATGTGATCTCCAAACACTATGTCACATAGGAGTAACATGCCCCATTCTAGGTACAATACTTAATATTTTTATGACAATGCTTAGAACAATAGGATGGTGATAGGATTGTTTGGAAGGATGAGGTATATCAAAAGATATCCAAAGCATGTTCCAACATTTTTTCCCCTATTTTTATCAAGATCAAAAGGAAGAAGAGAGGGTGAATGGACTCAATATGATAAGTATATGGGCATGATGGCCAAGGATGATAAGATAGGGATGGTAAGATAGGATATGATAGGATGAGACAACGTTCCCCCAAGTGTAAGTGACATAGAAGATCAACCTACACATGACGCCTGTTTGCCAGGTTTTCATTATGGTACTTATCCAAGGCACCTGTTTACCAGGTTTTCACCATTGGACAAAGGGATTTCTCTTTACTTTTTTATTTTTATTTTTATTTTATTTTATTTTATTGATTTTTGGATAGGAGAGACTCAAGTATCTAGTTCCATGAAAGGTGATAGTCCTGCTAGAAGGACGATGTCATCACATGGACCATGTCAGGTGTGCTCATAAATGTTGATAAGGAATTGCATTAGTATGAGATGGATTAGGTAGATGGTGGATTATGAAAGGCTTATGCAAGGATGGATGGGGAATAGTGGATTATGATGTGGATTGTATAATGCTTATGCAAAAGGATGGATGAAAGTTTTATGCAAAAACATGGACCATAGGAAGGTGATTGGGAAGATATGTAGGATAGTAGTTGAAGGATGGGGAGATGGAGGTATGTGGGAATGGAATCATGACCAATGGTTGCACACAACATGTTAAAGATTGAAGCTTTTGATGTGGAGGTGGTGTAGGAAGCAATGGTGATGTTTTCTTAGAAGATGGATGACAACGTGCTTTAGGTACCCACATAGACTTAATATTTTTATGAATTTTATTTTGCTTGTGGGATTTAGGAATTTTAGATTTTTAAATGGAGTGAGATTTTTGGGATTTTTGTATGGAAGAGGATTGTTGGGATTTTTGAGATGTAGATGCCTCATTTGACTTGCTTTCCTTTTTCTTAGGGACCCAAACCATTTTAGTTTTGGCCTTTGCTTTTGCAAGTATGGGTTTATATAGCTTTTTAGATGGATTTTTCTTTGATTCTTTGCTTTTGTATCCTAAGGCATGAGGACCCTTAGGATTTTTTTCTTTATAGGTAGAGGCATCAAAAAAATTGCTTTTGAATCC
Source organism: Sequoia sempervirens (assembly GCA_007258455.2). Taxonomy (NCBI): domain Eukaryota; kingdom Viridiplantae; phylum Streptophyta; class Pinopsida; order Cupressales; family Cupressaceae; genus Sequoia; species Sequoia sempervirens. The sequence goes on along the minus strand of VDFB02058242.1, from coordinate 670,680,096 downwards.
CATGGGTATGGTGGAATGAGTGGAAGCTTCATGTTTAGACAATGTGTGCATTGATTGGTCATGATTAGGATTTTTAGAAGATTTATGGATAGATGGATAAGGCGATTGAAGGATATGGATAGTAGGTGTTGGAAGTAATAGAGGTAGATTAGATGGAGGGATATTAGGAGTTGGAAGATGTGGAGGAAAAGTGGATAGTGGAAGATGTACGGTCACATGCTTTTGTGATTTGTAGGATGATAGAGGTGGAATAGAAAAATTTGTTTTGGGTGCATGATAGGGCTTATGATGGAAGGAGGTGGACTTAGGATGCATGGAGAAAGTACCAACATCTTTAGATTGTCTACCTTGGGGTGTGTATCCAAGTCCATATGAGCGTGGAGGGACTTTAACATGGATTAGCTCAAAAATACCTTGTTCATGAAGTCCTAAGCCTTTAACTTTGTAGTTCATGTTTTAGAGTATGTAATGGACAGTGGGACTAGGTGTAGTTTGGATACTAGACTTGAGTTCATTATTTGACAGAGAAGGTGAAGTGTAGGATAATGGTTGTTGCTTTCCTATGAAGGAACATTCATGAATAAAGGTGGATAGACCAATAGGACATGTTGGTGGATTTGAAATGGGGTTGATAGTGGATGTGGAAGGATCATTAGGATCTTGATTATGTTCATTTAGATCCAAACTATTGGTTTGATCTTCTACATTTTCTTGGAGGCATGTGTCTCAGCATGACAAGTGGATAATGCAGGATCATGGATAGGACTAGGTAGGTAATGGATAGGAGCAATGGAGGTTTCTTGATCATGGATAGGTGAAGTGATAAGCTCTTCACCATGGAATGCATAGAGTTGGCTAAGAGGATTATCATGGCCTTCTTGATCATAGGTAGGATCTAGATCATAAAGGGAAGCTTGATCATGAATAGGACCAAGTATGTTATGAGTGGTATCATTAGAAGGGTCTAGATATTGATTAGAATGAGAGGTTAATGTTTCCTCATGCTTAAGATAATGCTCTTGACATAGCTCTTGGCTTTGAGTGGAAATGGAAGTGGAAGTATCTAGAAGAGGCTTGGTATGCTCTTTGTGATCAACAACATGATGGCATGATGGACTTTGACTTAGACATATAAGATCAATAGGTTGTGGACCACATGATGGAGTTGGAGGAATGGGCATGGCATTCAAAGGTTCTTTGATAAGCTCATTAATTGGTGCTTGACATGGGGATGGTCTATTCCGTGCTAGTAGTCTTTGGAGAAAATCATCAAAGGATTCTTTGGTTGATGGATTAGAGCTTGTCAAGTTGGATGGTGGTGTTGGTGTAGGACTAGTATGCTTTGAGATAGGCATTTTATTAGATGGTGATGGAGGATTAGTAGATGGAGTGTGGTGTATGATTCCAAACTTAAGGTGATATTTCCCTTGTCAATAGTATCATTAATATGACCTAAGATTTCTACAAAGTTATCATCACTATGATCTACAAAGTTCTCATCATCACTAGGAGCAAATTTTGACCCACCTCAGAGGATATATGGTTTTGGATTATCTTCATGATTAGGCGAAGGGGCTCCTCGAAGTATGACCTTGGGATTGTGACTAGAATTGTTAAGGATTAGGACCATTTTAGCAAGTGCTTGATGAGGATTAGGGTGATGATGATGATGATGTGGAATGATTAGATTGGATGACTTGGATTGATCAGGATGAAATTTATTGGAATGCATGATTAGAAAGAGAATGATTAGGATGATTAGAATGATATGTTTATGTGTTGGTGTTTATAGATTGATATGACTAGAAATTTTTAATCTAAAAAAAAAAGTGAAATCTAAACTAGAAATTTTTAATCTAAAAAAAAGTGAAATCTAAATTAGAAAAAATCTAAATTAGTAACTTTAATTTAGAAAAGTAAAAATATAAATTAGAAGCTTTAATCTAGAGAAGTAAAAATATAAGTTAGAAACTTATGAATATAAAATTCCTCGAGCTCCCTTTGGGTGGTTTTGTTTTGCTAAGTGTCAGCCCGCGCCTCATATGTTTGAAATGCTACCCTTTGCTTCTCAATCAGGCCTCTTTTTGCTAAACTCTATCAGTCATCACCACGTGTCCACCAAGCGCTCTTCATAGCAATTGCTTCCTTCACTCTTCTACCAGCTCCCGCCATGCTTTCACTTTTCATCACAACGGATAATTGAAGGTTGCTTCCCTTCACTTTTGAGTCAGGCCCCGTCTGTGTGCCACGTAGCTTTCATTCACATACACTTTCGGTGGACCCCACAGTCAACGCCGATAGTAAAGAACGCCTCCACATGTCTTCACTACATAGCCTCTCAATGCAAAGAGGAGGAATCAACAAGCAGGATGTGACCTACCGCCACGCATCTCTTTGGTGGGAGTTCTATCGAAGGGAAGGATGGAGTGAATAACAAATAGCAACATGTTGTCACATGTTCTAACTGCCTCCACTGGGAAGTGACACTTGTCTACATGGAATTTTTATGGTGCCACTACCATCATTCGCAAGGGATGCATCCAGCTGGGGAGTGACTACGTGTTATAGCCTGAATATTTTTTGTTACAACAACCGAGGGGAATCATTGTTGCAGCCATCATTGCTCAAGATACAAAAAATTTTCTGTTATTGGCCCACCAAGCGATGGGATTGCTAGCTATATATATTGCTTCTTTCTTCTGAAAACAAGTTCAGAAGACACAAAAAAATTAGGGAAAGACACCAGGTTTTTAATATTACTTCTATATTATTGTATGAGACTCTCATACTGTGTCATTGTTTGGCCTTTCTATTTTTCTTAAGCTATTTGATAAAACATTAATAATGTGCCATTATTGTCCTGAATTGTTTATTTGTAGAAATTCTATGATTTTAATGCAAGTTTGCTAGTTTAGATCATGTTTTTGACTCCTCTTTTAAGTGAATGTGTATGAGAATAATTTTATTTCATTGAATAAATTGTTCAGGCTTCTATTTCTAAATTTTGTTATTCTAGGACATAGCAGATTGTTGAATGGGCCCTTAAATCGTATTCAAAAGATAGATTTGCTATGCCTTATATCTAAATCTTGGCACGTCACCTTAGTTAGACCTTTATTTTTTATATTTGCTTCTTTTTCCCATTCCAAAACCCCAATTACAAAAGAATTTGACTTCTTTAAAACCCAAAGGTTACTCAATTTATTGCAATTGGTTCCCCCATTAATTGAGTTTCCCATAAAGGTTGTTGCCTTGCCATTTTTTGGCATCACAGTTTCTTTTGCCTGGCACGCCCGGTGGGACTCACTTAAATGAATCTAAATTCAAAGAGGGTGTATGAGCTATCGACCTGTTACTAGGTCCCAAATAGCAAATACTCCTGGGTTGTTAGTGCCGCCACTAGGAATAGTGCAAGACGCGACCCAATTAGTGAACATTTCGCTTCCTCCACCCCTTTCGCTAGCCATGTTTCCCATTGCTAACAGAAATTATGTAGCATGGGACGCTAGAAGGCCTCTTTTAGTGCTAGTAGCACCCACCATTTGGGCCCCTATCCTAGTCTCTACTCTAAAAGTTATACCTAAGTTCACTAGAGATGGTCAAGAACACCATCTAAACATTTTCAAGATGTGGTAGATGTGTGTCTGGTGCATGGAGTTATAGACCAAAATTTAGCATTAAGGTTTCTCATAGCCTCTTTCTGAGGTAAAGCACTAGATTGGTACCGCACTTTGTAGGCTAACACTATCAATACCTGGGATCAACTTGGAGACCCTTTCTATGAAAGATTCTCAAATGACAGAGATAGGTCTTCGCAATATCATTAGTTGGCAGTCATAAAACAAGCCCCATATGAAGCAATGACTGATTTCAATGCCCGGTTCCACATAACTTGGCAAAGAATCCAGGTTGCTATTTGCTCGTCGGCTAAACTGGCGTTCATGTTCTACCTAAAATCTATCAACCCTGACATTTCGATGATGATCTAGTCTCTTGGTGGAGCCACGCTATCGGACGTATACAGCGTCACAATCAAAGTGGAGAACAATTTGATAGATGTCGAGAAGTTGTTGCCTTGGCCCACCATGCCTATATTCCCCGAAGTATTAGCTTCTTCCCAGGAAATTATGTCTACCAGTGCATCCGCACCTCCCCAATCCATGTACACATATTTGAATTTGCCACAGAATGTTGCTTCTACATCCAACTCTTCGAAGGAAGAGATGAGCGAGTTCAAGGAAATGTTGTGGACCATCGCCAATGAAATAATTGTTATCAAGCAAAACCAAGCCATGCCTCTGAAGGCAATCTATCAAAATTATCAAGGAGGAAGGTCTTCTTACCAACAAAACTACTTCCAAGGAGGCGCTCGCACAAATTTGCAAGCGCAAACAACTAATCAAATAGTACCTATGCCTTCTCCGCTGCAAAGTGCTAAACCAAGCTTGAGCAAAGAGCTGACAGTGGGGCAAAACAATTTAGTTGATGACACCAACCCTTGGTGCTTCCCTTGTGGCAACTCACATATACCCCAAAACTGTCTGCGCAACAATCTACAACAAAAAGTAGTAGAGTAGCACAGTCAAGGCACAACATTAGACCATGGAGGTTATGTATATGCCTCTTCGCAAATGGAAAACGTGGTGCTTACCGTGTAAATGTAGGGGATGTCCTTGGAGCAAGAAACAGATATGTCTCTCGATCGTACGCTCTTCTCCTAGATGGAAAAAGAAGAGGTAGTGTTCACAAATGATGCATCCACATCGAAAACACTGCAAGTGTAGTCAGATTATAACACTCGGTCAAAGACGAGATTCACGAGTGAACCAGTCATCCCACAATTGGTCAGTCTGCAACCCAAAACTGCTTTCGACCAGACGCCCAATACCTTTGCAATGGCACAACAAGGTCTGACGTGAAGGGAAATTGTTATAACAAGAGCTAAAGAGTAGAAGCCTCTAAATCCGCCACCATTCAATGTGGTGGAACATTCGAAAAAATCATCTGCTAATGTGTCCCTGTGGGATATCTTAGCTATTATGAAATAGAAGACATTTCTACAAAAGGCTCTCCAGGAAGATCCAATCATTGATCCAATAGAGTAATTGCTCAAAGGAAAGGCTATTGATCAATCACCTCATGCTAAATTTCTCATGAATAGCACAAAGGAAGCCCCTACCAAGGTTAAAGATAAGCGCAAACTGAAACCCTTCTTCCTAACCCTCATTGTGGGAGATAAATTATTGCACAACACCATGATTGACTCTGGCGCTAGCACTACGGTCATGACTAAGCAGATAGCTGAAGCCCTAGGACTTAGCTACGAGCCTTTAAAGAGGGGCATTATGCAACTTGATGGGAAAAAAGTTGAAACTGTAGGTGTCATCAAAGACCTCCCCTTGATTCTATTCTCTTGCCCTAGCATCATAGTTCTGCAAGATATTGTGATCATTGATGTTCCCCCTATATTTGGTCTTTGCCTATCCCGAGAATTCACTACAAAGATAGGAGGATATATTTCTCTAGACTGGTCGCACTTGATCCTAAGGACCAACCATGGATCTAAAATGAAAATAGTGTTTAAAGCTCTACATTCGAAACATGTGGCCGATGAAGCTATGATTAACTTTGAGGCTACTCATACCTCTTTCACTAAGCAGGAAACATATTGCACTGAGTTGCTAGAAGATGAAAAAGTAACTGGGGATCATATCGATAAAGAAGAAATTATCTTGAGTGAATATATAGATGCTAACCCTTTCAGCAACTATCATGCTACTGAGTTGGGCACCTATGTCATTTATGATGAAGATCAAGTGCTTCCAAAGGTTGTAAAGGAACCTGAAAGTAACCAAGCTTCAAATTTATGGACACTCCACTTTGATGGAGCAAGATGCAAGGTGGGTGTAGGAGCCGAGATATGTTTGATATCCCCACACAATGAAAAGAAACTCTGATCTTTCCACTTCCAGTTCACTTGTTCGAACAATGAAGTTGAATATGAAGGACTAGTGCAAGGTCTAAGCCTTACAGAGTGAATGGGCATTAAACAATTAATGGTATTTGGAGATTTTGAACTAGTGGTCAACCAAGTCTGAGGGTTTTTCGTAGCTAAGAATGTCCGCATGAGATCCTACAGACAAAATCTGGGACCTGATAGAAGGTTTCAAAGCCTTCAACATTCAAACAGTGCCCCAAGAACAAAATGTTGATGCAGACCGCATGGCTTCAATCGGATCTTAGTTTGACCTTGCCTCTGACCTAATACATAACAAACACTCTATATGAGTAATAGTACGACCGGCGATTCCATATAATGTTTAGAGCTGGCAGGTATTTGACAGCGATGAACACATCGTCTCATTCATCCAACCATCGGGAGAATTTTCTAACCAACTCCAACTAAAGATTGTTGAAGCCTATGATGGAAAAATCATTCAACTAAGGTCTAATAAGCTTTTGAAGGGACTTGTCACTCTCGAAAACTTGTTTGATTGTGACGATGCAAGAAACGATAAAAGGAATTTTGTAGCAGACAAAAGCAACTATGCAGACCTTCAAGTTGGAGACGGAAGAAAGCTCAAAGTCGAGAAAGATGTTTCGCATCATGATAAAGAAAGGCTCATTAACTTTTGTGAGAAGTATGAAGGAGCGGTGGCTTGGTCATATGATGACCTTAAGGGATATGATCGCGACATCATCCAGCATACAATTGAGCTAATGGAAGGAGCAAAACTAGTCCACCAAAAACAAAGGCCAGTGAATCCGAAGATTGAATCCATAATGGCGCAAGAACTAACAAAGCTAATTCATTCTCAGATTGTCTTCTCAATCAAGCACAGCACATGGGTATCCAACTTGGTTGCAATATGAAAGAAGAACAAAGACACCCACCTATGTATTGACTTTTGGGACCTAAACAAAGCATCCCTAAAGGACCATTATCTGTTGCCTTCTATGGAGTCAATCTTGCAAACAATGGAAAGTTCATAAATGTTTTCTCTATTGGATGGCTTCTCTGGTTACAATCAGATCTGATTCAAAGAAGAGTATTGACACAAGACAATGTTCACTACCAAGTGGGGAACGTTTGTATATGCAAAAATTCCTTTCGGCCTCTGAAATGTGGGGGCCACTTTCCAGTGGGAAATGTTTTCTCTATTTGGATGATCTAATTGTTTTCTCCAAACAAAAGGATGATCACTTCGATCACCTTGAGATGGTTTTCAAAAAATGTCAGGAGTTTGGGGTATCCTTGAACCCGAAAAAATGTGTCTTCAGAGTGTCGCAAGGCAAGCTATTGTTACATGTAGTGTCCAAAGAAGGGATTACAATTGATCCCAAATGGATGAAAGAAATTAAAGAACTTCCCCTACTGGTTAACAAGAAAGGAGTCCAATCTTTCCTAGGGAAGGTAAATTTTGTAAGCAAATTCATTTTAGATTTTGCAGGGATAATCAAACTGATCACCCTAATGCTGAAAAAAGACCAATTATTTAAATGGACTAAAGAAGCTAGAGAAGCTTTTGAGAAGGTTAAGGATGCTATTTCTTAAGCTCCTGTGTTGGTCAATCCAAAACTATCGAAGGACTTCATAATGTATGTATTTAGTAGAAAATCAAGCATTGCTACTGTCTTAACTCAAAAAGATGATAAAGGAAAGGGAGAACATCTGATAGCATTTTACTCCCAAACCCTAAAGGAATATGAGACGAACTACAACTTCGTCAAGAGGCAAGGGTTTGCAATAGTCAAGGGACTCGAAGTTCTGACACCTAATATCCTACAATAAGGTGATTGTTTATGCCGCGCATTCCAGTGTGCGTGAGTACATCATGGAAGGAGAAATCACCGAAAAGAGGGCTAGTTGGATCACTAAGATCCTTGAATATGACATTGAGGTCAATCCTACAAAGACCATCCGAGGAAGAGGACCGTGCGAATATCTAGCACACGACAAGCAAATAACAGCTGAAGAAGAACAACCAAAGTTGGTTCTAATGAATAAGTATGAATCTGAAGGCTACAGGCTCGTAGACAGAGTAATGTTCATGCACACAGGAAAATATCCGTCGGGCCTTCCTTCTCAAAAGAGAAGATTCGACCGACTACAAAATAGCGGGTATGTTCTCATTGAAGGGGTCCTTTTCAAGAGGAACTTCAATGGCGTTCTATTGCAGTGTGTCACCACAGAGTAAGCGAAGCAAATTCTTGACACTTTCCATAGCAGTCCCGCAAGCGAGCATTTCTCCACCAAGACCACCACCATCAAAATCATGTGCACCAGGTACTTCTATCCTACGTTGTTTAATGACTCATACTCCCTAGTAAAAGCTTGCAAAGAATGCCAATTCTTTGTAGGGAGAAGAAAAAATTTCCCAATACCACTCAATCCGATAGTGGTTGATGAGCCTTTCGCATAATGGGGCCTTGATTTCATCAGAATGATCAATCACGCTTTTAGTGACAGATACAAATGGATCATAATGGCCACGGACTACTTTACTAGGTGGACCGAGGCCATGCCCCTAAAGAATGTGATAGAGGTAGAGATAGTGGATTTCCTCGAAGAACTGGTGATGAGATTCAGCCCAACCAAAATCATCATCTTTGACAATGCAAGGCTTTCCTAGGCTCTTAGGTATGTCAATTAGCACTCACGCATGAAATATTCTTAAAAACATCATCAAACTACTACCCACGGAGGAATGGCCTGGCGGAGTTGAGCAACAACAATTTAGTCTGACTCAACAAAAGAATTGGGTCAGAGCACCAGCAAGAATGGCATAAAAACCTTTAGGTAGCACTGTGGGTGGATTGAATAACTCCTAAGAAGTCCTCAAGACTTCACCGTACGAGGTAGTGTATGGAAAAGAAGCACTATTTCCTATCTCCATGGAGATAATGTCACTGCAATTGCTCAAATCTCTTGAGGTAGAGCAAAATGGCACCATGGAGGTTCGGCTGGTCGAGTTGTTGGAACTGTAGGAAAAAAGGGAAAAGGCCCTAATAGCCATGTCCAATTGCCAGTAGGTGGTTAAAGGATGGTTCGACAAGAAAGCCTCATACCAAGGTCTAAAATACATGAACCTGGTGCTAAAATTCAATGAAAGGGTTGCAAAGCCAGGTCAACATGGAAATTTCGACAACCTGTAGGAAGGCCCTTTCAAAATAATTCAATGCAAACAACATAATGCATTTGAATTAGAAACCATGGAGCAAGAAGCATTAGGGATTTTGGTTAATAGAATCCACCTAAAACTGTTCAATTAAGCTCCAAAATTATTCTTCTAGTGTAAATATGTGAGTAATGTAATTACTTTTTTTTCATGTTTTTGTCGGTCAATCTTTCAATAATTAATTCTACAATGCGAGGAAGCAGAAAAAAAATGAACCCATTATTACAAAGGGAAAAGAGAGATAAAAGCAACCCATGAAGTAGAGGAATGACACCCATATGCAAAATTGAAGTGAACACATATATGCAGGAAAAGAAAAAGCAAACCCACATTGCACAACTGCAGGAAAAAGGAGACAAAATCATAATATAAGCTATATCTTCATTATATTTATATACTTTGATAAGTACATTGTCAAAATGGCTCAGAGGCCACACTTTTAGAGTATATATCTATATACATTTTCTATCTTCTTTATATATAGCTATGGTAAAGCCTTTTCCAGGAATATGTACAAAAAATGGACTAGCGGGTATTAGTTCTTAAAGCATAAAAATAAATTTTCAATCTTGGGCATGTGCAGCAACAATGGAGGCATCGACGACAGCATCTGCAATTTCTTCATCAATAGGGGAAGCATCAGGACCAATAGCAGCATCCGCAGGAGCAATGGCAAGTGACGGAGGGAACACCAAGTTCCTAAAGTCGGTGTACCAGTCGATGTCATAAAAGGGCACCACATTGTATAGGTGAAATAGGAAGTGGCATGCATGGGTGAACCTTTGATGATGTTCTTGTGATTGGATGCGAAAACTGCTCAGAAATGACACCCATGGTACTACTACATCTTCCTCAATGTACTTTTGAAGGTCGCTTGTCGTTGACAAGCCTATGCCAAATGTAGCATTTGCCACCACCTCACTGAGGCCACCTAGGTACTTCTTTAGAAATATCTCAAGCACCAAACAAAGAACCAATGGCTTGGGAACCTGAATGTCAAGCATGGACTTTATGAAGTGAGAGAGTAAATCAGTATTAACTCTATACTTGTCCTCATAGTTAATGCAGTCCCTCCCCAAGACCCACTTTATCGCTATAATGTTCAGAGAATGCTTATTCTTGGTCATTCTTTTGAGGCGCCTAGTTGAAATTTCACCAAGAAAAGCCAACTGGGATTTCTTGCAGACCAACCTAATTGGAGTGTTCATGGTGCCTAGCTCTACGAAATTTGCCTAAGTCTAAGCTTTATGCAAATTCTATGCAATTGCTAACACCAAATTCTAAGCCAATTGACTATTACCAATTCTGCTAAGATTGCTAAGTGTGATTTCGCTATTTCCTAAGCACCTATTTATAGAAATGACTAAGATAAGTGTGGTAATTTGCATACCATAAACATGATGTTAATCAAGTACTATCTTAAAAATTGCACCAAGACTCGCTCAAATTTCCCACCTAGTTTCATCTACTAGGTATGATTTGTTGCATGTAGGATTAATAGGAGCTAATTAATTAGCATAAGCTAGTGGCAGTCTTTGGCAGTAGTCCATACAGCTGGACGCTGAGGTGTCACGTTGCAGGCATTTTTTGAACTCCAAGGTAAAACTTGTATCTTTTCAAGCACTTATTGCATATTTGGGCTTAATCATTTTGTTTGGGATATTAATTTCCATGACATACGAATGCCTAATATGCCTTAAAATTATTGGCTCAAGTTCCAAGAAAATCACACCAGAGGACATCATTACCAAAGGTCATTATGAATTCTTGTCATCTCAAAATGGAAAGTAATTCATTTCACACGAGCAAATAACTGGCAATACATGTTGAATTTAATGCTCGAAGGTGAGAGTTGTTGGCCACCCCAAAAAGGAAATAACTAAGTATCGCATACAAAAAGGCTAACATTGGTAAAGCTTTTCAAACACACTACCTAGAGAAAAAGAAGTTTTGAGTGCAACCAGAGCCAAGGTAAATTGTAGAAAATTTGAGCTAAGCAGAAGTCTCCAATAGAAGGAAAATGGCAGAAAATTCTCAAATAGAGGCACAAGTAGAGGCGCAGGGAGAGGAAACATAGAGCTTGTTTGATGTTATGTGTGCAGCATTAGCCGTCTATCTCTTTGAAGAAGTCTCTTATGCTTCGCTTGATATACCAGAGAAGCCAAAATGGGTAAACAAACGGGTCCTAGACAAACCCAAAAGTTACATAAACTAAAGCCTAATCAAGGAGGAATGGGATAATATTCATGATCCCATTGTCACAAAGAACCCTAAGTCTATGAGGGAGGCGGCCTATGAAAGGATGAAGAAAATCAGCGACCCGGATTCATTGGCGCAGAAGCTATGGTTCAGCGGGCTCCCATAGTATATGGTCTTGTTTGTGCACTATTTCCCAGAACTAGTCGATGCGGCCATTGAACATTTCAAACTAACACCATTGAGGGTTGGGAGTTGAAGGTTAATATCTGCCTAGGAGCTATCTGGAATATGTTTTGCATCCCTCACCAAAGCTATAGATCAAAAAATATAGAGCCATTCACTCCAAAAAAGGGGGATGAAATATGGAGAACTAGACAAAAGGCTCTGGAATTTTATAACAAAGAAACCCAAAGGCCTAAGGAAGATCAAAGAAAGCAACCAAAAATCCTGACACCGCACAATGCCTTCCCCATGGACATGTAGGAGGCCTTCTCAATGTTGGCATTTGTTTGCGACATGGACACTGACAAGGATATCTAGGAGTTTCAGGTGGGTCTAGGGTTCTAGTTTTGTAAGCAACATTCCTATTTTAGGTATGACTTCACACAATTCCTCATTGATCAAATGATAAGGCAAATAAGGGATTACCAAATGCAACAAAAGTTTAGGTTTCCTTCCTTCCTTTCCCATATGTTTTTGCATCAGAACCCTGATTTCTTCAAGAAGCATGGGAAGTTGGCTATTTTTGATGAATAAGGAAAAAGAAGGCATGTTTCTGTATGGACTCCTCTCCTCTCCTCTACTTATGATTATTATGCATTTTTGGATTATTTCTTGACCCCGATTTGCAATATTTGAAAGGAGAGGATGGTATTGACCGACTCACCAAGGAGCAAAAAGGGTATATGCAAAACTTCACTCCCAAGTGTGACTGGTTTCTTGGAGTGGATTTCACATTCATTTGGATGTGCAGTTTCACTAGGGAACCATTTTTCCTTTCGGAATGTATCACAAATCGGGTGCTAGCCCTCGAAATGTTTTGGCAAGTATCCTTCATTGACAACACCTTTTGTGGAGGACCGACAAAGAAGAAGGGATTTTTCATCTACCTGCTAAGCTTTAAAATGGTGGTCATGAACAAAAAGAAGATGCACCAGCTATTGAAAGATAAGTGGCTCATCTAGGGTTGGTAATTACTTATGATAAATGGAATTACAACCTCGAAATGACTTGCTGAATGAATTTTTCAAGGTAACGCATAGCCCCTGGCCTTACTGGGAAAAGAGGTGGAACACGCTAAAAGATCTGGATGATCTATTGGTTGACTTGATTCACATTCCTACAAATGACAGTAGGCTGCCATGGAATAAATTCTACTTTGTTGTGGTGAAGTATGATGAGAAGCACAAAATGGGAACCGACCTTCGAAACAAGTTATCAAAAATAGAAAGATGGAGCGAGGAAAGAATCAGATATTTCTAGGTGTACCTCCAAGAGATCAAACAACCCAAGGCCCCTTATGGAAGCCTAGAGTTGGATGAACAATTTGATAAATTGTGGAATGAGGCACACATAGATTCTGACGCAAGCGCTAATAAGGATGATGACTCCTATGAGGAGTCTAAAAGGCATATGGGGAAGGGAAAAGAGAAGGAATCATAAGTGTCATCGGCCTCCGCTCAGCTAAAAGGGAAAGTTGTGGAGCAGCCTAGCCAGGTTGCTTCAAATGTGTGGATGAACATATCAAGTGCCTCGCAGACACTCACCTACACCGCAGCAAGGACAAGAATGACTCAGCAACAACTAGAAACCATAGAGGTGGAGGACTCCCCACCCGTTAAATAGCATCGCACAAAAGTAATTTCTGGTGAGAGTTTGCAAGCACCTGCAGCAAGCCAAGAGGTCGTGGTGAGCCAGGAACCACAATCATCTAGTCAGTAGGTAACATTCGCTCCCTCTTCTCTTACTTCATAATCTTTGGTCGCTCCTACTGTCTTTGTGGCCCCCATCACTACTAGTGTCGACTCTTCCTTTTCCACCTCTGTCGCAATGATCATGAGAGGTTTCTCCCAGTTCTCCCAAGTGAGGCCATTTATCTAAACGCCTTCACAAACCCTTACACCATCTGCTATTTCCCAATCTGCTACTGCCTCTCTTTATGAAAGCACGACCGCCATTGGTACCCTTCCTACTACCACTATATCAAGTCCAATTCATTCCACCCAGTAGATGGAGTTCATCACAACTCCACTATTGCCACAACACTCAATGAGTCCTCTGGCTGGGTCACAAACCGATCTTTGGCATGTCCCTCATTTCTCCCCATAGACAGTTGATCTACTAAAGAAGAGAATGCCTGGAACCACTACCCTCACATTCCCTTCTGCCCTACCTCCCGGTGCACCTTTCGTAAGCGGGATAGTTCAGTCGCCAACCCAATTTATGGCGCAAGGCAATGTTACAAAGGAAGCACAAGCTCTCAAAATTCAGAAGTGAAAGTTCAAGGATGACAAGAAGCCAGTGGAGCCAAAGGTGTATACTGTTTACCATGAAGCTCAGAAATCAATCCATTTCGTAACCATGTATATGAACGTCATCAAACCACAAGGGGAGATGCATCCTGACGATTACAACATGTTTGCCATGGGACTCAATCTGAGCATAGCTCGGCTATAGGACAAAGTTGAGCTCATGAAAGAAACGCAGTGGGTGGTGACCACTGACTTCCTCAAGTTTGGTCACCAACTAAAAAGAAAAGAAGAGGAGCTGAAACTTGTGAAGGATAGAGTCGAGTTCCTACTGGCAAAGGAAAAGGCAATGGAAGTAGAAATTAAATTCTTATCAGAGAAAGCACAAGCAACAAAGGTAGAGCAGAACAAACTCCAAGAGGAACTTGCAAAGTCCCAATCTGTTGACCCCACCCTAGTCGATGCACTGCGATGGAGGAACCAAGACTATCAGAGAAAGTTAGCTCTGGCAGAGCAAGCGCTGCAACAAAAGGGTGAGGAGATTGAATGATAGCGTGTTCAATTCGAGCAACAAATGCAACAAAAGGATGCAAAATTTGGCAGCCAAAAGGCCCAATTGGAAAAGGAGCTCCTAGAGACGAAGTCTTCCTTTGAAACAAAGTCAGCAACAAAGAGTCAAGCTGAGGAAAATTGGTCCAAAGAATTAAGAAATATCCAGGAACAACTTGTGTTCGCAAATAAGAAGATTGTAGAACTGACACAAGATGTCAGCTCAAAAGATGTGGAGATTTCCATTCTAAGGAGTGTTCCCCAAGCCCCTGCTACCCAGCCAGACCTCATTCCAGTGGCTCGGCAACTATATGTTTTGTATTGGGAAAAGTTCAAGGCCTTCTACTTGACACTGCAGCCAATGCTCCAATTTATGTCGTAGGTGACAAGCTTGAGCAGGGAGGTTCGTGGAGCAATTGAGCAGTTCCCACAGTTTATCGTAGAAAGGGTTCCTGAGGCAAAAAGTTTGCTAAGTTATACATGGTCTTGGATGAAGACTTAGAAAAGGTAGGGATCGAGGATCGGAAGGCTTCTGCTAAGATGGCGAACAAATTCATCCACTACCACTCAGCTATCCTTCATGCTAACCATGCTCAACCACTTTGAGCTAGACTATGGATAGCATGTGGTAAAATTTCTCCGAGCTAACTGAGATGGGCCTACCCTCCCCGTTTCTTGAAAATGAGTTGGTGACCACAGCAGAGAATATTGCAACAAAGATTGAAGAGAAGTAGCAGGACACATCCACTTTCCAGAGCTTCAGCCAACCCCCTACCACAGCAGATATTGAAGGTGTCACTCATCCGATTACGCAGCAACTCTCCCAATTTGAGTTTGGGGCTGATTTACCTACGACATTTCCTTACAAAGAAATGCTTGATTTGAGTAGAGCGCAAGAGAATTTGTGCGACATATCAACACCATCTAAGGCTGACTAGCTACCTCTGCAAGCCACTCTTTCTAAGCTTTGACTTTGTCACCTTATGGATGGGAGCTCTGGTCTCCAAGCTAAAGAAAATTTTGGGTTCCTCATTCCGCAGGCAAAACACCCCTAATAGTCACCAAAAGTTGTGAATATAATATTCCTCGAGCTCCCTTCAGGTGGTTTTGTTTTGCTAAGTGTTGGTGTAACAACTAACACCTCTGGAGTATAAGTTGGTAGGGACAGCTATGCACACTACGCAATGAGTGCTCTTCAAATTAGGAGGAGAAGCTCCCTTGTTGTTCTTAACAAAAATGCTTTGGAAAGGGAAAAGTAATCTAAACTATCTCCTGTCTTTTTGTCTCAGCTGTAGAGGTACAAAGCTTTCACGAAAACTCTATATGTTGCAGCTAAGTATTTTCTGGTTTCGCAGTATTACTAACTACAACTAGGCTAATTGCTTTAAAATCTATCTAGTTTCCTCAAGAAAACAGAGCATGAGGAAAAGAAGCAAGGATAACTATCTGATGATAAACAAGTATAGATTCTCAACTTGAAGGCAAGGTGGCACATCTATCAGCTCAATCTAAACAAGTTTATTGGGAACAACAATATAGGATAAACTCAATACAGATTTTCAACTTGAAGGCAAGGTGGCACAACTATCAGCTCAATCTAAATAAGTTTATTATTCACACACATCAAACGATAACCAAGACCAGATTCTCTACTTGAAGGCAAGGTGGCACAACTATCATCTCAATCTGAACAATTTTATTGAACACAAAATAGATTTGATCTAAGGAAAGAATTCACCATTATGATTGCATGAAACCCTATGTGGCATAACAATTCATCATAATAGTAAAAACGCATGAACATATACAGAACGAGCAATATTGAGGGCAAGGTAGGCACAACATATATTTCTCTCTCAGGCAAAAGTTATGTACAAATGAGCAAAAGCTCTTATTTATAGACATTGAAAGGTGTAGGGAACCCTAAAATCACATTGAGTCAACTACAGTCTTGCAATGCATGCAAGATTTATTGCTAAACCCTAATAAAACAAACTATACAGTTAACTGGAAAACTACCATCAGTTAACCGAAACATCTAATTTAAAAATGGACAATTGTGCAAGCATGCACGTCCTTATTGAAAGCATGTTAACTGGAACACTACCATCAGTTAACAGAAACCCTAAATGAAACTCCAAGTGAATAAAGCAAATCTCAGAATAGATATGCATGAGACAAGACAAAGAGTCAACTTGCGAAAGTAATGCCAAGTTTAACTCCTGTGTAAAATGTCTATTCTGAGAGGTAGGAACTGAAGTCTACTGATCGTGATCTCGAGCAATCAATCCCTCAACGATATTGTTAACTGCATCACTATTTGGAGCTCTGATACTTTGTTGAAGAATGTTATAATGGTGTAGCATGTCCTCACCAATTGTGATCTGGGACTGAAGTTCACCTCTCCTCCTCGTTGCTTCATCAAACAACGCTGACATGACTGTAAGCTGAGAAATCTTACAACCAACGGTCTCCCCATTGAAAATGGTATGAATGAGTGGTTGGAGTTCTGACTGAACATCAATAAGCTCAACATAGGCACCACCCTCAATATGCTATCAACACGGTAAGCGAGATACTAAAGTCCTCACAAACTAGAGTGCACTAATGGCGTGCTCTCTACTCTCAGCCAACTCTGATGCCATAGTCTCCTCTATCTTTGCCTTGAAAACCAATTATGTTTTCCAAGAGTAGATAGCTTCTCTATCCTCTACATCTATGACTGATTCATATGCCACACTCAGGTGAGCAATCATAATCTCATCCCAGGGTCTATTAATTTCCATATCTCGCTCCTCATCTTGGAGACGAATACGGAGCTCTCGTGCATTGTACCGCAACTAATATAACTCTGTGAGCATAGCACGGCTTCTAAAAATGAACTCCTCCTCCCACTCATCCAAACGCTTGTTGTATGCAACTAAATGATTAAGTTTCCCTTGTTCTACTGGAGGCTCAAGCATCGGTGCGAGTGTAGCGATGACCTCTGTCCTATGTACAAGGCTAGAAATGTATTGACGAAGCTGTCTAATTTCAGCCTTGAGGGCTGCCTTATCTTCTCTGTCCTTCAGCATTCTATCCCTGGCACTATCTGTAGTGACCTGTAGGAGATCAACCTGACTCTGGTGTGTGCTACGACCAAGGCTGACTGTGATAACCTCAAAGTCCTGAGATTCCAACTCACCCAAGCTCTTCCCTTGTGGAGGAATAGCAATCTCGACGACAATCACCATGTCAGTATTCCTCTCCACATGGACCATGTTCTTGATCCTTTTGTCTGGCACATCCTGATAAACCTCATCAAAATTGGAATAATTAGGAACATAGGATGGTTTCCTCCTCTTCCTTCCTAGTTGAGCTTCGATCCAAGATTGGTCTTGGCTAATGCTACTAGAAGGGACTATACTAGCGAAAGGAGGTTGCGACAAAAGTGAATGTGTAGACAAACTACTATGAGAAGGAGAGTCCAAATCCAATTCAATGTGAATTGGTGCTGGTGACTGCTCTGAAACTAGTATAGGAACTGGAGGCTGAACCTCAGGTACTGGTGGACTCTGAACTAGCCTCTGAACTGGCACTATGATAAGTTGTCTATCAGGCTCCATGTGTGTATTAATAGCAAGCGCCTTGCCTTTTGAATTGTTCGATGCTTGACCCTTCTTAGGAGGGTTACTCTTCTTCTGTTTAGGTTTTGACGAGGAAGGTAGTGAAGGATTCACCACTAGCAGCTCTGCTCTAGGCACACTTACCTTCTTGGACCTCTTGCTATCGAGGTAAAGTATATTGTTTTGGACAACTCTACTTGACCTCTCTTTCACTGTTGCGTACTCCTTGGCGTACCAATCAACAACCGTCAATGGTTGTGTGTCAGCCTGCTCTCTAAAAAACTGAGGAAGAACCTCTCCCTCATCATCCGATAAACCTTCCACATCTTCTGATAAGAAAACAAAAATCTATGTGAGAGAGAAACGGTCGTAGCTGCATCTGTGAACCTCGAAGTCATCTGTGCAATTTGCCCAGTAATCCTCCATAGAAGGCTCATGATATGTGCGCCCAGCAAGGCGAGTTATGTAATGACTTGAAAGATCATAAGCACATGCCTCAATAAGATACTTGAGATCATACTTCTCGAGCTCCTGCCCTGCAACTTTGGCATCAATTACCGCCTTCCACAAATACATTCCAAATTGAGAGATAGTCTATGCCTACAGCGTAAAAGACGATGAATATCATGCATTTGTATTAGAAACTCCATAAAGACTGTCTTATCCGAACGATAATGTGGAAGCATAGCTAGATTTCCTGTAAATCCATATACTCGGATGTAGGTGTCTATCAGGAACTAAATAAACCAATCTACCCAACCATCCATCACTGCTCTAGCAACTGCCAAGATATGAACATGCAACTCCCGGTCTAAATTTCTCACTGTATAAGTTAGGAAAGCCCCATGAACACGCTTGAAATGACATTCAGCCTTAGTGAACTCAAGCTGATCATAATACTGATAGACTTTCTAGACACTGAGAATGCCCACGCTGTTTAGTCCTCGGAACTGACCCTAATAAGCGATCAAGTACATGAGATACGAACACATGTGAAACTCATGAGCAACTAAGAAATCGGTGATCTGCTTGTGGAGAATATCACTGATGAAGGACGCCCAGTCATAATGCTCCTGCCCAGATATGATGCGACCAATAATGTAATACATCCAAGGCTAGAAAACATTTGCATGTGATTGACCTGAGACACAATTCAAGAGTGTAATTAGAATTGCATACTCATCCTTGTACTCACCACGACCCACATTGTTTGGCAATCTATACTTTGCTTGTTTTAACCATCTTTCTGCCATTTTATTCTGACACTTGTTCACGTCAGCATTAAATGCCTGCTCACACTGCTCCATAGAAATAACAAGACTGTTCGGGTGTTGAGGTATACCAAAACTCCTTTCAATGTCCAGTGGTTTGAGACTACAAATGACTCGTCCATCAACTGACACTATCTCACAAGTAGTAGAGTTGTAATGCTTAATACAAGCTATCACGAACTCAACACAATGAACAGAGATAGGTATGGAATCGGCCTGCAATAACCTGGACTACTCAATATTTTGAATAATCAAAGCTTTGATCTTAACCTGATCTAGAACTGCTTCTGGCAACACCTTGTGGAGATTTGTCTCAATTGTCCCGAGGAAGTCATGAGTAAGGACTGATTTGGTCCTGTATTCTAGCTGAGTGTACTGCATTATGGAAAACTCGCCTGTTGACCGTGAACTCGACTATGTTCTAACAAGATTTTTGGAAAGCTAAAAATAGCCTGCTGAGGCTAAATATAGCCTTTTGAAAAGTTATTTTTGGCTAAAAATCTAAGATATGGGTTTTGTCCAGAAAAAGATTCTAAGACAACCCAGAACATCAGAAATGCGAAAATCTAACTTCTACTCGACCATGCAAAGAGTTTTCAATTGAGAAAATTAGAAACTCAAGAACGAATGTTCTGAAGTTAAAAATTCTTGAAAAATCAAACGCACGATTTTAATTCGAGGAAGCTATATAGAAATGATCCAGATGCTGAGACTGGTCAAATTTTTCCAATTTCAGGAACATGCGAATTGAAATCTAAGAGAAATTTGAGAATCAAGGAGGAAAAAGACGTTTTTTATAAGCTCTTCTCCAATGAAAATCGCCCTTGTTCTTCAAATTTGCTGATAAATGTGAACTTTAATATGTAAAAAGATATGTTCGATGAAATCGCCTTTGAAAATTGATGAAGAATTTTCCCTTTGATTTAAAAATTTGCCTTTGCTTGAAAATTATGAATTTGCCTTGAAGATATGCCTTTTCCTTGAAGAAATACGAATTTCTCTTGAAGATATGAATTTCTCTTAAGAATTTATGAATTTCTCTTTAGCTTTGTGAATGAATAAATGAAGATGGCGCCATGTTTTAAATAGAGAAAATTCACACCAACTTGTGAACTGCAAGATTTAAAACCCTGATTGAAATAGAAGCCTTCCAATTGGTCCCCCTTCAGTTAAACTACTACTGACTCGGAGTTTGAAAATAAATAATAAAATAATAATTATCATGCAATTTGAAATCTTAGCACAAAGAGGGCGCCAACTTTAGAAAATCGCCATTTAATGCTAAAAATGCAAGAATAAATATTAAATATTATTAAACTTTAGTTGACAAACCGAATAAAGCTTTGAGATTCACCGGTAAACTTCATTGATTCTGAAAATTCATCATTTGACCTTATAGGCATCCATTTGCTCAAGATATTGCACTTTTTATTAACTTCCTACTTTGTAGCTGACTACAAAGTTACAACTGGCCAACTTCAACACTGATTTCTGAGTGACTGGGTGATGCTAAGACTGAACTAAGATATTCATCGCGAAGCCTGGAGAGCAAGGAGGAAATGTCTGCTAGAAGTCATCATTGCAAAATCCATCATTTAACACCTCAAAAAATTAGGTGCCCTTGATTAAATTCATTTACAGGTGCCAGACTTAACCATTTTCCTAAACTGTCATCTGACACTTCAAATAGATGCTGGCGGCGAATGGTGAACCCTGCTGACAGGCAACTGAGCTCACTGCGTGACTAGAAGCATTCTGCATCCAACGGATATACGTACGGCATCTGAAAAGTGCATTAAGGCCCTAAAAAGTAAAAGCGCCCCTGAGCTATAGGTGCACTGACACCATTTTGACCAAAGTTGAACTTTCATCCAAGTACCCTACTTTGGCCTCCAATACTGAGAGCTAGAATGCCCCGATTTGTGTGCCGACTGTCTCTTTGCATAGCTAGGAGCATTGAGAAGAGATATCTTTGGAGATGACGAAGCAAGAAAACTGCTTCTAAGACCTCAAAAATACAAGTGTGTTTTCTATTTAAAATATACGCTCCATACTTAGCCATTCTCCGGATGTCTTCACTTTTCAGCATTTTACAAAGACCTCGCACGTACGAGCATTTGCAAAATCCCAAAGGCTGACGGCTAGGCTCGTTGGATAGCTAGAGTAATTGTGCACAAGTCTCATGAAGACTTCGAACGTCAATAACCTCATCTGACAAGCCTAAAGGCTAGGCGCCCCTGGCCTATAGAAATACAATGAAAATTTTATGCTAGTTCGCCCACTTATTTACGTGCTTGGTAGAATCTCTACCATGATCTTTCAGAATGTCAGATTAATAGGCAACTTGGTGCAATGTGAAGCTGGACTAGAGTAGTACTGATGTTAGGAAGACCTCATCAGCAAACAGGATCATCTCAAGGGTCATTTTGAAAGGCACCCTTGAGCTACAGTTGCACTGGAAACGCAATGAAGAGGCTCTAGGATGTGAAATCTCTTCATAAGCTCTTCTTCAAACATCGACTGCCGGAGCTCTGGGACTCGGATGACTGCGTTTGATAGCTCGTCGGACAGATAGACTAGTCATGAAGAGATTGACTGCATCAACCACCAAAAATACCAAGATCCAACACCCCTTTAAGAAGTGTGCCCTTAAGCTACAGGTGCGCAAAAGCTAGAAAAGGACAAGCTTCTGTAATCTGGAACTTTGGAAACTTCAACTTGGGTAAAAGCAAGAAGTTGGGTACATGAAGAGGGGAAGTTTCAGCCAAAAAAATCTTGCAGAAAACGCGTACGCATTATTAAAAAAATGCGTATGCGTTTAGGATCGGGTACCCGATCCTAAAAAAATGCGTATGCATTATCAAACGCGTACGCGTTATATAATGCATACACATTTTATAACACATAAAAATGAATTATTTAAAAAAATATACTTTTTAGAAACGCGTACGCATATGCGTTTTGAACTCAAAACGCATACGCGTTTCTAAAAAAAAAAAAATTTAAATAATCAAGAAAGTAAAACGCATATGCGTTTTGTAACGCATACACATTTTGTAAAAACGTGTATGCATTTTTTGAATTCAAAATTCCCAACCCACATGCTACCTCGGTTTTAGGCTCGTAAAAGGCTTGGCAATCCGAGCCTTAGCCTTTGACCTGCAACTAAAAAACTAAGGCAGATTGAAGAAGAATGTCCAACTTTGACAACATAGATGATGGACTTTTTTTCTGAATGAGTCTATAAAATTAAAACCCATTAGAGAACACAATGTCTACTTTCTAAATATATATTTTTTGTTAAAATTGGATTATGTTTGCTATTTTTTAATTAATTTCTAAGCAAACTAGTCCTTAAACTTGAAATATCAGGTTTTTTTTGGTTTTTTAATAACTTTTTATTGGTTGATTTTCTTGTAAAAAAAATTATATGGGACCAAACTTCAGACAATTCTCTACACAATGAAAAAAAAAGAGTCAAAAAATGTTTTGTTTAGGTCCAATTATGTTGTCCGTACACGTTGATTTGAAAAAACATCAATTAAGGCCAATAAAAATTTAATAAAAAAATATATATTCAACCAAAAATTACAAAAAAAAATCCAGACCAAACTTCATGTTGTTAGCTCTCTTTTCCTAAAAGGAATTAGAAAAATAATTTTATTTGGGTCAAAAAGTGTTGTCCGTACACCTGCTTGGTATGGTAAAAAACAGGGACTTTTAAAAAGTGGTTTTTATAGATCCTTATCAAAATGTAATTTCTATAAACTGGGTATTTCAATAATTTACATATTTGGAAACTAGATTCAAAATTCTAAATTTCATATTACTGAATTTTTTTAAGATTCATTGTGGAAGTGCCTCAATTTTTCAGTTCAAGTGTGACAAATTCTGAAAAACAGCAAAAACATTTCCACTTTTTGAGCTTTTTGTGTACCCAACTTCTTGCATCAGCCCACTTCTGTCGCTAATTGTCGGAGTTACGAGTCTCGGATAGCCTTGTAGGATAGCTCATCAGATAGGCAAACTAATTCTAAAAAGAATGACTGTAGTTATGAGCATCTATCACAAAATCTAGGCCTTCAAAAAGAAGGGCGCCCTTGGGCTACAGGTGTGCAATCTTGCTTTTCTTTGAGAAATCTTTAAAAACTAACAATTGAAAACTTCATTTTAATCATTGAAATCTTCATCATTATTGTCGCGAAATGATCCTCCATCATGAAATGCTTCATTCTGAGTCTCTAATTCAGGTTTTGATCAATAGAACTACCTTTGACTGACAAAATACTGATAAAACTCCATGCTTGATATTGCCCAAAAAACATCATTTTAGAAAGGTTTAGACTATTTTATACAAAATACCTTGATGAAGCAAAAAATTTGGTTTGGGTACAACATTAGGCTCTGTCTAGTGACCATGTTGGATACCTATGGCATCGGAGAACCTAAGAATCTCAGTGTTAAGTAGACCAGCGATTTACAATTGAGCATTGCAGTCAAGGTTTTCCCTATTCACCTAAAAACATTGGAGTTTCCTAAACACCTAACCTAAAAATCACCTAAAACAAGACTACCTAAATCACTTAAAACACGACAAAACATCACAGAACGGGGAAACACAAAACAACATAACGAATAAAGCATAAAAAGTACTTACAAAATATTTACAATATTACTCCTCCCCTGGAGGGTTGAAGTGCTTAAGATACTACCCGCTATAGGGAAGTAGGAAAAGCCTTACATCCTGATGTGAGAGAATATATGTGTTCTCTCCTATGGATTCATGAATCTGGAAGGGCCCTAACCATAAGGAATCAAATTTTCCATGCATTCCTTTTGGCTCATGCCTTTTGTCCCACAAAAGGACTTGATCTCCAACTTCAAAGTCTCTGTGACGAGCCTTCTTATCAAAAATCTTCTTCACTCTTTCCTAATGCTGAGTGATTTTATCAACAACCTCTGTCCTCTCCTCTTGAAGTTTCATCAGGAGCAACATCTGCCTCTGAATAGGATCATTGAATTCTTCATCCTCTACTACAGATGCCAGCTGTAAAGCAGACAACTCCAAGGTAATAAGCAGAATAGCTTATGTACCATACAAAAGTATATAAGGTGAGGTGCCAATAGCTCTTTTAGGAGTTATACGATCAGCCAAAAGGGTGTCATATAACTTGATATGCCAAGCACGTTGATTTGACTCAACTAACTTGCGTATAATTGTGACAATGTTCTTATTGGATGATTCGGCCTGTCCATTACCCTGAGGGTAATAATCTGACAAATGTGACGGCATGATGTCGTGATCAAAACAAAAACTTAAAATCTCCTCTGATGAGAAACAAGTTGCATTATCAGCCACAATCTTCTGAGGAACTCCGAAGCGAGAAATGATATTCTCCTTTAAAAAGTTACAAACCACTTCGGACGAAGCTCGTTTAGTAGGAACCGCCTCAACCCATTTTGTAAAATAATCTGTCATTGTAAGGAAATACGCATGCCCCTTGCTGGAACTAGGATTGATAGGACCTACGAAATCAATACCCCATTGCTAAAATGGAGCATCAATGATCACTGGCCTGAGTGGGAGAGATGCCAATTTGACTTTACCAGCAAACTGCTGACATAACTGACATTTGTGAACCCATTCATATGCGTCACGGAACATAGTAGGCCAATAGTACTATGCTCGCAAAATCTTGAATGCAGTGACCCTTGATGAAAAGTGCCTCCCGCATGCTTGACTGTGAAATGCATCTAACAACTTATGCTGCTGGTCTCTACCGACGCATAGAAGAAAAGTTTCGTCAAGGCCATGCTTGTACAGAACGTTGTTAATAAGCACAAAATTTTGTGCTTTCAATTTCAATGTTCTTCTCTGTTGTTTGTCCATGTGACGTGGACATTCACCATATGCTGAATAATACCATAAAGGTGTATACCATTCTTCTGCAAAATCAACTAATAGGACCAAAGGAAGGTCCTCTTCAATTTCCTGTTTTGAACCAATTCCACCATTGCTCTAAAATTTGCGATCTCCATCTTCCGCCAATAACCGACAAAGACCCTGCCCGAGAACAAGCTTGGTTGGTTTGATCTCTAGATCATATTCTTGAACTCTCACGATCCAATTCCCTCTCTTTGTGCCCATCTCCTATTGGGTAAGCACACTTTTGACTGTTGGATCGGTGACATACACCGTTGTATGCGAATTCAAGAGATAAAATCTAAAATTCTTGACAGCTCTGACGACAGCATAAGCGTTCTTCTCAATCTGAGAATAACGCATCTTCAGCATCTTTAAAATTAGCACTCATAGTTGGCCAGGGAGATCTCTCCTCCTTTGCTAAGATCTCCTCGTGGGTCAAACCGGCGCATGTTGAGTGTCTTGGATAAGTGCAACAATAAAGGATGAACCTTTGAAAGCCAACTAACACTGGTGCATTAGCAATAGCTTCTTTGATCTTGTTAAAGGCCTGCTTGCCTTCATTCGTCCACACAAAAGTAGACGTCTTTTTCATCATGGCTGAAATCTCCTTCGTCAGCTCTAAGAAATCAGGTACAAATCTTCGGATAAAGTTAACCTTACCGAAAAAGGAGTGCACCTGCGTTTTCCTTGTAGGGAGAGATAGGTTTCTGATTGAATCCACCCGATTCGGATCTATTCTGGTACCTTCTTTGGAAACGATATGACCAAGTAACTTGCCCTCCGTCACCACAAAGATTGTCTTCTTCGGATTCAAAGATATTTTATGATACCTACATCTCTCGAACACTTTCACAAGGTGTGAAAAGTGATCACTCTGTTTATCTGAAAAAACGGTTAAGTCATCAAGATAGACGACTATGATTTTATTCCTAAGATCTCCAAACACTAAATCCATGGCTCTTTGAAAAGTAGCATTGGCGTTGATAAGGCCGAAAGGCATCCTTTCACAAGCAAACATTCACCACAGCATGGTGAAAGCTGTCTTGATCTGATCCTCCTCAGCCACTGCAATATGATTATAGCCAGAAAAACCATCAAGAAGTGATAGCATCTTTGATCCGGTAACTGTTTGCAATGTATGCTCCATGATAGGTAAGGGATAGTTGTCCTTTAAGGATGATTGATTCAAGTTCCTGAAATCCACACAAATTCTGATTTCTCCATTCTTCTTGTGCACAGGAACAATATTTGACACCCAGGTGGAGTGATGAATGGGAAAAATTATTCTCGAATCCACCATCTTCTGAATTTCCGCATAGATAGTATCTTGAATTCGCGGATTATAATGTCTTTGTTTCTGCCTGAAAGGCTTTACCTCAGACTTTAGCGGAATTGTATGAGACAATTCAATGGGTGTGAAGATCTTTAAATCTTCATATGACCAGGCAAAAACATCCTTGTACTGCTTGAACAAGGCGATAAACTTCTCAGTTTCCTCAGGAGTACAACATTTGCCCAAATTCACAAGCCGAGGCTTGTCTTCAGTACCTATGTTAACTTGATTATATTCTGATGAAGTATTCACCCCTGACCTTTTCTGATCTTGGATGTAACGATCATGCCTGTCGAAAATATCCTCTAAGGATACAAAACCTTTAGGAATCTGATTTCCTTTCAATTGTATGATCCCAGACTCTATAACCTCAAATTCTTCAGTAATTGACTCTCTGTGAGGAGTTAAACTCCCTTCAAAGAACAATTCTTTGTAGTTGTCTCCCATGACAAGGAATTCTTTGATATCTTCATCATCACTGAAGACTCTGCTTGTCTCAATTATTAGGAATAGCTGGTCTATAGATTAACCTTGGTTATAAAATGAGTTCTAACAAAGTCGAAAGTTAGGCATAAAAAGTGAAGTTTGCTGAACTGCAGCGCTTTACTTGCCATTGTTCATTCTTCTTGAAATATATTTGATGTTAAAATGACCAAACTAGTTGGATTGCATCCCATACCCTCCGCTTGTAGTTTTGGAGATGATTCTTTCTTACTTGAAACTGCTCTCTGACCTGCTTAACGATCAGCTCTGCAACTCCTTCAACTTGAAGCAGCTTGATCCCCATATCCTTTGTGTTTTTGAGACCTAATAAAAGCGCCTCATATTCAGCAGTATTATTAGTGCAATCGAATTGCAACCTACATGCAAAAGGATATAAATGACCTTCGGGAGAGATAATCACTACTCCCGCTCCTGAGCCTGAAGTCGAACAACTACCATCAAATTGCATCGTCCACATCTTTGATTCTTCATTTGATAATTTTGTGGAAAGTGCAAAATTCTGACAATCTTCCATCACTTCAGACACCATAGCATATGTTCATGGACCTGTGTCTTGATATAACACTTCAGCATGTGGGTTCTAGGACTTCACCACTGTGAACTTTGATTTGGTTTCAAGTTCCAGCTTAAAAGTGCCTTTCTTCAATGGGATTGTCGCAAACGACCAATCCATCTATATTTTACCTCCAAGATCCTTGCAAAAACTTATACTAAGCAACATCCCATAATTGGTAGGAATATCAGCCACCAGGATGGTCATCATGATCTTTTTCTCTGGACACAAAGCTAGCCTCACTTGCGCATCTTTGAGTTGACCGACGAATGGCACCGATTTGGACTCAAGTGAATAACAGTTTTCCTGAGTCGGGGTGCATGAAATTCCCAACGCATTCATAATTTGTAAGGGCATAATGTTGCATGAAGCTCCACTATCAATTATGCAATTGCTCAGCTTAAAACCTCCTATATATAAAGATATATAGAATGGCCTAGGCTTCTCTTCTGCA
Source organism: Sequoia sempervirens (assembly GCA_007258455.2). Lineage (NCBI taxonomy): Eukaryota > Viridiplantae > Streptophyta > Pinopsida > Cupressales > Cupressaceae > Sequoia > Sequoia sempervirens. The sequence goes on along the minus strand of VDFB02058242.1, from coordinate 670,652,055 downwards.
GGTACTGAGGATTGAAGCAATGTCGGCTGAACGATAGTCTTCTTTTTAAGAACATTCAAGATTCTATCTAGCTGCTTTGGATGATCATGTAAATACTCTAGCTAAGATATTTGTACCTTTATCTTCATCATGGAAGACACGATGTCAAAGCTTGATGAAGACGTATCTAAAGTAGTTGGCAAGATATTCTCTTGTGAAGGTTTAAGATTAGAAGTAGAAGCTACTTCCTTTTCTTTTGTATTCAAATTCCGCTTTTCCTCTTCCTCCTTCTGTGCTTTGAAATGTTGAGCACGTGTGAACACAGGTGAGGTGATATTTTCATGATTCACTGCGAGAGAAAAATGATGGGATTCTTCTTCTTCTTGATTAACGGGTTTTCGATCAAAGTATCCCGTTGCGGAGTCGCCATCAAAATCATTTGTCTGTGAAGAGACGACGTTTGAACTGGAAGGTATAAAGTTTGGACCAGGAGCATAATCAGCAAATCCCATGAGCCGATTCATTCTCTGATTTTCTGGACAAGTAGCCCCGGTATGCTTAGCTGAATCATGGAATGTGCAAAAGACTGTAGTCTTTTCAACTTCATTATTCTGTCTCGGTTGTCCTTGTGGAAACTTTGACTTGAAATTATTGTACGGCTGAAAATTATTTCTCCTCGATTGGTATGATTGTTGTGGTTGAAAAGGTGGTGGTGCAGGAAAAGCTAATTTCCCTTGAGAAGGTGACTATCTCTTCAATATTGTCACCTCGTTTGCTACCTTCTGTAGCAATGGATCAGCTGACGCTTGCACGAGCAGCTTGATCGAATCATCTTTCATCTTGCCTGTTGTAATCATATTATCTTCAAGCTTGATAGCTTCCTCCTGAAGGTGTTGTAGTTCATCTTCTTCACTTATCTTCAGGAAAAAGGCAATCTCTGACAGTAGCACGTTGATAAAAGAACTCATCAAAATCTCATCAAACGGATTCAAAGTGTGAGAAAGACGTGTAACAAGACGATTAAACCTTGCCACGAATTCCCTCATCAATTCATGCTTTTCCATCTTTGAATTTGAGAGTTGTGCAAATAGTCTATGACTGTCCTCGGCAAGCTTGAATCTTGCTAAAGAACTTCTTGCTCATGATGGCCCAACTGGTGATAATTCCTGGCTCAAGATTATTGAACCAGTCTACTGCATTGTTCTCAAGAGTCTCCCTAAAAAGACGTACGGCAATGTCCTCATGTGCAACATGCAAAATGGAACAAGCTGTCGTGAATGCTGATAGATGTTCATCTGGATGTTTAGAACCATCCGCCATGAAATCTCAGAAAAAACTTGCATGAACCCTTGGGTAGTTCATGATGTCCTAGTAGAGCCAACGATCCAATATTCTCACCCCAAGGCAAGGGGGTTGGACGTTTTGTGTTTCTTCCATTACAACCATTGTGATTATCATCATTATGATCACCATTGTTACAATCACCATTGTTACGATCACCCATCTCTGCAGTTGGAGTGGGTATCTCTTCAAAAATTTCTAATTCAGTAAACTGATCAGGAGCCTCTTCAAAAACAGGATCTGGCTGGATGGGAGGATGACCTCTCCTTCTAATATAAACTCAATATGCCAGGATGCTTAATTCCAAGAGGGAGGTGGCAAAACTGGTCTACCTGCTGCAAGATCTGCTTTCTCTTCTTCTTTATCCAGAGTTGTAGTCGTGTTTCTCCACTGAGTGGTGGATGTATGATTTTAAAAAATAAATGTGCACAAGCTACTGATAATATCTGAATGTTCTTCATGGATGAAGACTAAATTTGGTTGAATAACAGGTGGAATTAGTCTTAGTTGTTGTACTGGAGTAGTAGGACGCCAGATAGTCATAACCATGGAAGGTCAAGCCTTGAGAAGTTTCCATGGCCTCGTGCCCCATGGTGGGCACTAGAAAACTGTTGACGTAACAACTAACACCTCTGGAGTATAAGTTGGTACGGACAACTATGCACACTACGCAATGAGTGCTCTTCAAATTAGGATGGGAAGCTCCCTCGTTGTGCTTAACAAAAATACTTTGGAAAGGGAAAAGTAATCTAAACTATCTCTTGTCTTTTTGTCTCAGCTGTAGAGGTACAAAGCTTTCATGAAAACTCTATATGTTGCAGCTAAGTATTTTTTGGTTTCGCAATATTACTAACTACAACTAGGCTAATTACTTTAAAATCTATCCAGTTTCCTCAAGAAAACAGAGCATGAGGAAAAGGAGCAAGGATAACTATCTAATGATAAACAAGTATAGATTCTCAACTTGAAATCAAGGTGGCACATCTATCATCTCAATCTAAACAAGTTTATTGGGAACAACAATATACGATAAACTCAATACAAATTCTCAACTTGAAGGAAAGGTGGCACAACTATCAGCTCAATCTGAATAAGTTTATTATTCACACACATCAAATGATAACCAAGAACAAATTCTCTACTTGAAGGCAAGGTGGCACAACTATCATCTCAATCTGAACAAGTTTATTGAACACAAAACAGATTTGATCTAACTAAGGAAAGAATTCACCATTATAATTGCATGAAACACTATGTGGCATAACAATTCATCATAATAGTAAAAACACATGAACAGATACAAAACGAGCAATATTGAGGGCAAGGTAGGCACAGCATATATTTCTCTCTCGTGCAAAAGTTATGTACAAATAAGCAAAAGCTCTTATTTATAGACATCGAAAAGTGTAGGGAACCCTAAAATCACCTTGAGTCAACTACAGTCTTGCAATGCATGCAAGATTTATTGCTAAGCCCTAATAAAGCAAACTATACAGTTAATTGGAAAACTACCATCAATTAACTAAAACATCTAATTTAAAAATGGACAATTGTGCAAGCATGCATGCCCTTATTGAAAGCATGTTAACTGGAACACTACCATCAGTTAACAGAAACCCTAAATGAAACTCCAAGTGAATAAAGCAATTCTCATAATAGATATGCATGAGACAAGACAGAGAGTCAACTTGAGAAAGTAATTCCAAGTTTAACTCCTGTGTAAAATGTCTATTTTGAGAGGTAGGAACTGAAGTCTACTGATCGTGATCTCGAGCAACCAATCCCTCAACGATATTGTTAATTGCATCACTATCTAGAGCTCTGATACTTGTCGAAGAATGATATGCCGGTGCAGCATGTCCTCACCAACTGTGATCTGGGACTGAAGTTCACCTCTGCTCCTCGTTGCTTCATCAAACAACGCTGACATGACTGTAAGCTGAGAAATCTTACAACCAACGGCCTCCCCATTAAAAATGGTATGAATGAGTGCTTGGAGTTCTAACTGAACATCAATAAGCTCAACATAGGCACCACCCTCGATCTGATATCGACACGGTAAGCGAGATACTAAAGTCCTCACAAATCAGAGTGCACTGATGACGTGCTCTCTACTCTTAGACAACTCTGACGCCATAGTCTCCTCTATCTTTTCCTTGAAAACCAATTGTGTTTTCCAAGAGTAGATAGCTTCTCTATCCTCTGCATCTATGACTGATTCATATGCCACACTCAAGTGAGCAATCATAATCTCATCCCGGGGTCTATTAATCGCCATATCTCACTCCTCATCGTGGAGACGAATACGAAGCTCTCGTGCATTGTACCGCAAATGATATACCTCTGTGAGCATAGCATGGCTTCTAGCAACGAACTCCTCCTCCCACTCATCCAAATGCTTATCATATGCAACTAAATGATTAAGTTGGCCTTGTTTTGTTGGAGGCTCAAGCATCTGTAGGAGTGTAGCGATGACCTCTGTCCTGTGTACAAGGCTAGAAATGTATTGACGAAGCTATCTAATTTTAGCCTTGAGGGCTTCCTTATCTTCTCCGTCCTTCAGCATTCTATCCCTGGCACTGTCTGTAGCGACTTGTAGGAGATCAACCTAAGTCTAGCGTATGCTACGACCAAGGTTGACTGTGATAACCTCAAAGTCCTGAGATTCCAACTCACCCAAGCTCTTCCCCTGTGGAGGTATAGCAGTCTCAACGAAAATCTCCATGTCAGTATTCCTCTCCACATGGACCATGTTCTTGATCCTTTTGTCTGGCACATCCTAATAAACCTCATCAAAATCGGAATGATTAAGAACATAGGATGGCTGCCTTCTCTTCCTTCCTAGTTGAGCTTCGATCCAAGATTGGTCTCGGCTAATACTACTAGAAGGGACTGTACTAGCGACAGGAGGTTGCAACGAAAGTGAATGTGTAGAAAAACTACTGTGAGAAGGAGAGTCCAAATCCAATTCAATGTGAATTGGTGTTGGTGACTGCTCTAAAACTGGTATAGGAACTTGAGGCTGAACCTCAGGTACTAGTGGACTCTGAACTAGCCTCTGAACTGGCTCTGTGATAAGCTGTCTATCAGGCTCCGTGTGTGTATTAATAGCAAGCGCCTTGCCTTTTGAATTGTTCGGCGCTTGACCTTTCTTAGGAGGGTTACTCTTCTTCTGTTTAGGTTTTGACGAGGAAGGTAGTGAAGGATTCACCACTGGCGGCTCTCCCTCTAGGCACACTTACCCTCCGGGTCCTCTTTGTTGTCAAGGTAGCATATTGTTTTAACAACCCTACCTTTGACCTCTTTCACTATTGCATACCCTTGGCATACCAATCAATTACCTGTAATGGTTGTGTGTCAACTTTGTTTCTAAAAATCGAGGGAAGAACCTCTCCTCATCATCCCATAAACTTCCCACATCTCTGTAATAAGAAAACAAAAATTTGTGAAAGAGAAATCTACCGTAGATGTGCCTATGAATCTCAAGTCATATGCACACTTGGCCCAATAATCCTCCATAAAAGGCTCATGATATGTGTGCCCAAGAAGGTGTTGTGTAATGACCTAAAAGATCATAAGCATGTGCCTCAACAAGATACTTGAGATGATATTTCTCAAGCTCCTACCCTGCAACTTTGGCATCAATTGCCGCCTTGCACCAATACATTCCAAATTGAAAAGGAAAATTGAGAGATGGTTTGTGCCTGCGGCGTAAAAGACGATGAACATCATGCATCTGTCTCAGGAACTCCATAAAGACTGTCTTATCTGAAGGATAACGTGGAAGCATAGCTGGATTTCCGTGAATCCATATTAAAGTACTGGATGTGCCTGAACTAAATAAACTAATCAGCCTAACCATCCATCATCTTTCTAGCAACCGAAACTAACATGCAACTCCCAATCTAAATTTCTCACCGTGATAAGTCGAAAGCCCCACGAACACGCTTGAAGTGACGTTCAACCTTAGTGAACTCAAGCTAATCATAATAGTGATAGACTTTCTAAACACTGAGAATGCCCACAGTGTTTAGTCCTCAGAATTGACCCTGATAAGCAATCAAGTACACAAGATAAGAAAACATGTGAAACTCATGAGAAACTAGGAAACCAGTGATATGCTTGTGGATAATGTCACTGATGAAAGATGCCCAATCATAATGCTCCTGCCTAGATATGATGCGACCAATGATGTAATACATCCGTATCGAAAACATTTGTATGTGGATTGACTTGACACGCATTCAAGAGTGTAATTAGAATCGTAATCATCCTTGTAATTCACCACGACCCACATTGTTTCCATAACTGTTCTCTTTGCTTGTTTTAACCATCTTTCTCGCCATTTTATTCTCGACACTTGTTCACGCCAAGATTAAATTCCTCGCTTCACACTAATTCAGAGAAATAACAAGACTATTAGGGTGCCGTAGGTATACCAAAACTCCTTTCAATGTCTGGTTTGAGACTGCAAATGACTCGTCCATCAACTGACACTATCTCACGAGTAGTAGAGTTGTAATGCTTAATACAAGCTATCACGAACTCAACACAATGAACGGAGATAGGTATGGAAGCGGCCTCCAATAACCCAGACTGCTCAATATTTTGAATAATCGAAGCTCTAATCTTAACCGGATCTAGAACTGCTTCTGGCAACACCTTGTGGAGATCTGTCTCAACTATCCCGAGGAAGTCATGAGTAAGGACTGATTTTGTCCTGTATTCGAGCTGAGTGTACTGCATTCTAGGAAACTCACCTGTTGACTGTGAACTCAACTATGTTCTGACAAGATTTCTGGAAAGCTAAAAATAGCCTGTTGAGGCTAAAATCTTTTGAAAATTTATTTTCGGTGAAAAATCTGAGATATGGGTTTTGTCCAGAAAAAGATTCTAAGACAACCCAGAATGTCAAAAATGCGAAAATCTAACTTCTACTCGACCATCCAAAGAGTTTTCAGTTGAGAAAATTAGAAACTCAAGAACGAATGTTCTGAAGATAAAAATTCCTGAAAAATCAAACGCACGATTTTAATTCAAGGAAGCTATATAGAAATGATCCAAATGCTGAGACTTGTCGAATTTTGCTAATTTCAGGAACATGTGAATTGAAATCTAAGAGAAATTTGAGAATCAAGGAGGAAAAAGACATTTTTTATAAGCTCTTCTCCAATGAAAATCGCCCTTGTTCTTCAAATTTGCTGATAAATGTGAATTTTAATCTGCAAAAAGATACGTTTGATGAAATCGCCTTTGAAAACTGATGAAGAATTTTCCCTTTGATTTAAAAATTCGCCTTTGCTTGAAAATTATGAATTTGCCTTGAAGATATGCCTTTGCCTTGAAGAAATACAAATTTCTCTTAAGAATTTATGAATTTCTCTTTAGCTTTGTGAATGAATAAATGAAGATGGCGCCATGTTTTAAATAGAGAAAATTTGCACCAACTTGTGAACTGCAAGATTTAAAACCCTAATTGAAATAGAAGCCTTCCAATTGGTCCCCCTTCAATTAAACTGCTACTGACTCGGAGTTTGAAAATAAATAATAAAATAATAATTATCATGCAATTTGAAATCTTAGCACAAAGAGGGTGCCAACTTTAGAAAATTGCCATTTAATGCTAAAAATGCAAGAATAAATATTAAATATTATTAAACTTTAGTTGACAAACCGAATGAAGCTTTGAGATTCACCGGCGAACTTCACTGATTCTGAAAATTCATCATTTGACCTTATAGGTGTCCATTTGCTCAAGATATTGCACTTTTTATTAACTTCCTACTTTGTAGCTGACTACAAATTTACAACTGGCCAACTTCAACACTGATTTCTAAATGACCGGGTGATGCTAAGACTGAACTGAGATATTCATTGCGAAGCCTGCAAAGCAAGGAGGAAATGCCTGTTGGAAGTCATCACTGCAAAATCCATCATTTAACACCTCAAAAAATTAGGCGCCCTTGATTAAATTCATTTACAGGTGCCAGACAACCATTTTCCTAAACTATCGTCTGACACTTCAAATAGCTACTGACGGTGAACGGTGAATCTTGTTGATAGGCAACTGAGCTCACTGCATGACTAGAAGCATTTTGCATCCAACAAATATATGCACGGCATCTGAAAAGTTTATTAAGGGCCTAAAAAGTAAAAGCGCCCCTGAGCTACAAGTGCACTGACACCATTTTGACCAAAGTTGAACTTTCATCCAAGTACCCTACTTTGGCCTCCAATATCGAGAGTTGGAATGCCCCGATTCGTGTGTTGACTGTCTCTCTGCATAGCTAGGAGCAATGAGAAGAGATCTCTGGAGATGAAAAAGCAAGAAAACTGCTTCTAAGACCTCAAAAATACAAGTGTGTTTTCTATTTAAAATATATGCTCCATACTTGGCCATTCTCCGGATGTCTTCACTTTTCAGCATTTTACAAAGACCTCTCATGTACAAGCGTTTGCCAAATCTCGAAGGCTGATGGCTAGGCTCGTTGGATAGCTAGAGTGATTGTGCACAAGTCTCATGAAGACTTCGAACGTCAATAACCTCATCTGACAGGCCTAAAGGCTAGGCACCCCTGGCCTATAGAAATACAATAAAAAATTTATGCCAGTCTGCCCGCTTATTTACGTGCCTGGTAGAATCTCTACCACGATCTTTCAGAATGTCGGATTAACAGGCAACTTGGTGCAACGAGAAGCTAGACTAGAGTAGTACTGATGTCAGGAAGACCTCATCAGCAAATTGGATCATCTCAAGGGTCATTTTGAAAGGCGCCCCTGAGCTACAGTTGCACTGGAAACGCAACGAAGAGGCTCTAGGGTGTGAAATCTCTTCATAAGCTCATCTTCAAGCATCGACTGCCGGAGCTCTGGGACTCGGATGACTGTGTTTGATAGCTCGTCGGACAGATAGACTAGTCGTGAAGAGATAGACTGCATCAACCACCAGAAATACCAAGATCCAACACCCCTTTAAGAAGTGGGCCCTTAAGCTACAGGCATGCAAAAGTTGGAAAAGGACAAGCTTCTGCAATCTGGAACTTTGGAAACTTCAACTTTTGTCACCAATTGTCAGAGTTACGAGTCTCAGATAGCCTCGCAGGATAGCTCATCGGATAGGCAGACTAATTCTGAAAAGACTGACTATAGTTATGAGCATCTATCACAAAATCTAGGCCTTCAAAAAGAAGGGCGCCCCTAGGCTACAGGTGTGCAATCTTGCTTTTCTTTGAGAAATCTTTAAAAACTGACCATTGAAAACTTCAGTTTGATCATTGAAATCTTCATCATTATTGTTGTGAAATGCTCCTCCATCATGAAATGCTTCATTCTGAGTCTCTGATTTAGGTTCTAGTCAATAGAACTGCCTTTGAATGACAAAATACTGATAAAACTCCATGCTTGATATTGCCCAAAAAACATCATTTTAGCAAGGTTTAGACTATTTTATGCAAAATGCCTTGATGAAGCAAAAAAATTGATTTGGGTACAACAATAAGAGCTGACCTACACCTCATATGTTCAAAATGTTGCCCTTCACTTCTCAATCGAGCCTCTTTTTTCTCAACTCTGTCGGTCACCGCCACATGTCTGCCAGGCGCTCTTCGTAGTAATTGCTTCCTTCGCTCTTCTCCTGGCTCCCACCATTCTTCCACGTGTCATCGCCGCAAACACTTGAAGGTTGCTTCCCTTCACTTTTGAGTCGGGCCCCATCTGTGTGCCACGTAGCTTTCATTCACATACACTTTCGATGGACCCCACAGTCGGCACCGATAGTAAAGAATGCCTCCACGTGTCTTCACTGTGCAGTCTCTTAATGCAAAGAGGAGGAATCAATGAGCGGGTTGTGACCTATCGCCATGCATCTCTTTGGCGGGAGTTCTACCAAAGGGAAGGATTGACTGAATAACAAGTTGCGACATGTTGTGTGTTCTAACTGCCTCCACTGGGAAGTGACACTTGTCTGCACGATATTTTTCTGGGGCCACTACCATCATTCGCAGGGGATGCATTTGGCCAGGGAGCGACTACATGCAATGGCCCAAATATTTTATGTTACAACAACTTAGGGGAATCATTATTGCAGCCATCATTGCTCAAGATACATAATCTTTTATTTTACTAGTCCGCCAGGTGGTGGGATTGTTAGCTATATATATTGCTTCTTTCTTCTAAAAAAGAGTTCAGAAGATAGAAAAATTAGAGAAAAACACTAGGCCTTTAATATTTCTTTTAGATTATTGTATGAGACTCTTAGACTATGCCATTGTTCGGCCTTTTTGTTTTTCTTAAGCGATTTGATAAAACATTAATACTATGCCATTATTGTCCTGAATTGTTTATTTGTAGAACTTCTATGATTTTAATGCAAGTTTGTTTGTTTAGATCATGTCTTTGACTCCTCTTTTCAGTGAATGTGTATGAGAATTATTTTATGTCATTGAATGAATTGTTTAGGCTTCTATTTCTAAATTCTATTATTCTAGGACATAGCAGATTGTTGAATGGGCCCTTAAATCGTATTCAAAAGATAGATTTATCGTGCGTTATATCTAAATCTTGGCGCATCACCTTAGTTAGACCTTTATTTTTTATATCTACTTCCTTTTCCCATTCCAAAACCCCAATTACAAAAGAAGTCGGCTTCTTTAAAACTTGGAAGTTACTCAATTTAGCGCAATTGGTTCCCCCATTAACTGAGTTTCCCATAAAGGTTGTTACCTTTCCAATTTTTGGCATCAACAAAACTTTAATCTAGAAAAGTAAAAATCTAAATTAGAAGCTTTAATCTAGAGAAGTAAAAATCTTAAGTAGAAACTTTAATCTAGAAAAGTAAAAATCTAAATTAGAAGCTTTAATCTATAGAAGTAAAATTCCAAATTAGAAACTTTAATCTAGAGAAGTAAAAATCTAAATTAGAAACTTTAATCTAGAAAAGTAAAAATCTAAATTAGAAGCTTTAATCTAGAGAAGTAAAAATCCAAATTAGAAACTTTAATCTAGAAAAGTAGAATCTAACTTAGAAACTTCTAAGAACCTAATCTAAAATTAAATTTTAGAAAAAATAATCTTCCTGTGAACATTTGCAATCGAATGTTATGAAGTCGAATATTATGAAGCTAAACAATGAAAGAACATTATTTTAAGAGCAGTGCATTCAGTGCCATCTTTGTTCAAAATTAGACTGCAGAATATGATGTGTGATCCAAAATTTAAAACCTACAATCACTGTAACAATCCACTTGCAAAACTTGACAAACGAGGGTTAGACAAACACAAATTTTTAGAAGAAAAACCTACAAAAATTTATGATTAGATCAACAAGCGTCGGGTTCACCAAATGTAGTTAGGGTAAAAATTTAGGGTAAATGTATAAACAAATTATAATGAAACCCTAACAAGGACAATGAAGAACAAGATAACATGAAAATCAAAATAATAAATTCAAATACAAACCAATCTCCATGCTAAACTTGATTGATCTCCATTGCTCTTCTCAACCTCGCATGAGAATGCAAGATTTCAAATGATTTTTGATAAAGGAATGTTCGTTGCTCATTGTTGCAGCAACATAACATCGAGATGAAGATGATAGATGAAAATAGATAAATGAAAGATGATGGATGAAAGATAGTAGAGATAATTCGAAAAATTAAGGGTACTTAAAAGCTCATCCATGCAAATGGCTTGGTTGTGGATTAATTTATAGGTGAATATAGGAGGATGAAGGGATAAAACTTTTCTTTTTTGTGAGCGGTAGTGGAATTAGAAAGTTGATTGTGCAACTTGGGAGAAGAAATGGAAGGTGGATCAAGTTAACTTAAGAGATGATTTGGAAAGTGATGAAGTCATTTTGAGAGATGATTTAGAAAGTGAATCAAGTCATTTAGGAAAATAATTTAGAATTATTTAGAATTATTTAAATTATAAGAGATGTGAGAGGATAAGGATTAATTTAAATAAATACTTAATTTATTGTGTAATTTTTGTTTTGTTCATCATGAGACCAAACCAAAAGTTCCAACATTTTTGGATGGGTAGGTTTATTCTAGGAAAGGTCCTTGTTTTCCACCCTAGCATTCTGAAACATTTTGAGCTACATTGCACTGACGATATCTCTTAAGAGACCAAAGTTCAAAAGGGCAAAAAAATTTGACGAGTTGTTACTCAAAAATCGTGGCACTTAGAAACATTTTATTTGAAGGTACAAGATCACGTAGGGACCCTCTACAATAACCTCTCTCAATTTTTCATAGCTTTGATCCATTTTCTCGTGGTTGCAAGTTTCCAGTTGATGAAAAAAACATCAAATGCAACAATGCAAAGTTGCAAGGTGGTGTAATTTTTGTTATGTTCATTGTGTGACAAAACCAACAGTTCCAAAATGTTAGGGTGGGTAGCTTTATGCTATGAAAGGTCCTATTTTGTACCCCAGCATGCTAGAACATTCTAGACTGCATTTCACCAATGATTTCTCTTAAGAGACCAAAGTACGAAAGGGTAGCAAACTTTGACAACTTGTTACTCAAAAACCGTGGCTCTTAGAAACATTTCGTCTAAAAGTATAAGGTCACATAGGGTCTCTCTACAATATTATCCCTTAGTTTTTCATATATCCAAGTCATTCCACTGTGGCAATAATGTTTCAGATGTTCCAAAAAGTGTCAGTTGCATTTACTAAAAAGTTGTCAAGAGGCATTGTTTACATTCTTCATCTCTTGGGGGTAAACCAAAAATTTGAACATGTTGGGGTGGCTATAGAATAAATCCACTTTAATATTTTTGGTCAATGTAGGTATCTTTATAATCTTATGATTGAATAATCTACACCAAAGAACTATTCTCCTTTGTTGCTTGAACTCAACGGAGTTAAATGTTTTGGTCAATATAGGAAAACATTTTCTTGAGATGGAGAGTGTGTGCATGAAGAATACATCTCCAAATTTGAAGTAGTGATCAGCCAACTAGAGGATGGGTACTTGAATATACTTGAATAAAATTATTGGAAACGTAGTGCAAATTGTTTATACTTTGTCTTGAATAAAAGTTGATTCCATAACTATATGCCAAAAATATGTCATTGAAGGCCACAAACACATACTGGTGTAGCAAAGATAGTAATTAACCAACAAGTATAGGTGAAATTAATATGAAATAAGTTATGAAGCATGGAATACAGTTGTATTTTAAATATTTGAAGTAAACCATCTACAAATATCCATTGAAGTGAGGATTATAATGAAAATATGGACACCACCAATAAAAAAGACATGTATTAACCAAATAGCCATATAGGAATACATCAATATATGTCGATATAAGTATAACATATATACAAAATAGCCATATAGGATTACAAGAATTCCATATAGGCATACAATGTCATGTATATGCAATAAATGTCATATAGGCATACAACAAAGGACCCTAATAAAAAGTCATTCCCCTCTGGGTGAAGAAAACAAGTCACGGAAGGCCTTTGATTGTGAGGGGGATGGAGATGTGTATGATGGTGATCTACTTCAAAATTTAGGGCTACTCCTATTTAATTCTTCATGAATTCATATTTGTTACAATAAAAAGTATAGACATTAATTTATAGAAATTACATTATAAAAAATAAAATATTTAAAATAATAATCACTTACCACCATCAAATGATCTCTCTCTTCATCCACACAAATGGCATGCTCAGGCTGTGACATTCTAAAGTCCTATACAAACCATCTAGATAGAAATTAAACTACAAATCAATAATCATTTGATTTTTTAATAATAAATAGCTGTAACAACAAATGTAATTTGAAATTTACTAATATGCCTCATACCCCCATCAAAGGCATCAAGTTGTCTATTGCAATAAAGACATCATGCTTCATTTCCCTATCAACATCAAGATGATTATTTGCTTGCATCATCTAAAAAATAAAACATTATTCAATTATGAAAACTAGAAGAGTGATGCATGTCATGGCTTATAATATATGAGATAGTCAACAAAATTTTGGGTACTTATCAAACTATATATTTCTTCAAGGGTTTGCATGTTTCATAAGGACAATTTCAAAGTAAAGGACAATCACAAGATGATAGTCCTAGGGATGATCATATCATACAATCAAGGGACAATATCATGATTACATAAAGAAGTCATGTAAACCTTTGTTGATATGAAATGTGAAGAATTTTTGAAGTGGGGATAAGATTTATGGAAATAATATAAACCATGATAGTGAGATACATGAAAGGAAACAATAATGGCCACTTTCAACTAAGAACAAAATGATGTAGTGATAGTGAGAAATGAGGTGACTATGGTCCTAAGACCTTGATAACAATTCACACCTATAAAGACACTCCATGACTTTTGATGGGTTAAATATCTATCATTAATTTTAGCATGAATTTTAGCATGAGTAATAATTTTGGTGGTTATGTGAAACAGGGGTTTTTGAGGTCAAAGGGACGAGTAATGAAGATTACCTAGAGGATTTTGTGATCTTTTGGTTTATATTTAGCTATTATCTTTTAGTACCTATTTAGTTGATGGTTTGGTAATCAGGTTTTGTAATCAATTTTGGGATATTTAGAAAATAGTAGGATGGAGGCCACCTCACTATTTTCCAAACTGATCAAGTATTTTTGGTCATAAACTTAGAAATGGTGGACATATCTATTTTTAATATTATGTTTTGTAGTTGAACATATATATATATATATGCTCTCTCTCGAGTATGCAAACAATCTTCATGTTGAATTTAATATAAGCATAAGACTATTGAGTGTTGAATCTGTGTATTGTGTAAACGTATTCCTCCATTCGGCTGGTTGAAAGAAAGGGCCCGCTCCTTAACCAATGTTTGGATTCATCTTTTTCTTGTTTTGTGTGAGGTATTCTTTTGTTTGTTTAGTGATTTCATATGCTTGTTATTGATTCAATTAAGTTCAGTAATTTGGTATGTGTATTGTTAAATTGCTAAGTTCAGCATGATCTTATTTGTTTAGTGTGGAGTGAGTTTCCTTTTGAAAAGATTTTTAATGCGTGGCATGAGCATAGATTGCAACGATGACGCATATATGTGAATTTTTAAAGTGCGCTCTATTTTTAAAACACAGAAATAGTCTACACAATTTTACTAGATCTTGTCGTCAGGATACCATAGGTCTTGTCGCTCGGTTACTGTAGCTCCTAGTGCCTAAGCTTTTTTAATGCACTTTTAGCATCACATATTTTTTATTCTTGTTATTAATGTTTAAAAGCATTGTGTAATTCTAAAACATTGATTTTAAGAGTTTAAATGAGAAATCAAAAGTGTGTGTGTGTTGATTTGAAATAGGAAGGTAATGATTAAAAATAGGATTTTATTAAATTTGCAGATTGAAAAGTGTGTCTTGATTTAATTTATAGATTAAGAAGTGTGTCTTGATTTAATTTCTAAATGTATTCATCCCCACTTAATTCACTAGTTTCATCCCTTAGGTAGACTGTCACAACACCTTTCACAAGTTTACAACTATTAGATTGACAATTAAGGAATAAACTGAGGAAACTTCCTCAAAATTCTCGAGGATTGATCTAAACACATTTGTTAATTAGATAGAATTACAAAGATAGTTTGTCCCTAAAATCCATCCAAAATTTAATCCAATCATTTTGGCATCGTTTCCAAGAAATGGTTTTAAACGCCTGTTAGTCTAGTGAACTGAGTTAGGAGTAGTGTGCTAAGGTGAAAGTCTATGCAATAGTCGACCTTGATTGGATCATTACTCTTAGTTTGCTCTATTACAAGTCATATAGGTGCATGAATCATAATAGAGATAGTAGAGGGAGATTTGTTAAAAATGATAAGGGAGTAGTTCAAACAAGGAAAATTGAAAAACAAATCAAAACCATTAGTTGAGGGAAGTAGCTCACAACAAGAAAAATCAAAAAACAAATCAAAACCATTAGTTGAGGGAAGTAGTTCACAACAAGAAAAATCAAAAAATAAATTAAAACCAGTAGTGGTGCACACATCACCTAAGAAAGAATTAGTCAAACCAGATATCGAAAAGTGCGTTATTGAGTCTACCATTGTTGAAACCCCTTCTAATACTCGTCTAGAGTCTTCTAAAGAATTGAAAAAAAGGTTGCAAAGTTATTCCAAGAATCTTATGAGTTTAGAGAAGGTATGTCCTTAGGAAACCAAAATTAATTCAAAATTTTCTACACATCCAAAGTCATGGCATCTAAATTCATGGTTAATCTCAACAACAACAACAACAATGAGAGAGCATTGGCCAACAACAACTCAGTCACTTTTGAGTTTCCAATTGCACATCCAGAAGAGGATGCCCCTATGAAAAACATACCCCATTCCGCTTTGCTTGTTTTTCATGGTCTTTCTTTTGAGGATCCTTATATGTTTCTATTTGAGTTTGATGTGTTGTGCCACAGTTATGACTATCAAAGCGATGCACAAAAACTCAAATTATTCCCAACCACTTTCAAAGATGCAGTATTACATTGGTTCATGATGCAGAGGAAGGACCTTCTTTAGGAAAACAACTCAAAATGACATGGTTCTTACACCAACTTCATTTGATGTACCTAAGTGCTCCACTCTAGACCCTAAGCATTTAACTCTTGATGCTTGACCAAACACACTTTGGAATAGTGTAGACTTCATGGTAGACTTGTCTTGGGGCTTGAATGGTCATAACAACTTCTTTGTGGAGACTCAACAATGCAATAATTCATGGGGCTTACAAAACTTGTGTTGTTCAAACTAGGAAAGGCAACATTAATAGCCTAAATCAAAATCAATAAAGACTACTTCAAACCCTCAACCATTGACTTGGAGGCCTCTTCCCAACATTCTAAGGGTGTTTCCATAAGTATTCAATCTCAAGACTCACACAAAACTCTATATTGCTTGGACACTAACACCATACCTATGATTGCAAAATTCAATCCTCTTGGAACAGTCAATCATAATTGAAACAATCCTTCAAAAGAAATGTTCTAACCTTTTGTTCTAGATCTAAAAGACCTCTCTCCGCATCCCTCTACTACTTCCAATGACAAACAAACAAAAATCAAACCTTGGCTCATCAACTCTTCCTTGCCTTGTTGCTACATCGTTTTTGATACATGCAAATATCAAAAAAATTTGGTGAATCATGGAACATGCAAACCTCCATTTGGGCCCCTAAAAATTTGTGCCATGATAGAAAACATAATTACAGACCTTCCCACCAATTTTGGTGATTACCCGGTGGTGGACAGTCAAGTTACACCATTTTTCCTCCTCACTAGTTACTCTAGGTAGGGTTTTGGTAGTTTTTAAAGAAAATGTTATAACTTTCAAAATACTTGATGAAAATTGATGCCAAAAAAACAAAAATGAATTAGATTCACATGGAAACAAAATCCAATTGATTTTAGATCAAAATATGGACTGTACATTCTGTACCACGTGACATAATAGGCCTAAACGTTAGAAATGCACATAAAATCAATATTTTCATTCACCAAAACTTCAATAACAATGTCTTGAACCCCCATTCAAGTTTTGAGGATTTTTTTATAAATTTCCCATATAAAAAAACTATTGGCAACCACCTTTTGATTAGTTTTTTAACAAATCACTATTTTCCCACTTTTTGCAAATGTTGTTTGACAACTTTTGAGCAACAATAACAACTTTTGCAATTTTCCCTACCTTACAACTAAGGACCCAAATGTGACTCCAAATGACTTAAAATGGCCTAAAAATACCTTATTGACATGAAACCAACATCAACACAACAAAAACCAAAAATTCATCATATGATTCAAGGTGCACCTGAAACCAAGGGTGCCCCTACACCATACTCCCCAGAGGAGAAAAGATTCAAGGTCCCCTTGAATGGAGGACTACAACAGTGGAAAAATGCTTGAGAATGTATGAGAATGAGGGAAAATCTGATCCACCACCTGCAATGAGATCACCTTTATAGGGGTACAAATTAGAAATAAAATCTCCCATCTTGAAATCAACCTCTCCTCTTTTTCCATATGCCCTTTTCTTGCATCTCAGATCCCTATCAGGAATGTCTTCTTGTGTGTGTGCTTGTATAACATGCCCTTGAACCTCTACAAATTTAGGTTTTGAAAATGATTCACCAACATAACTTTCTTCTCTTCCATAACTGTGCTAAAAAAACCATGGCTCACATTCATCTTCAGAATTGTCCAAAGGAATTTCAGCAGTCCTTTGCTCTAAACCTTGCTTCATTCTGGCCTTAGGTTTCCTTGAACCTGTTGCATGATCTACACCTCTTACTATCCCTTACAATATTGCTACATCAATTCTCTTATCCACTAGTTGGGGTTCCATAGCCAAGACTATATTACTCATTTGTGCAATCACAATGAAAGCATTGTGTCCCCTCTTGTTGTCCCCCAAACCTACAATGTTTAGTGTTGCCTTCTCTAGGGAATGTACATAGTGAAAGACCTACTTCCCATCTCCATTCATATCATTCACACCACCTTGCATGGTTTGCACTCATTGCATTCACCAAATTGCTCAAACAATTGAAAGATAACTTGGGTTGCATCTTCATGTTCCAATTGTAAAGACTTAGCATCCCCAACTAAATTGAAAGGTTTGTCTTCCCATTCTAGCAACTCTACATGAGGACTAAGACCTCTCTTGGGAATGTCATCCACTACTATATCAGCATGTTCCTTGAGAAAACCTTGGGTCTCCAAAGGAAACTCATTCATCCTTATGACTATCACAACATATTTAGGTTTGGCTATGATGGCAAGGCCTATTTCCTCCTTTTCTATGGTTTGTACAAACTCCTTCTCACTTACCAACATGACACTAGATCCCACTTGTGATTCTTGACTTTCTTCTTTCAATGGTGTGAGTGTGTAAGAAACTCCATCCTTTTCTATGGCATATGTGTTCTTTCTACCATCATGTTTGGCATTTTTATCATATTGCCATGGTCAACCAAGGAGTACATGACAAACATCCATAGGGATGATGTCACACAAGTCCTTGTCCTTATAACCCCTTATATGGAATTCTACCCAACTTTTCTCATTCACTAACACGTGTTTCCCTTTGTTTAACCAAGAAACCTTGTATGGAGTTGCATGAGGCAATCTTTTTAACTTTTACTTCACTACCATTTCAATAGAAACCAAACTGTCAGTACTACCAGAATCAATAACAACTTTGCAACAGTTACCTTGGAATTTACATGTAGTCCTGAAGAGTGAATTTCTCTGTGGTGGCTCCTTCTCCATGGGCACTTTGATCAGGGTTCTCATCAGCAAGGACTCCCCAACTTTTGGATCAACATTGTATGATGGAGAATTAATGCTTTCATCATCCTCACCTTGTGCAATTTGATTCCTCCTTTCACCCCCAAAAGAAGTAGATGATTTTTCTTCAGTTCATTTCCATGCTTGGTGGCCTACAAATTTGTTGCATTTATAACATTTCCTAGTGAATCCAATTGATCCTCTTCTACTGCCAAATCTTCCCCTAAAATATGATCTTCTTCCCTTAAAATTGCCTCTTGAATATGTTGCTTGTTCTTGGGTATTGCTTGTCTCTCCTTGACTCCCATGTGGCTGTCCTGAATCAGCAAATGACCCTCTTCCTCTAAAATTCCTTCCTCTACCCCTGCTTTGCTTTTCTTGTCTCCTCCTCAACTTGTCTTCAGCCTTTATGGCCAACTGATAACATTCTTCTACTGTTCTTGGACTTGTGAGACGTAACTCATCTTGAAGGCTATACTTTAACCCATTCAAATACCTTGCAACTTTTTCAACATCTTCTTCCATGTGGACTAATCTAATGCTTAGTTTATAGAACTATTTTGTATATGTCTTCACATCCGTGTCCTTTTGCTTCAAATTTTGCAACCTTCTATACAATTGAATGGCATAATCACTAGGTAAGAATTTACCTTTCAAGTTTGCAACCATTCTATCCCAAGATTTGATCTTTGCCTTGCTTTTCTTCCTCCTCTCTTCTTGTACATAGTCCCACCATAGGGATGCATGTCCTTTTAGTTTTATCCTTGCCAATTTCACTTGTTGCCCCTCAGGTATCTCCTCATACTCAAAATACTTGTCAAGTTCTCCTATCCAATCTAGGAGTTTTCCATTCATACATCTGACATAAACAGGGAGTTCTATTTTGATCTTGGAACCATCACTCTTGATTGCCTTTAGCAACCTCTCCAACCTCTTTTCTTCACCATCTCTTTCATCTTCATCTTCTCCTTATGGTGTCTCTTCACCCACTTCTTCTTCATCGTCTTCTCAGTCACTCAAATCCCCTGTGACCACTCCTCTTCTCTGGTTGGTCTCAACTATTGCAAGTCTGACTTCAAAGATGACCCTCATCTCTCTTACAAAGTTCTCCTTTATCTCCCTCAGCTCTCTAGCAACTGGATTCACTCTTCAAGGCATATTTATTTGTCTCCAATTCCACTTATTTGTGACCTCTTACTGATCTTCCTTGCTCTGATACCAAAATTATGTAGAGGAAGGACCTTCTTTAGGAAAACAACTCAAAATGATAGGGTTCTTACACCAACTTCATTCGATGTACCTAAGTGCTCCACTCTAGACCCTAAGCATTGAACTCTTGAGGCTTGACCCAACACACCTTGGAACAGTGTAGACTTCATGGCAGACTTGTCTTGGGGCTTGAATGGTCATAACAACTTCTTTGTGGAGACTCAACAATGCAACAATTCATGGGGCTTACAAGACTTGTGTTGTTCAAACTAGGAAAGGCAACATTAATAGCCTAAATCCAAATCAATAAAGACTACTTCAAACCCTCAACCACTAACTTGGATGCATCTTCCCAACATTCTAAGGGTTTTTCCATAAGTATTCAATCTCAAGACTCACACAAAACTCTATATTGCTTGGACACTAACATTGTACCTATTATTGCAAAATTCAATCCTCTTGGAACAGTCAATCATAATTGAGTCAATCCTTCAAAAGAAATGCTCAAACCTTTTGTTCCAAGTCTGCAATAACTCTCTCCACATCCCTCTACTACTGCCAATGACAAACAAACAAGACTCAAACCTTGGCTCATCAACTCTTCCTTGCCTTACTACTACACCATCTAATACATGCAAATATCAGAATTTTCTGGTGAATCATGGCATGTGAAAACCTCCACTTGAGCCCCTAAAAATTTGTGACATGATAGAAAACATAATTACAGACATTCCCACCAATTTTGGTGATTACCCAATGGTGGAAGGTCGAGTTACACCAGTTTTCCTCCTCACTAGTTACCCTATGTAGGGTTTTGGCAGTTTTTAAAGAAAATGTTATAACTTTCAAAATACTTGATGAAAATTGATGCCACAAAAACCAAAATTAAGTAGATTCACATGATAGAACAGGCCTGAACGTTAGAAATGCATAGAAAATCAATGTTTTCAACCAAAACTTAAACAATAATGTCTTCAACCCCACATTTGAGTTTTGAGGTTGTTTTTATATGTTTCCCATCCAAACCAATTGTTGGAAACCACCTTTTGATTAGTTTGTTTAAAAATCACTATTTTGCCACTTTTTGCAAATGTTGCTTGACAACTTTTGAGCAACAATGACAAATTTTGCATTTTTTCCCTACCTTGCAACTAAGGACCCAAACTTGACTCCAAATGACTTGCAATGGCCTAAAAAGACCTTATTGACATGAAACAAACATCAACACAAAAAAAACCAAAAATTCATCATATGATCGAAGGTGTACCTGAAACCAAGGGTGCCCCTGCACCAATTCATAAACCTTAGAAATATCAAAACATGGAACGACATGAAGGAAATATTTTTGACAAAATACGAGGAGTATTGTAAAATGAACTAGGTTTGGGACAAGATTTTCCATATGACAAAGAAAGAAGATGAATCCATGGAAGATTACCTCGAACGCTTCATGTTTAGCCTACAATGATCACGACAACCCAGGCTAACTCCGGATACTATTAAAATGTTGTTTCTTAGGGCAATAAGAGATTATACTATGGATGCATTGAATTTAATAGGTAAAGGTAACGTCTCTAAATTGAACTTTGATGATATTTGTGACATTTGCAAGAATTACTTGAGGTCTCAACGTTTGGGGAGGAATTATTTAAATAAGTTTTCTCCCTCAAGAAATGCAATAGGTATAACAAAGCGTGAAATAGGTAATTTACTTGAAGATCTCAAAATTGATTTATTAAACCATATGGGTAAACAGATAGATACTTTGTATACACAAAGGAAGTAGGAGGAGGCTGAAAAATCCTTAGCCATATTTTTTCCTGTTTGTCAAAAAAGACATAGTGGTGAAGAATGTCCATATAATAGTAAAAATATCTTCTTTAGAGGAAGCAAGTAGGGATGCTATTCTAAAACCTCTTCCTGTAGGTATGACTAAGGTAGAATACAAATATGAGCATGTTTACTTCATGGCCTAGTGAAGACCTTGGAAACCAAGAGCAATGCCCCCAATTGATTACCAAGCAGCACCCCAAAGTCCTTTTCAACAAAATTATTTCCCAAACCAACCTAGATGGTACGAAGGTTGGCAGCAACCTCCATACTACCCCCAGTGGACTCAACAATATCCCCATGCTCCATAATCAGGGCAAGCATGGTGAGTTCCACCACCAGCATACCCACAATACCAGTCATTTCCTCCATGTCAACCACCTCCAGCAATAAATCCTGATCAGCAATCTCAACAACTCTTGCCACCTATTCCATCATCGTCTAATCAATCATCTAGTTTAGCTCAACCTCTAAAAGCCACGGCTATGCCTGCACAACCATCACCTAATTCGAACAATAAGGTGGCTCAACCGGTCTATAATAATGAAGTGGCATGATTCTCAACTTATCTTGTCAATGCATTAGAGATTGATGGTGTACACCTAAGGTCAAGAAAAATCCTCCAAGGGCCAACCATCACAGAAGTTGAGGACTCTCTAGCTGGACCAGAAGAGGAGCAACCAAGGCCTCCATTTCCTGATAGGTTACAAGAGCAACCAAAACAAAAGGAAACATTTTAACTAGATTTTGATTTTATGAATGAGTTACGTAATGCTAACATTAAAATTCCTCTGTTGAAGGCTATTCAAGATGTTTTGGTGTACACCAAAGAAGTCAAAAAACTTTGTGGGAGGAAACAATAGAAGAAGTAGCACCCCAAGACAGTCCAAGTCATTAGACAACATGCAAACTTGATGTTGGGGAGGATCTTCGTCCCTAAGTATGCAGACCCAGGGAGTCCAATGATTAAGGTACATATTGGCGATGCAATCATTCCAAATACACTCGTGGATCTAGGAGCAACTCTAAACGTAATGACTAACGAGACTAAGGAGAGGTTTCCCCTTCAAGGACTAAGACCTACTCCAATGGTCTTCCAAATGGTTGATTGCTCCCTCGTAAAACTAGAAGGTATGATTGAATACATCATTATTTCTATTAAGTCTTGGGAGTATCCAACAGATTTCATGATTTTGCAACCAAGGATTAAGCTGGGGGGTGCCCCTTAATTCTAGGAAGACCTTGGTTAGCCATAGCTAATGCTTTGTTAATTGCGGGTCTAGAAACATGGTGATTTTGAATGGAGAGAAAACGAAACAATTAACATTGTACCCTCCAATGCAACCATAGTTGGAAACGAAAGATCCCTTATGGATCGATAGTGATTTAGAAGAGTCTTTACCTATTTTGACATAGATCAAAGTAGGGAATTTGAGGATATATTGAAAGACACTATTGTTAATAATTTCTTACAACATTATTATTTGATTGATAATGTTTTAGAGACATTGAATTTTACTATGGGTATAACTGATAATTTCCCATTTAGAAATTTTCCATTAGTTAATAGTTCGCAGTCTATTCAGCATTTTATTCTTTTGCATCAATTATTGTTGCATACTTGTATATACAGTCCATTTTTTATATCTGGAAATTCTAATCTATCATCATCTAATTCACAATTGCTTGTTGTAAATACCCCTTGTACAGTATCAAGCTACATAAATCTTTCCTGGAAAAATGCTTACATAAATCCCAACTTGAATGTCTCCCAATTAGAAGACCTAATTGAGATGTTGCATTCCCACAAAGAGGCATTTGCTTGGGATTACCAAGACATGACAGGTATTCATCCCACTACCTATACACACCATATCTATCTAGAGGAAGGGAGTAGACCTGTGAGACAACCTCAGAGAAGATTAAACCTTGTCTTATAATAGTTAAGGATAAACTTCAAAAGTTGCTTAATGTAGGATTTATTTACCCTATATCAGATAGCCAATGGGTGTCCCCAATTGTGGTTGTTCCTTAAAAGAATGGAAAATGGTGAATATGTGTTGATTATAGGTCCCTTAACAAGGCCACTAAGAAAGACCATTTCCCACTTCTTTTTATTGACCAAGTTTTAGATACCCTAGTTGGGAAGAAGTTCTTTTCCTTCCTTGATGGATTTAGTGGGTATAATCAAATCTATATTTCCCTAGAAGACCAATACAAAACTACTTTTACCTACCTATGGGGCACATTTTCCTATAATGTCTTACCTTTCAGATTGTGTAATGCCCCTGCTACATTCCAATGGGTTGTTCTAAGTATTTTTGCAGATTTAATTCATGATTGTGTGGAAGTGCATATGGATGACTTTACTATTTATGGTGATACATATGATGAAGCTAAGGCATATCTTGAAAAAGTGCTTAAATGATGTATTGATACTAATCTTTCTTTAAGTCATGAAAAATGTCATATTTTAATGACTGAAGGTATTGTTCTGGGTCATTATATTTCTACAAAAGGAATTGAAGTGGATCCTAAAAAGGTAAAAATCATTGAAGACTTGCATGTGCCTACCTTTCCAAAGGATTTGCATAGTTTCCTAGGACATGTTGGTTATTATCGAAGGTTTATTCAAAAATTTAGCAAGATTTCCTCACCTCTCTTTGTGTTGCTAGGGAAACATGTTGATTTCTCATGTACACTCGAATGTCAGCAAGCCTTTGAAGAAATCAAAGGTAAACTTATAACTACACTTATGTTGCGAGGACCCAATTGGGAACTGTCATTTCACATACATACCAACGCATCAGATAATTCCATGGGAGTCATACTTGGACAAAAGGAAGACTCTCTCTTTTACTCCATCTATTATATCAATAAGAATTTTACTAGTGCTGAGGTAATCTATATTGTCACTGAGAAGGAATTCTTGGTTGTAGTTTATGCAATAAACAATTTTTTCCACTATATAACTGGGTATAAGGTTTTTGTACATACAAATCACTCTGCTATTAGATTTTTGATGAATAAACCAGTTGTTACAAGACGAGTGATTCGGTGGTTGCTTCTTTTGCAGGAATTCAATTTTACTATCCTTGACAAACCAGGACGAGAGAACGTAGTGGCTAATTTTCTATCTAGACTACAGCATGGTGATGAACTAATTCCTATGGATGATACTTTTCCAAATGAACACCTTTTTGCTATTTCTATCAAGAGCCCATGGTTTTCCGATATTGCTAACTATCTTGCTACCTGCAGGTTTCCACCCCACTTCTCCCCACAAGAACGTTGAAAGCTCATAGGGATTAGTGGGCAATATATTTGGATTAATGGTTTACTTTTCTATATTGGGATTGATAATATAATGTGTTGTGTTGCAGAAGAGGATTTTTCTGATATCCTCTGTGCTTACCACTCTAAGCCTTGCGGAGACCATTTCGCAACACAACGAATTGCTAAAAATTTTTTAACTACGGGATATTATTGGCTAACGATCTACAAAGATTGTAAAAGGTATGTTCAGCATTTTGATAAATGTAACTGTATGGGTCCGCCTACACGCTTGGATGAGATGCCTTTACACCCACAATTATCAATAGAACCATTTGAAAAATGGGGTTTAGATTTTGTGGGGCCCATTAGTTCTCCTTCTTAGAATAAAGAATACATTTTGGTTTGTATAGATTATGTCACTAAATGGGTAGAGGTAGTAGCCATAAAGCATGCTATGGATATGAAGGTTGCTAACTTCTTGTATTCTGAGATTTTTACCAAGTATAGTGTTCCTAGAGAAATTTCCATAAACTAGGGAGCACAATTCATCTCTTATTTGGTTACTACATTGGTGTGGGAATATGAGATCAAGCACCACAAGTCTTCCCCATACCATCCACAATCCAATGGGAAAGTGGAAGTGACCAACCAAGAATTAGAAAATATTCTCACAAAAACAGTAGCATTGCACAAGAAAGACTGGGCAGATAGACTTCCCAAAGTAGTTTGGGCCTACTACACAACTTGGAAGACAACCATAGGACTGACACCATATGAGCTTGTCTATGGCAAGAAGGTTGTCTTTCCAATTGAATTTGAGGTGAAGACTCTCTGCACTGCTCTTCAACTTGGGATGAGTCTCAATGATGCCTAGAAAGAGAGAATTGCTCAACTCTATTCATTAAATGAGATGTGTCGAGAGGCCCTTCTTCATGCAAAGATAGTGCAAAAACAAAGATCACAGTGTTATGATTGTTTCATTTGACCGTGAACATTCCAACCTAGGGACTGAGCATTGCTTTATGACTCTCAATTCCAATATTTCAAGGGGAAGTTTCATACTCGCTGACTTAGTCCTTATGAAATCCAAACTGTGTACAACAATGGTGTTGTTAGACTATGCACTGTGGATTCAAAGTGCATGGCTCTCCTTGTCAATGGGCACCATTTGAAACTTTACAAATGGCCCTTGTCAAAAGAAACATTTGTTTGTGATGTGGCGAAGGAACTCACTCTTGTTCTCGCCACCTCTTCAGGATAATTTATTGTTAAATAAATACATAAGAGAAAAAGAAACAAGTAATAAAAGATCCAACAACGAGAACCTTCGGGTGTTGTTGGCTAGTGAATGCTTGAAGACTGGCCTCTAGTAAGTATTCACTATGGAATAAACCTGGGGGCGAAAATCAGTTTTCTAGCATTCCTAGGTGGTAATAGGGTGAAAACTGGGTTACCGATAGTCTATTATTGTAAAAAAAAAGAGAGAAAATAATAAAAAGAAACAAAATAAAACATAAAAAATAAAAAAAGGAAATAGGTGAATGAAGAAAAAGAAACTAGAAGCACCTTGCAAGATTGCGGCAAGATGTAGTGCACTCTAAATGACACCCTTTAGCGTGACAGGATGTTGCTTCTTTCTCCTCCTGTCATCGCCACTTGCCTTCATGTGAACAGATGCCTACCAACTCATTTTCTTTCCATCTTATTCATCACCCTTACCTCATTCCCTTCCTACATACATTTCTCTGTTCTTCATGTCCATTTCACATCTCCTATTTTCCCTTGTCTTCTTATTCCATGTGGACATTCGTTGCTTGTCTTACCTATTTTTCCGTCATCCACGTCAGTACTCTCTGTCCAACCACTTATGTTCATCGGTGTGTTGGCACCTTTCCATTCTGTTCACTCTGCCCACTTCATCCATGTGCCCCATTTCCACCATTTCTTTTCATTTGTCATTTCCTCTACTTCATTTGTCACGTCATCTTTCCACTTCCATCTCATGGACGCTCCTGCCTTCTCAGCCCATTACTTTTCCACCATGGCCCTTTATGTGGTGCTCGCTTGCTTATGTCAACTCAGCCACCCTGGTCATCGCTTCATTCCCAATGCACCTATCACTTCACTTTGTCCTTTCATTCTCATCATACAACCATCTTCCATCCTCTCTTTCACATCTGATTTAATTTTCTCTTATCCACTTCAAGCACACATGTGATATATTAATAGCAAGCTTCATCCGCTGGTACTGCCAGCTCCACATGCCTTCATGGGATCTTACATTGTTGATCGTTGATTGGACCACCTCAGACTTGTGAGTATGCACGTCATTTGTTGTCAATTTTTGTATTTCCACTGATGTCCTCTAAAGGTAACATTTTCAGAGGTATTGTATGTCATTCATTTCATGTTAATTTTCTTTTATTTTTTTATATTTATTGTGGCAACCCCGAGGACGGTGCCATAAGCTTAGCTGGGGGGTGGGCATGCCAAGTCATAATTACCTTCCTATCACAAATAACTTATCTTGCTATGATAACTATATTATTTGTTTCTGCAGAGTCCATATTATGTGAGAATTCTTGAAGTAAATTAGTCTTGATCCCTCACCAAACAAGTTTTATTTCACTTCGTGCTAATATTCCTCGCCATGGATGGTATCCATAACCGCTAGAAACCTACTGATATGCAGCATGTTAAAGCGAACTCGATAGTATATTAAGTCTTTGAAAATGCGAGATGGCATGTCTTCTTTGCAAAGCTATGTGGGTATGATGATGTAGCCACCTTTGAGTTTGTCATGGCTTTTAGCAATGCCAGTAATTCCATGGAGGTGCGAGGGCTTTCTTTGTTGGTTACTCCACAAATTATAACCGAGGTAACAAGGTTACCTGAGATGGGGGAAGCTTATTTTCCATCAACTATGAATAGGTCGGCCGAACTTCAACTACATTCTCAACAGTTTTTTAGACAAGGTGAAGTGTTGCAAACTACTCCTAAGCAGGGCACCTTGCGGTCTTCACTTCCTAAGCACTGGGTCATCGCAACCAAGATCATAACCCAATATATTATGGGAGAAAGAAGGTATGCATATGTGTTTTCCCATAATTTCAGGTTACTTTGTTATTTACACCATAATGATTTGTTCAATCTCCTACATTATCTATTTAATTCAATCAGGAGGATGAGTATAGACATGCAAAAATGGCATCATAACTCTGTAGCACACCATGGGATAATAAATTTGATTGTTATGAGGGGATTAGCTCAATTTGTTCCTCTAGTTAGTTGGATCACATTTTTAAAAGAATAAATTTCCTCTAAGTCTTCAGCTCTAGAAATTGAGCCTATGGCTCATGGAGCCAAGGATAATAGCGATAATTTTGAAAACCAAGATGACGAATTTCAAAACATTGTTGATGAAAACCTAGGGCAGCCGAATAAGGATATAGAAATATGTGGAAGTGAAAATCCTAGTGAAGAATTTGAGGGTTTATAACTAGAAAATCAATACGGGGTAGTAGTGATAAGAAGATTAAACTGGGGGTTTGTACTAGGAAGGTCAAAGATGTTGTTGGTGTTAGTACTCCACCTGTGTTGACCCCTTATAATACCAAATTTAAAAGGAAATACAAGGAAGCAACCTCTAGTTTGTAGAAATTAGCTATCACTACCTGTAACATGACCCAAAACCCTAATGTTGAAAATGTAGCCACCAATCTCTTGAGAGAAAGATATAGCAAAGCCACGAACAATAGCGACAAAAATAGAAACAAAACAAGACAGGGCACAACCAAGCATAAAACCCCTGAAGAGCAAGAAGAGTCAGATGACCAAGAAGAGGAGATGTTTGCTAGTCCCCACAACCAGAATGAAGAGGGTGACATAAGTAATCCAGAGAACATTCCTACCAAGACACCTTTACAAGAGCAATGTGGTAACTCTCAAAGGGAGAAACAAGATTTGGGGACCCAAGGAATTAATACTCCTCATGGCCATAGTTTTGAAGAACAAAAACTAAAATTTGAAATTGCAATAGACTCTTCTCCTGGCCAATACATACTTAAGAAGACATAGAAGATAAGTCCAATGAAATCTCTCAAACAGAAGAATATTCTGTAGAAGAAATCCAAGTCTTAGAGGACAAAGTAAGTTGGTTGGAAGCTCAAATGAAACTTCTTCAACCACGATTGCGGCAAGTTTATGACATGAACCAACAACAAGTTGAGGAAATAAAGGAATTAAGACGCTTGTTAGGGAAATTGACTTAAAGACATAACCCAACCATAGAAGGTTATATAACTCTGGAAGAACACCGAGAGGTGATTGGTAGTTTGAAGGCCTCATGGGAAGAAAAGATTGTTGAAGAGTGTATGACTATAAAGTACCACCAAGGTAAAGTCAATGAACTAAAAATTGCAATGGAACGAAAGATTTCAACTGACTACATCTCTAAAGTCAAGCATCAACAAATAATTCAGAAGTTGAAGGATCAATGGGGAAAAGAGATAATGGTAGTAGTGCAGAGGTTAACAAATGATTCAGCTTAAGTTTGTAAGTTGTGCATGAGGACATGCAATGTCTTCAACTGGGGGGGAAATGATGGGTTAAACATTTGTCATTAATTTTAGCATGAATTTACATAGTTTTGTGTCCATCATAGCTTACCTCTTAGGCTCTTTCCTCTTAAATTGCCATAATATTTGTAAGGGATTAAAGTTGACTAATATGGATTGAAGGATGCAAAATACCTAGCAATTAATATGTTATGAGTACTAATTTTGATGGTTATGTGAAATGGGGGTTTTTGAGGTCGAAGGGATGAGTAATGAAGATTACTTGGAGGATTTTGTGATCTTTCGATTTCTATTTAGCTATTGTTTTTTAGTACCTATTTAGTCGATGGTTTGGTTATCGAGTTTTGTAATCGATTTTGGGATATTTAGAAAATAGTAGGTCGGAGGCCACCTCACTGTTTTCCAAATCGATCAAGTATTTCTGGTCATAAACTTACAAATGGTGGACATATCTATTTTTTAATATTTTGTTCTATAGTTGAACATATATATATATATATGCTCTCTTGAGTATGCAAACAATCTTCAAGTTGAATTTAATATAAGCATAAGAATATTGAATGTTGAATCTGCATACTGTGTAAACGTATACCTCCATTCGGTTGGTTGGAAGAAAGGGCCTGCTCCTTAACCAACGTTTGGATTCATCTTTTTGTTGTTGTGTGCAAGGTATGCTTATGTTTGTTCAGTGATTTCATATGCTTGTTATTGATTCAATTAAGTTCAGTAATTTGGTTTGTGTATTGTTAAATTGCTAAGTTCAGCGTGATCTTATTTGTTCAGTGTGGAGTGAGTTTCCTTTTGAAAAGATTGTTAATACATGGCATGAACATGGATTGCAGGGATGACACATATATGTGAATTTGTAAAGTGCACTCTCTTTTTAGAACATTGAAATAGTTTGCACAATTTTACCAGATCCTATTGCCAAGATACCACGGGTCCTATCGCCCGGTTACTACATCTCTTGTCGCCCGAGTTGTTTTAATGTACTTTTAGCATCACATCTTTTATATTCTTGTTATTAATGTTTAAAATCAATGTGTAATTCTAAGACATTGATTTCAAGAGTTTAAATGAGAATTCGAAAGTGTGTGTGTGTTGATTTGAAATAGGAAGGTAATGATTAAAAATAGGATTTTATTAAATTTACAAATTGAAAAGTGTGTCTTGATTTAATTTCTAGATTAAGAAGTGTGTCTTTATTTAATTTCTAAATGCATTCATCCCCACTTTATTCACTAGTTTCAGCTCTTAGGTAGACTGTCGCAACAACTTTCACAAGTTTACGACTCCCAGATTAACAATTAAGGAATAAAATAACGAAGTTTCCACAAAATTCTCGAGGATTGATCTAAACACATTTGCCAATTATATAGAATTACAAAGATAGTTTGCCCCTAAAATCCATCCACAGTTTGATCCAATCAATTTTCATAAAACCTCAACATTCTATTCATATTCATGGGTGAATCACAAAGAAGAGATAGCTAAGAAATGGAGTGAGATATCTTCATTACAATGAATAGTGTAGTATTCACATAGGTGGAGTAATGATCAAAAGGAGAAATGATGAATAAAGGACAACAAATGAACAATAAAGGATATAGAATAAATAAAGAACTATAATAGGACAGTTACATAAGACCGAATATGATAGTTTATGGCCACTTAAGATGTAATAGGACAGTTACATGTATTTCAATACCAAAGAATGCTTCAAGGGATCATTGTGGAAGATGAATTTTTATGAGGAGATGTGTTATATGTTTTCAACCAAGATGCCTCAAGGTAAAGAGTGCATAATAGTCATGAATTTGGTAGTAATCACATGAAATTTAATGCTACAAGATAGTCTCGTAGGAGAAGCAACAGATTTCGTACAATGGTATAAGAGGAGAATGCATAGTTTATTATTAAAGGATAGTTTAGAGTTGCATTTCCCTTTTAATGATCATATTCATAGAGGATAGTCCTTGTGAAGGGATAGAAAGAGCCTGCATATATTTTTAAATGATAAGTGGACAGTACCTTGTCTATGGAGTAGATACCATTGAAGATAATTGATAGAAGATAGCAGTATACAATCAAGAAAGCAAGTGAGAAGTCCTCTATGATGTCAAGAACTTCAAAGGTATAAACGAAAGTCTACAGACATAATGTATGAATGCAATAACATAGTCATCATGATAAGTATAGTCAACATAGGACAATGGTAGTAATAAGATCAATATCCTGAGCAGCATTCATGAGCCCAACGGTGAGCAAAGAAATGGTATGCTACAAGCTAGTGATGACAGTTAGGAGGATAAGAGTGAAATGGTATGCTACAAAGTATTGATGCTACTAGCCTATATTTTTGGAGGTCAACAACATGAACAAATGAAACTCATAGATTATGAAGTGCATAACAACTTGAAATCAAATTAATTAAAAAGTACAAAGCATACTTACAAACTATCTGGAACCTTCAAGTCATTAAACATTATTTAATTACGAAATACATTTTTTATTTTAAAATTAGAAATAGTCTATATTACCTGGGTGAAACTTTGATGTCCAACTCCACTAGCAGGTGTTGTTGAAGCTCCAATATTAACCTATTCAACATCCAAAATGAAATATAAGAATATCATTCATATAACGTTTAGTTATTCACATGTAATATTTATAATTATTTACTAGTTACATACATTTGCAGTACATGTGATCACGTAATAGGGAGGTGGAGGACCATTGAAAATAGAGTGAATGTTATGACCCTGAAATTTCATTATAATCACTCAACTAATTTAGTTAATCTTGCATTTCAAAAATTAAATTTAATAAATTAAGTTCAATGAACTTGCTAACATTTACCTTACTATCAAGGCTAAATGCCTCATTAAGGAGGGCATCCTTCATCACCAACTGATCAGCTGCAAATGTACCTTGGGCACCTACATACTGACTATGTGTGGGATCATAACCACATGTGACCCACAAGCCTGACAATAATGATGTCAAACTCTACTCTGCAAAGACTCTCTTGACTCACCCTGTGCTAGAGGACTGGTATGTTGTATGAGGCTCTAGGTCAGGGAACTAATCATCTGCAATATATTGACCTCAACACTCTCCTCAACAGAAGGGATAATCACATGCTCATATTTTGTTTTAGTGAGTGCTCGTCTCGTCGACCAATGTGCATCGATACATGCCCCCACTTTGTCATGTGTGAAGGCCCCACCTCTACCCTAAAAGTCTCACATGTCAAAATAGTTTGGGATTTTATTGAGGACAAACTCACAGTAGAGTTTCCTCAAAAAAATATTGTGACACCTCATTGTTGTTGCATGGAGGATGGTCGAAAAACATTCACCACCTCCTCCAAAAATTGTTCTTCATCCCTTGGTGGTTGCACCAATGGATAGGGAACCTCTTACTTGAACGATGCAATGGTTGATTCATTCTAGGGTTTGTGAATAGTGCACACAAGTCAAATTTTGTAATTTTTTCATCTTTAACTTGTTTATAGGATAATTTATCTACATAAAATTCTCTAAACTTTCATTTTTTTCCCCAACCAACTACCTATTTTCTTGCTAATTAAGTCTACATGTGATACTATCAATTCAAGTGATTGAGCAAATGTGGTTCTATGCGAGGTTGAGCTTGAAGGATCTTTCAACCTTGAAATTAACTCCTCAATTTGTTTTTTGTTATTTTCAATTTGCCCCATTAAATTTTCTTTAGTTCTTGGAACATGTTGAAGAATTAGTGGTGTTTTTTGGGGTTATTCTTCAACAAGGATTTGCACATAAAGTGAATTAGGATTTTGAGGAGAAGAAGATGCATTATCATTTCCTAAAAATTAAATTAATTTACATCAAAAAACATATTAAATATACCTATTTAATAACTAGTTCACATAAGAAAACAATAAAAAATTACTTCTTTGACCTACCCAACATTGTGGCGACATTTTGACAAAGATTTGGTGAAGAAATAGAGCAATTTGAGCCTTCTTATAACACAAGCGTGTTTTTGAGGGTTTGTAGGTCGTGGAGGAAATTGGGAACAACAAAAAATGGAATGATGATTTATTTGTTTAAATAGACTAAATTGTGCTCGCATTATAACACAAGCGTGTTTTGGCCTTGTAGTGGCTGAGCCTAAGGCTCGATCACTCCAAGCCATAACGTGAGCGCGTTATAACACGTGTGTTATAACGTGCTCATGTTTTTATTTTTTAAAAAATTAAAATGGTTGGCCACTTTTTGGCCCCTCATTTTTTTGCACCTACCCCATCTCCTACTATAATCATCTTGATAAATGAAAAATAATATGTGGATTTTCCAATTGAAAGAACATATATAGGACCAAACGCATCAAAATGAATAAGATCCAATACACCACAAGATTTATGAGAACTCGATTAAAATTAAATGTAGCTTTGTTTTCCATAAATGCAATGCTCATAGAAATCAAATTCAAGATTACAATCAGACAAACCTTCAACAAGGTTTTTATTTTCCAAAGTCCTTAGACCCTTTTCTCCAATGTGGCCAAGTCTTTGGTGTCATAACATAGTTTTCTTTGTAGGTAACTTTTATGCAGAAGAAAGAGCACCCTTGGGTACCCAGAAGCCATGACCATTTACTAAAGGTGAAACCCTCACCTCTTCCAATAGAGTAGCCACAAACTTGCTTTTCATAGAAGTATTATTGCAATCAATAGTGCATGCATCAAGCTTATATAATGTTCCATATCTAACACCTCTAGCAATCACCCTAGCACCTCTAACCATCTTGCATTTTGTTAGGGTTCAGGCAGATCGGAGCAATAAACATTAACAATTATATGTAGATTAAATAACCCAAATATAACAATGAAGAATAACACAAAAGAGATCAATACAAATTTTAATGTGGTTCACCCCATATGGGCTACATCCACATAAACTTAGTCATCCAATGATTTTATTATCTAGTGCAAAACAAATTACAATCTCACGAATACCATTCTGCAACATACATCCTAGCCGCTTATAACAAGCTTTTTGGAAGCTTCTAGAATTAGGGTTTTACAAAGTCATTTTTCATTTGTCAGTTAAAAAAAAAAACTACCGACCCCTTGACATGCAAAAAAGGGAAAAAAAATTGGGGGTTGCGCCCCCAAACCCTGCTCTCGAGGGCTGCTGCCCTCGAACCTCCGTTCGAGGCCCAACTCGGCCCCGAACCCCAACAAGGATACATTAAAAGTGTACAGTATTTGCATGATCAGTCACTACATACCAACACATCTTGCATCAAAAAATACTACTTGCACACCCACATCTATTAGTTTACTCATAGATAATAAATTTTGTGTTAATCTAGGGATATGAAACACACCATTAATCTATTTTATTCTACCATCAGGAAACCTAATTCTAACTTTACCACAGCCAACAATATTTAAATAAGAATCATCACCCAAGTACACCTTACCTCTATCAAATTCTTCATATTCAAAAAACTAATATCTATTAAAGCTCATATGGAAGGATGCACCCGAGTCAATTAACCATGCATCATTACCTACATAAGTTTCCAAAGTTGCAATGAATGCATCACCATTTTCCTTCTCGAACTCAAAATCATAATCAAATCTCTTCTTTTCTTCTTTGCAGTCCTTATGAATATGTCTAGGCTTACTGCAGTTCCAACAAACAACTTTGGACTTTCTAAGAGATTAGATCTCCCCTTGGACTTGGAGTTTTCATGCTTCTCATTCTTCTTTCCTTTTTCTTTAGGTCTTCCATGAACTTTTAGGGCCTTCTTCACACTGATGGATACCTTCCTTCTCATCTCTTTAGAAAGAAAAGAACCCACCACATCTTTAGTCTTCAATATAGAAGTACTCTCAATAGCCATAACAAAAGAATCCCACGAATCAAGCAAAGAACAAGCAATATCTGACATTTCTCCTCCTCATCCATTTTGACACCAACTGATACCAATTGAGCCACCAACATATTGAATGCTTCTAGGTGGTATGTGATTCATCCACCCTCTTCCATTCTCAAGGAATATCATTTCTTCCTCAAGAAAATATAGTTCGCTAAAGATTTGGCTTGATACATCTCACTAAGTTTCTTCCATAGTTTCTTTGTAGAGGTCTCTTCATGGACATTGACTAAAACAGAGTTTGCCAAACACAATTTGATTAGACCCTTGGATTTACGGTTCATAACATCATATTGAGCAGCTAAAGTAGGATATGCAAGCCTTGAAACTTTCTCATCAACAGTATCCCACATATCTCGATCTATCAACAGATCCTCCATCTTCAGCTTCCACATCTCAAAATTATTTCCAAAAAACTTATCCACCTCCATTCTCCTTGATGAACTTACCATCTAAAAATTCTTGTAACAAAATCATAAAATGTCTTCTACACAAGCTCCCACTCAAATCTAGATTAGTTCCAAAAACCCAACCCGCAACTGAAACCAAAGGTGATCAAGCTTTGATACCACTTATAAGGAAGCTAAGGTAGCAAAACAACTTCCTACACTAATCTTGAGAGGAGAATAATGCAAAAAATTTACAAATATTTTCAATAGTTATAGAAACTTAAACAGAAAAAAACATAAATATCATGCATACCACAACACAGTGATTTACGTGGGAAAAACCCTATTGGAAGAAAAACCCAATACTCCAAAAGTCGCCCAATATATTATTCAAAAATCACAAATATTACAATATACTTGCAAAGCAAGCTTCTCACAGGAGTATCACCACCAAAAATCCAGAAACTACACGACCGCTATCAGACTCTCAGAATTCATTACAACACCGCAGCCGCAGTACAATGCCCTCATAAAATAGGGTTAGCTTCTAGGGAAAGATAAGCCAACAAAATATCTACGATTAGATCTAAAACCTAATAATGAACAATCCGGATTTACAATAATCATTAATTTAATGTATGTCGGCCATTTAAGATTTTTTGTTAACACGCATTCCACTCCTCCCCTCCACGCCGTGGTTGAGACATATTTTCCCAGCATACTAGAGAGGCAATTCATACTGCAATCTACATACTTAACAGAGCACAAGCAAGGACAAACATTGCAAAGACTCCCTATGAGTTATGGTATGGAAGGACTCCTACTATCAAATATTTCAGAGTATTTGAAAGTGAATGATATATCAAGAGAGATGAAAAAAACTTAGGAAAGTTTGATGCAAGATCTGATGAAGGAATCTTGGATACTCTACAAAAAGGAAGGCTCGCCAATGCTACAATAAGAGGCTAAAAAGGATTATTGAAAGTGCAAGTGTCAAAGTATATGAATACTTACATAAAATTTTAGTGATGATAGATGGATATGAATCGGATGAGTCCTAACCCCCTTCTAATCAAGCCATCCTATACCACCAACTTCAAACCCTCCTGTAGATTCCAAAGAGAAAATACCAAAATGGGTTAAAAAATTTCCTAAGTTGAGCTCTCCACCTTGGACATTAACATCTCTCCTCCTAAATATATACCCAAGAATTACCCCACCCCATCTTTCTATAATCCTAATTATAGTCCCATTTCTCCACCTCCAAGCCCTTTTGCATCACACTCCCCTAGTGTGGAGGATCCTCTTCAACCCCAATATTTTAATCATAATACTTTCACATCTATTAATAGCAATGAGGATTAAAGATTGGTAGTGTACTCTACACCTAAGTCACTAGCCCCTCCCTAGAGGTGTGCATTTTTTGTTCAATGGTGAATGTACAATAATTATCTATGATATTGACATGATCACTAACAATTTCCTCTTAAACAAATTCTCAAGAGGACATTGTTCCTCCTACTCCTACTCAACATCTTGTTTTTCATTGTTATTTTATTCTCATAGAACCACCACCACCTAGTGGTCATCCACTCCCACATGGACTAGATTGGGACACAAACAACTTGATGGAGATGGCATCCAATGATTAGCCCTCTTTGTCTCATATGTATATATGTTATAAGCTAGTATGTTTTTCTCATGTGAGTGTTTTTACCACTCTCTACTTTATTTTTACATGTCTTGTTAGTTCACCTTGGAGGACCCATGTTATTCTTGTAGGTACATGGATACATGAAGACTGACAAAGTTATACATTTCTTATTTTTGTATCTACATTCTTCCATATGTCATTTATTGTTTTCCTTCACATTTTGGGAATAATGCAAAACGTGAGACATTTATTATTTTCCTTTTTCTTTTCTTTTTTTGACTATGTGTCTTCTTCCATTGTGCTTGTAGTTATATACACTTAAGGTAATTTGACAATTTCATCCCTATTCCTTGACTATCATTTCTCTATATATAGTGACCTTAGACATATATCACTTTTTTTCCTTGTGCAATGTTGCTTGTTGCTATGTGTCATTATTTTTTCATTTATCCGTCATTCTATGAGCATAATTTGTAGTGTTTCATACTTTCATTTGTAGTGGCGTCATCTTCTAGTAACTCTAGGGGCATATCTATTTGTATATGCTTCCTAGATATCCTTCACCTTCCCATTTCTTGTACTAGGAATGAAACTCGACCACCAAACGGAGAGCAATATAGTGAAGAAGCCATCATTGTAGGTTGGTGTTTTGGAACTGCCATATTCTATTCACTTGTAAAAAGTTCCCTGTTAGCAGAAGTTAAATCTAGTAAGATGCTATGCAATAAAGAAAGTGATGCACCTTGATCACTATAGTAGTGCAATGTGAGTTTGATTTTGTAATACTTTGCAATAAGGCATAGTGTGAGTTAGCTATGATCAAAATTGGTTTGGCAGAAGTATAGTTACCGCATCCTATGCGACGTAATATCCAACATTATTGGAGTGCATGTGACACCTAAAAGATAGGTGAATGATCTAGAAGGTGCTCTAGATCATACTAGTGTTGCCTCTGTTATCGCAAGCCATGACATTAGCCTTGGTGGTACCGCAACTCTATTGTGCTACTTCACAATATTCTTTTCTATGTCGTCAACGACTGAGGACTTGGACCAATCATGAAAGTCTCTTATTTGTTGGGTCATGAGAGCGACACATGGCAGAGATGTCATCTCAAAAAGGTATTTGTTCAACTCTGTGATAGATTGGTATTCCAAAGGTGGTTAGGATGCGGTGTCCGTTGGCATTCTATGTAACTTGCTTGCATTTAAGCTAAGGCATGGAAGGAGATTGACGATTCTACAAAGAGCTTGAAATATGGGTTTTTACGTAGAGGTCTGCAAATTGAAGATGGCAATATAAAAATAATTGTATTGTGTTTGAATTATGTTTTACAGATAATTACAATTGTTGGCTCTCTTGTTGTGGTAAGTTATTTTCCCTAGGGTTTCCAAGTTAATCATTGTCATCTGTAAGTTTGTTTCTTCTAAGTGATTTGATACAACATATGTAATCTCTAATTTTGATCACATATTTTGAAGTTCTATTGCAAGCTTTATCCAAAATTTTCTACAATCGACAGCCAATTCTTGACAACAACAACCTTCCCGATGGCTATGACCTGTCTCCATCTCCTGCTGAATCTGTAACTCTTACTGCTTTACAGTTTAGCTGCTGCTTCTGTGTTTTGATGTGTGTTTCCATGTGTTTGTTACCTCGTCTGAATTTTGAAGTGTGATTTCATTCTACCATTATTTTTTAGAATATGATAATATACTCCTTATACAACGAACATATAATACATTTATTCATTTAAAAAAATATTTTTAAAAAAAGGATTTACTCTACGACACTCCCAATCTTGGGGATGTTCATATGTGCCTGTTCACTTGTCATCAAGATTTGCATATAATATTTATTTCATACACCATTTATAATCTAATTGTTACCAAATTTTTATTAGCAAAATAGCCAATTGTGGTGTCTCTACAGTTCCTGCCACTTCGAAAAGTAAAGAATCATCTCACCATTTTTCGTGTGAATCTAACTCAGTGAAGCATATCAAATAAGTTTCTTTCATATTTCAGATAAATATTCAAATTTAAATCATGGACTTGTAAAAATCGACAAAAGTAAAATTCCATGCAAAAGAATGTGGCACATGCATTAAATTCTTGACAGGCTTCTGGTGTGAATCTGCCTCAAGTAAGGATGTCAAACATGTTTCTTTAATATTTCATCAAGTTTTAAATCATGGACTTGTAAAAATCAATAGAAAGAAAACACAATGCAGAAGGAATCGGCTCTGTTTCCAAAAAGGAAACGATTAAATCTAGGATATAACTGTATATTTAATACACAGAAATGCGACTAAACACACAAAGCTTAGACGTGCATATAATTTTAATGCAATTTTTGTTTGAAGTTTTGAATTGAAAGTATGCGGATAAAATACACTTTTTTTAACTGTATTTATTGAAGATTTGCTGAAATAGCTTTAGCTGATCATTAAAGTATGTCATCTTTCACCATGAAATACATATACAAAAGAGCATTCAGCAATAGTTATTGCATGGCTGTCCAAGTCTATTTGGTAGCATATTTTACGTCAGATATGCTAGTATTAAAAGCAGATTGACCATCTTATCCAGATTTATTTCCTCGGACTCTTCTTAAATAGCATTCCCACCATGCTCTTCTCACCTATACAAACAGGAATATATACGGTCAATTCCAATTGTTGTTCTTAAATCCCTAAAAGACATCAAATCAAAAAGATGTCATTCAAATCAAATGGTAAAAATTTAAAATATAATAAATTCCAGACAATTCGGAACCAACAGATTACCATATACCCTTGAGACCACAGCACTTAAACTCACTAACATAAAATTGAGAACACAAACGTAACAAGAACGGCTCAGGATAACAGATTCCAACTCCAAATATATGATTCTACATGCACGCACTATATATTTATGTATATGCGTGGATGTCTAGAAGCATTTTTGAGCATATGATGAATCTATCAATTGTTTAGAGCAGAATAAAACTCCATTGGCACTAAGTTCATGGTGTCTCCATTAATCCTCGGTAAAGCTTCTTGGCCCAAATCCATAGAGTCTCTTGCCATAATGCAGTTGAGTAGTGGCATATGGAAAACGGCTGAGGATTAAATGCACCAAAGGAACATAACCAGATCAGTCAGGAGATGTGAAAAAAATATAAATTAAATGGGTCTGTACATGTTATAAGATGTGCAGCAGTCAAGGGGTGTGTGTTGCAGATATGGAATCCACACTGTGTAGTAATGCGGAGTTAGGGTGTTTCCTAAGGACAAGAAGGCAGTTATGGGAACTAATCCAAAGCTTTAGTTTTCCAACAGACGAAATGACATCAGACCCTTACCTACAGCCCTGAGATGAGCTGAGGAACATGGCTCTGTTGCCAAGGGTTTTGCTGGAACTCTGCTGTGTGTTGTGTATGATGCTTTTTTACAGAATGGCGTAGTATTATACTATTAGGGACTTTAAATACATCAACAGGATAAAAATCTGACTTTTGTTAGAATTATAACAACCAAGTTTCTTGGTTGAATACAAATGACCAACAGTCTGATACGGTGGATTCTGGAATTTATAGGCTGAAAATAGCCCTTATCAGCAGTAAGCAAGAATGTTAAGGTTGCCACAAACTGCACTGATGAGCAGGCAGCACTGTTAGCACCAAAAAGAGACCATTCAAATAAGCATCTATCATTAAATTTTGCAATTGTAAATAATAGTTATTGTCAAATCCTATATTTAATAGATGCATGTGCGAGAGGTTATGCAACGTAATAATCTATATTTAGCAGAAGCATGCACATGAAGCAATGTGCATGTAAATAATTATAGATGAGCTATTATTGTAATAATCGGAGACACTTATGTCTATAAAAACAAACCTTTTAGGTCCATGTGAGAGATATTCGGAGTTGAATCCATATTTTGAACAGGTTTAGGTGAGCAAGGAGAAAGCAAGAAGTGGGTTTCAGCTGCCCTTGGGCAAGGGCGGCCAAGCGCATGTAATCTATTATTTGTGATGTTAATGGAAGCTTCAGTATTGTGTCAACTGTGTGCTTGTGTATTGTTCAATTGTATCATGCATATGCTTAATCTACAAGGTCGCATAGTGAATCTCCACAGCAAGAATCAAGCATTGGGTCTTCCAATCCAAGTACACTTTGAGTGAGACTGCCCTCTGGGGTTGTTGTCATTGGCAGAATCGTGCAGATAGCTTCAA
This sequence comes from Sequoia sempervirens, assembly GCA_007258455.2. Taxonomy (NCBI): domain Eukaryota; kingdom Viridiplantae; phylum Streptophyta; class Pinopsida; order Cupressales; family Cupressaceae; genus Sequoia; species Sequoia sempervirens. Next base: position 670,610,341 of record VDFB02058242.1, on the reverse strand, counting down.
TGTTTAATCAGTGGATCCCAAGCGCATAAGAGGGAGATCCCTGAATCCAAGTGCACTTCAGGTGAAACTGCCCTTCAAGATTGTTGCCATTGCCAAGCAGGTGCATGTGGCTTCAATGTTTGATTAGTGGATCGCAAGTGTGTGAGAGGGAAAACCTGGTCAACAAGCATAACATCATACATAAAGACTAGAACTACAAAGGTATCAATTTCTGTCACAGCATTTATGACACAGATTTATTAGTGTTGATTCAATTTCTATATAATTTGGCAATTCCTGAGCTAGTAGCATTAACAAGGAATCAACGGAACATTGTCTCTGCCTTGCAGTTTCAACCTTGCTTGGGAAATACTTCACAGAATCAAAGCTTGTTCAATTTGTTTTCAGTTTGTTAGCCTTCTTTCTACATCTTAAGGCTAAGAACAATAAATTACTAGATTGTATATGGTGGAATTCTATCAAGCAGACTTAGCCAGGCCCCAAGTTGCATAAGCTTTTGTATTAGCTCTCAAGTCTTTTTAAAATATAAAAATTAACTTAGTAAATAAACAGTTTCTTTAAATAAAAAATGTATAGAAATTAGAATCTATAAAAGATTTTATAATCACAAATAAGGGTCAAATATGGATTTGGGTCGAAAATATTCAGGAAGAGATGATTGCCAGCACATTAACTAAATACAACTTATTTAATTTGACACACAATTTGTCCTAAGAAGCAACCCAACACTGAAAAACCTACCCAAGTGGTAGTTTCTGATGGATATATATACTAGCATATATATCTTTAATAATCTATATAAGATATACCAAGAGATATCCTTCTCGAGATGCTTATTTTTTTGACTGTGATTAAAACTTCACTTAAAAACCACCAAACCTAATTAAATCAATGAAAAATCATGAAATCTGTAAAATGCATCTGTATTTTTTTTAATCCAAATTATCCCTATTTTTCTGACTTTCCCACCACTCTTTCCATGACCAAAGACAATAAAAACCCTAATGAATATTATGTAACATTAAGGGCGTCAGAGGCATCATTGCCCATTGCAAAGGAGGCATGAGGACGGTTGCAGGCTGTGAGGATCCATGGCAGTTGTGTCAATAAAGTTTGACTAACCAGGGAAAATAAATAAATAAAAATACCCGAAGTGTATTGGGCAACCATGGAAAAAGTTCGGCAGTGTATAGGGCAGCTGAGAGGCCATGATTCCTAGCCTGTAAGAAATCACAACAGCTGCAGCAAGAGAAGGCCGCAGATCTGGAAGGTTTGGCCCTAACATACTACATTCTACATTTTCCTTTTTTCCTGGTTGTGAAGGAGACAGGCCATAAAGGAGGCTGCAACAGTTAAATGGGCGTCAATTTAAATCATTGGAGGTTTTTATGTACGCAAGTTCTTCACACCCATATACAACTGTAAAATGCCTCTTGGCATAATCAATCTGAACTAATCAACAGAATCCTTAAATTTTCAATTTTAATTTATGGCTAACTTGTCAAATATCTTCACACTAGTGGAAATGCAAAGTCAATAAATATTATAAACTCTTAAACATACCCAATTAGTAAAGTAAATCTTTTTGCTAGCCGAACCTACATTATAAATAGGCAAATCCCACTTTGGAATAACTGAACATGGTTTCTCTATAAATGCAATACACCATTCAAGGTGCAATAACATTTTGTAAGGTTGTCCAATGGATCTACTGTAAGAATATATTCAAGTTATAAAACTGCAATGTGGAATGATACAACATATTGTGGCCTGGGTACTAAATTAACTATGCATTGGCTATTACAGCTCTCCAAAATATGCTCACCCTTAAGGGTCAGATGAATAGCAATACCTTAATAAATCAGAAAGTTGGAGTCATTTAGCAACCACAGGGTCAAATCTATATGGAAGTCACACAAATATGTGGGAACAGCAGAAGAAAACCATAAAAGATAAAATATATGCCACTGTTGAAACTTGAAAGGGAAGGCTTCTTTAGTGAGAACCAGGTAGGTGGAGTGGAGATACTGAAACAATTTTACTGTGCTATTGTCAGACAAAATTATAAGTTTTCAGAAGATATATCCTGAAAAATATTGCCTTCAAAGAAGTAGTGCTTACCAAAATCTGCCAATATACTGAAAAGTCCAACAGCTAAGACCTAGATATGATATAAAATCTGAACCATGTTATATTCCTGACAGAAAATCTGCTTTTATAGCTGGACATTTCTGCATACAAAATCTGAAAATTTTAAGTTTGGAATTAAAAAAAACTGATTCTGAAACCTGGAATCTGCTCCTAATAGAACATCTACTCCTGTATATGGCTACCAATTTAGAGGTGGCAATCTGAATGGAACAGTAATAACTGAGATATAGCTCGAATCTGGAGTCTGAAATCTGAAAACTGTAATATAATGCTTGAATCTGATTTACAGATATCCACCAAGTCAAATTGTAAATCTGAAATTAAAAATTTTGGTCTGTTCTCTTAAAGTTAGACACAAACAATCTACAAACTCTGGGTCGTCTAACACACTTAGAGGCAAACAGTACAAATTAATTCAGGAAGATCCCTCAAAACAAAATCTTTTTTAATTAATGTAAGTTTTTTAAACAGTATTTAACAAAAAAACTTTCCTAAAGAGATATGGCTGCAATCTCTTAGAGCAATATGCACACTGTATGTGGCCATCAATAAGACCATCTAAGCACAACTAATTAGAAAGACGTTCTACTCTAAGGATTAAAGGCCTTTATATAGTTAATTTTCATCTGTTTCCCTTTAGCCTTTTTTGTTTTTACACTTGAGATCAGAAACTTTTAGTTAACTTCTTCATTTTCCCCTACTTAGTTTTACCATTTGAAAATTGGGTGAATAACTCAAACTACTAGATCCTCTAATGTTTTTGTATAAAGTTTCTGTTGATGGCTAGGTTTGTCTTTTATAACAAAACCTACACCAGGGTCATCAAGCATGGAAAGTTTTGCAGACATGGGACAGACCAGCAAGCCAATCTCCAAAATTGGAAGGCTAGCTTCTTATCTATTCTAGCTTAAGCCTAGTTGACAAAGGGAAAAGGAGAGAGGTACACATTTCTTTTTGTTGTTGGTGTTCTTTCTAGATACATGCAACAACCTAGAGAAAATCACTAGGTAGCAACAAGGAGAGTTTTTTGATATCTGAAGGGAACTTATAATTGTGGGCTAAAATACTCAAGACAGTAGATTTCAAACTATTCGTATATTCAGATTTAGATTATGCACGTGATCTTGAAGATGAGAAATCTACTTCACATTTCCTAACAAATTTAGAATCAGTAGTCATCACTTGGAAGTCAAAGAAATAGTCTGTGCTGGCTCTTTCTTCAGCAGAAGCAAAGTATATGGCAGCTTCAGAGGCAACCAGGGAAGTATTGTAGCTCAAAAGGAATCTTCATGATTTGCATGAAAAACAGGGTTCATCAACACCACTCATAATCAACAACACGTTTGCAATCAAAATGGTAATAAATCCAATATTTCATGACTGAACCACACAAATCAACACCACATTCCATTGATTTGCATTATGTAAAAGATGGCAATCTCAAATTGATATATTGTCCAATTCCAGAGTAACCAGCTAATATCCTAACAAAAATACTTGGAAGAGAGAGATTTGAAACATTCAGAGGCATCCTTGGCCTCACTATAACCCTTATAGATTAAGGGAGGGGGAAGGGATAAAGATGTAATTTATGTACATAATCCCAGGTTATAGTAATATTTCTTTTCTTGTAGAATTTGAACAGTCATCCCGAAGATGAATTGAATAGTCATCCTCGAGATTAACTGAAAGGTCATACATTGTTGATAAATATGTGCTTTGCATCTCAATTTGATGAATACAATTTTCGGTTGGCTTCAAGATAATTCCCATTTCATTTTTGCAATCCTGACATAAACTTCCCACTTTAAGAGGAAATAAACCTTTATTTTGATACCATAACTGCACAAAAAAGCCAAACATCTTAGTATACTCATTCCCAGTTGTGAAGACAAACAATCTTCAATGTCCTAAATGTTGTTCCAGACAAATCACACAATCTTGCCTTAAAAAGATTTTGATTCTTTTGAAAAAAAAATCTTGCCATACTAATAAACAAGGAAGGCCTCTCCTATATTAGACAGACTCTTGAAGATAGAATTCCAACAAAAAGCCTCTATTCTTGTGTTACCCTCCTAAAGCAACTTTTGGCTTTCATGGATTATTTGCTTTTATTCATGTAAAACAATTTTCAGCATTTGCATAGCTTTATTTGCTTAATTCTATTTTCCTCCATTACACACATGCTTGTTCCTTTGCCATTTTCCTAAAATAGGCTTATGCTTTATTGATCTCCTTTGGCTTCAGAATGTTGAATTGGAAAAGTGACAGGTCTGACTTTCTCATGAGCTTTGACCATTGGGCCAAACCCTATGGGTATAAAATTTGAACATTATATAGGGTAAATGGGACAAAATTCCCTTGTGAGCTTCACAAAGAGGGTTTCACAAGTCAAATCCCTAAAATACAACTGTTACCTTTTCCATAAGCTTGCTTTACAACGATAGAATAAGAATAAAACAATTATATTCTAGGAAAATAGGAAAAGAATAAAGCATAAGTCTATTATAGGAAAAAGAGAAGGAGATGGAGAAAATGTAGGTTATTTTACAAAAAAACACAAATAGAGCTATGCAAAGACATACACAAGGATGGTGTTTTTCCATCTTTTTGTTGCTTTTAATTCATTTTGTATAGTTTTTTATAGGTTCGGATGCTAGCAGTAATATGGCTCTGACGTCAAAGTAAATTTCATAACAAGAAATCATTGTTATAATGAGAACACTCTGAACTTGGAATATAAATTTTTGAAATATGAAATCTAAGTTCTAATAATACCAAAATGAAACAAAATAAAATTCTGAATTTCCAAACCAAAATATCATTGATAAACTCTAATACTGATAAGAATAATGCAATATTACAAAGTCCCACAGTCCACAAGACAAAAAAACCTTCCATACAATCTTCACACAAGATCACTACGAGAAACCAATAGAGCAGAATTATTATTGCCAATTTCATCCAAATGTACATACAAGCCCTGGTTAATATAGACCAAGGGAAAATCTAAAAATAGAAAGTAGTAGGTGAATGTAGATGGGGACTCTAATAATAGGCTGTGCCTAAACATGTGCATAATGACACATGGAATGAGCACATGACAAATTGCCACAAATATTAGATAAGACTTATTACACATTACCCAAGTAAACTTAACTAGGCCTAGTATGAACAATGACAATACTAGACTAGTGAGAAAAAGCCAAGATTTCTAGCATAATGTGAACATGCCAACACCCCCTTTTAAATGCAATTTAGGGAGTGACAATGAAAAAAAATGAAGCAGATCCTCAAATATGGGTTCCAACAACAAGGCTTGATCAAGTACCCATGTAGAATGTAGTCGATGAAGCCAAAAGGACTCAAGATATATTTGACATACCCCCCAAGGACAACTTCCTTCACCCCACGCATCAAACAAAGCTTAACATATTGAGTCATAGCTAAATTTTAGTGAAGATGTCGACAATATATTTCTCAATAGGGCAATACTTGAAGTTGAGAACATGATCCTCAATGAGCTGCTAAATGAAGTGCATGTGAATCTCAATATGCCTGGTACATTGATGCTCCACAGGTTTGCAAGAAATGTGAATTATATTTTGGTGGCCACATCAAAGAGTAGTGGGATGCTCCTATGGAAAACTAGATTTTTCAATAACTACCAAATCCAAAGAGCCTCATGGCTAGCAAGAGTTGTGCCTTGATACTCAACCTTAGTAGATGATAATGCAATAGCAATTTGCTTCTTGCAAGACCATGCAACATGGCTAATACCAAGGAAATAAACATAGCTAGAGGTGAATTTCCAATCCTCAACATTACTATCCCAATTTAAGTTGACGAACCCCATGATCTGAGGTTATCCTTTTGATGTGTGTTGAATACCAAAGCATGTAGTGCCTCAAAGATTTCAAAGAATACGCTTCGTTGCCTTCCAATGACTCTCATCAATTTCTTGGGAAAAATGGGAGACAAGTTCAACTGCAAATAAGATATATATGGGTGACTACCTATCAAATAAAGAAGACAACTTACTAACTACCAAGGCAAGACCACGCAGCATGGCTAATACCAAGGAAATAAACATAGCTAGAGGTGAATTTCCAATCCTCAAAGTTACTATCCCAATTTAAGTCAACAAACCCCATGATCTGAGGTTACCCTTTTGATGTTTGTTGAATACCAAAGCATGCAGTACCTCAAAGATTTCAAAGAATACGCTTCGTTGCCTTCCAATGACTCTCATTAGTTTCTTGGCAAAAATGGGAGACAAGCTCAACTGCAAATAAGATATATATGGGTGACTGCCTATCAAATAAAGAAGACAACTTACTAACTACCAATACAAAGTAGTATCAACTCTCAATGTGGTACAATTGGTGGACAAGGTAAACTCCTAAATAAAAAGGAGTCATTGTAGACTTGCAATCAAGCATGTAGGAATAATCAAGTTAATAGCATACTTTTGCTATGAAGTAGAGATCCCATATGTAGATTGAATGATTTGAAGACCAAGGAAGGAGTGCAAAAGTCCCAAATCTATCATCTCAAGCTACTCCATAAAATTGGATCTAATATCCTAAACCAAAGAGGAGGAACTACCTATGATGAACAAGTCATCAACATAAAGCAAGAATGAGGAATTTTGCACCATCTCTCTTGGTATAAATTGTGGGATTTGAGTGTCAACGAGTGAAACCAAAGGAAGGTAGGAAGCTATCCATCTTCTTACACCAAGCCAAGGGGCTTGCTTGAGTCCATAAAGAGAATGGTTCAACCTAAAAAAAGTAAAGAAGCCCCAAGAGCTACTTCATATAGATCTTCTCGAGAAAACCGCCATGCAAGAAAACACTCTTCACACCCATTTGGTGCACTATCCATTCTTGTGATGCAACAAGTGACAGCACAAGGTGAATAGAATCTTTCTTTTCCATGCGCACACAAAATCCAACTTTCTTCCTTTTGAAAGAGGCACAAGATCCCAAGTATAAATCATCATCAACAAAAAATACTCCTCTACAATAGCATCATGCCACTTAGGTATTCTTGTCGCATCATGAAAAAACTACGGATCATCTTAAAGGGGATGACTTAGAAGATTGACTCTAATTGTCTAATTCTAAGGGTGGTGAGTATCTGCAAGATCCCTTGCCCAACTACTTGCATCCTAACTTGTACAAACCTAACAAGACAGTGGCTATGCATAGTAGGTGGTGGTGCAAGGTCATCAACAACCTCATCATCATCATCCAAGAGATAATCACCATCATGATAAAAAGGAATGGAAGAGGCAAAAGGAGGTGTAAAAGGCGAAGTTGAGATGTGGGCTCAACAATCGTGCAATGCTCATCAATCTCAACATCATATCGAAACAAGACATCATAAATGCTAGGCTCAAACAAGTAATAAGCTTTTACATCCTCACAATAGCCAACAAAGATGAGTGGTTGGCTCTTCTTCTCAATAGCCTTGAATTTTGCATCAAGAATTAATTCCTAAGTTTCATTGCCAAAAACCCTAAAAAAAGAAGTATTGGGTTTCACATGTGTCCAAGCTACTCAAATGTCATGTTTTGCATTACCTTGTGGAGCATGAGATTTTGAATGTAGTGTGCACAATTGACAACCTTAGCCTAGAACCATCGTGCCATGTTGTTGGATTGAATCATGTAATTTTCCATTTCACACAAAATACAATACTCCCTCTCTACTCAGCCATTTTGTATAGGAGTTTTGGTAATGTGTGTAGAAACTAGATGTCATGCAAAGTATAAAAATCCCTACAAGCATGATAACATACTTCCCGCCATTGTTTGTTCTAACTCCTTAATAGGTAGAAATTACTGCTTCTCAATCTATGCCTTAAAGTTATTGAAATGTTAGTACGTACTTGCCCCTGAAAATGGAGTTGGAAAGAGCATGAAGTCACTATGCATCAACTCAACTAGAGTCTTGGCTCACCAAGCCTTGCTTTTCACAAATGGGTCTTAATGATTCTTAACAAGGACACAACCACAACAAACACCCTCAATGCAAGACACCTTAAGAAGACCTAACACCATATTCTATTTGCTCAACTACTACAAATATTGATAGCTGAGATGCCTAAAACACTCATGCCATAAATTGCTCAAGGAATCTACATGTGCAATGAGTTTTACAATTGAAGAAGACTCAAAAGAAACAAACTTATATAAGTGACTAGCATGATCAACAACACCTGAAACAAGCACAGCCCTTAGATTCTGCAACTTCCTGATCACCACATTGTGAGGAGAAAACTCAGTCCTCCTTACACCAAAATGATAAATTTGATAGATGGACAGAACTGGAAGGTCGGTAGATATATGTGGAACATAGATCAAATCATTGCATCTCAAGTATACCTGATCCCAAGACATCAATGTGTGAAGAGTTATCCACTACAACATGTGAATTGTTGCAATCTGAAATAGAAGAATCTTTGGAGACTTAGTCATATGATGAGAAGCACTTGAATCCAATACCCAATCATTTGTAGAAGATGCAACCAATGCTCAAGCTGAGAGAGCTTTTCCATTATTCTTGGAACTAGAAAGAGAAAGCTTAGATAGAGAGATCTTGTTCTATTTCATAGCTTCCTCCAAAGCTTCCATCGTTGCCCAACAATGTGACTCAAGGTGTCCATTCTTCCCACAGAAAGAGCGAGTCCTATTGATCTTCTACTTAGGCTAATTTTGAGAAGAGGGTTTAGACGTAGAGGACTTACTGAATGGTGGCCTATAGTTTTTAGGCTTAGGTTTAGGTGATTTCTTGCCCTTGTTTACAGAATTAGCAACCAAGGCTTGGCTTTTGGATCTACAAATGACATCAATTTGGATAAGCTCAGCTTGCTCTCTAGTTAGCTTGATCCAAAAGGACCTAAAAAAAATATGTAACAGAAAAACAGAAACAGAAAACAAGATTCAGATGTGAGGCAAGTGTTTGACAGTGATGGAGAAATCTATCAAACACAGAATGTACTGCAAGTGCATTAGAGTCTAGACCATACCTTGGGTGTGCAAGCATCCAAGGCTGTAGCATGGGTGAACAAAGTCCACAACCCACACAAACATTCAAACTTAAAAGCTGAACCATACAAGCATTGTTTCTATTTCCAGTGACTGTTAATCTTTGCTTGTGGCCCAGGAAAACTCAACTGTGCATCGGAAAATCTATAAATATGGCTTGTATATGAGCATTAAAATCATCAGCGGTTCAAGGATTGAGATTTATTGTATGTTCTTGTTTATTGTTGGAGAAATAACAGAAGTGGAAGGCAAAATTGCCCACTTGTTGTATTTCTCTTTGCCATTAATAAAGGGGTGTAATCAAGGCACATTGCCACTACCAAAGGGTCTGGTTTTTCCTCTACATTGGAGGTTTTCTAAGATTGTCCATGTTTTGATTTTTCTTGAATATTGTTTTGATTTTAGCACAATATTCCTTTCTCTAAAGGACCTACACTTTCATTTGCAAGCAAGTAGAAAGTAGTTGAATTTTGGTTAATTTCTAAATTCCATAAATTAGGAATTTATATATCACTTTTGGCATCAAAGCAATTTGATTTTTTTGGTGGATTTGTGGAAGTCTTTTGCATGATATTAACAAAAGCTCAAAGTGCAGCCATTGAGGATTTGAATGTACAGGTGACAGCACTATAAGGCCACATAAGAGGCGTAAGGAGAATCAGCAATTGTTGAGGCAAAAACAAGAGTACATGAGTAGGCAACAAGATGAAATGGAAGAAAAACAAACTTTCATTGGTGGGTTGGTTAAAACTTTGGCAAAAAAAATAGCTATTATTGAAGATGATATGAAAGGAGAGGATTTTCTAAATGAATCTCATATAGAAGCAAAGAGTGTAAGTTAATTTAAGGTTGAAACAAAAGTAGAAATTAAGCCTTTTAAAGAACAAGTTAATGTGGATATATTAAATACATGGATTGAGCAATTCGAAGTTTATTTTAGTATGCATAAAATAAATGGAGGTCAAAGAATCAATTTTTCATGCCTAAAAATGATTGATCATGCTCTTGTATGGTGTGTAGGATATGTTACAATTTGTAACAAAAAGAAAAAGCCAATAGTTGGTAAATGGGGAGAATTCATACAGTTGATAAGAAGGAATTTCTATCCCAAACGACATAAGTTTGATCAAAAAATAAAATGGATGTATTACAAACAAAAAGCTGGTCAAAGTGTGCAGGATTACACCACATAATTCAGACAGCAAGCAATGGTAAACAGCATGGATCTTGAAGAGGAGGACATGATGACAAAATATCTCAGTGGACTCCATACTCACATACAAAGGATATTTCAGTTATTGATGACAAACTTAGATGCATGGCCACTAAGGAAAATGAACTTGAAGAGATGAACAAACTCTTTGTTTTGAAGTTGCAAGTTAAAATTAACAGAATTAATGCTTTGCTAGATTCAGGATCATAATGTAATCTTATTTTAGAAAAGTTGGTTACAAAAATTGAGCTGAAGATAAAGGAACATCTACATCCACACCCATTGGGATGGGTTAAATGAAATGTAGAGATATAGGTAAATAAAAAATACAAGGTAAAATTTGGGATAAACGACAATAGATAGATAAGATAAAGGCTGATATAATCCCCCTTGATGCTTTTGATATTGATCTCATAGTCCAAATCTTTATATCAAAGACACTTTATGAGAAGATCTAATAAGTACAAGTGGGCCAAGGATTGTGTCAAATATATAACCAAAGGACACTAAAGCAAGGCTAAAGTAGCTACCATAAGTGCTAATCATGCAATCAAATTAATTCAATATACTAAGCAGTTTTTTAGCTTTTGCTTAAAAATAAGAACGAATGTGGGATAAGCATTTCTACCATGACTAACTCAAAATTGAAAGACTTGGATGAAGTCTTGTTATCTTTTCAAGAAGTGTTCATAGAACTGAAAGGTTTGCCACCAAGAAAGGAGGTGGAGCATGAGATTCAACTACTACCAAAATCTCCTCTGCCGAACATCAACTTGCATCTACAGTCCTTACTTAAGAGCTACAAGGTTAAGAAGCACCTATTAGAGCTATTGGAGCAAGGAGTGATTTGCCCTAGCACCTCACCATGTGGGTCACCCATAGTAATGTTGAGGAAAAAAGCTGGTTCTTGAAGAATGTGCATAGATTATTGAGCTCTTAATAAAATTACTGTTAAGATTAGATATCATCTCTCAAGGATAGATGATTGTTAGATCAACTTAGACATGCTTTGTATTCTACTAAGTTCGATCTTAAGTCTAGTTACCATCTGGTGCAAATGAAAAAAAGGACATTTAGAAGACTGCTTTCAAAATTAAGTAGGGACTTTATGAATGGTCAGTACTTCCTTTTGGCTTGAGTAATGTGCCTACTACTTTTATGAGATTGATGATGTTTAAAGGGAATTCACAAATAACGTTGTGATAGTCTATCTAGATGATATTTTAATATTCAATGCTACATGGGAAGAACAATTAATCCAGATTAAGCAAGTCTTACAAAGGTTAAAAGACCAACTGCAATACAATCTAAAGAAATGTGAATTTGACAAAGAATCATTGGTATATTCAGGGCATGATGGAGTTGGAGGAGAATTAAGAATAGACCCACCAAAAGTTGAACCAATGTAAACTGGCCTACATCAAAGACTACTTGTCATGTCCCCGCCATGATCAAACTACCGTAGACTTGCATAAAAGCATATTTATATTTACATGATGGCCGACCACCCTTGTCAAACCACATATTTATGAAATCACCCAAATACAGACTTCGCTGGCCGACCACATAATTTATCGGCTAAAGTTAATATATATATTAAAGACAGCGATTGGCAATTAGTGAAAAGAAGACAGCAATTGGTAAAGAAAATATAGAGCAGTGTTTTAATGTTGGAAATAGAGCAGCAGATTATTGACAAAGACTTGGTTTAATGCTGATCGACTTCCTGAGTGCCTAGCAAATGTATGATGAAGAAGAGCAATTGTATAAGACATGCAATTTACATATGCAGTGATTTATATGAGAAGGCAAATAAGTAATAAGGCATGTGTAGAAATTTATTGAAGAAAACATGATAGCCAACTTCATAAGAACATTGATTAATATGTGTGCAGCAATATATTGAAGAAAACATGGTGGCCGAGCAAACACAAGGCAGTGAACTATTTAAGGAGATAACTATTCATAAAAGCAGTGCTGTGCATATACAATAGTTAATACAAATAAAACACTAAAAACAGCAATTATAGCCAACTTTCTTAATAATACAGAGCAGTGACTATATCTTGTATAGGTAGTGCTTTAATTAGTAAGCAAAGTTTAATGCAACAATAAACAATAACATAATGCAAGGTGCAACCATATATTAAAGATTAATATATTCTAAGTACAGCAATAAACATATGTCTGAAAGGGTGCTGTTGATGCGTGTTTTATGACACAACAAACATTCTAGAATAAAGAGTCCAAAGACGCTCTATCCCCTCTTGAAAAACTACCTTGTATGCTAAGATTGCAAGTAAGATCATACGGCAATTCCAATGTTTAAGATGAATGCGGATGAGCTCTGTGGTTTGATGTGATTATGCTGGTAACACAAAGGGACTTACGCTAGGCTTGTTCAATTCACAATGAAGGTCTAGACAATGAAGCTCTATTGCTTGGGTCATGGATCAAACAAACTGAAAAAGGAGATAAAGGTTCAGAAGTTTTAATCTACTCCTAAGAATTCAAGAGACGGTATTGACTTGGTGGAACCAATAACCACGCTTTGCTTCGCCACGCTCAACGACAACTACACAAAGGGGGTGCAATCTTCAAGGGAATGTGCTTATGATTTTCAAGTCGTGAATAACTACCATCAAATCGAACAATAATTATCCAGACAGAAGTTAAGCATCCACAAAATAAGCTCAGGCTAACTTTACGCATTGAATGAAAATCATCCATTCAAAGAAAGTATGAGCAAAAGTTTCACCACAAATCAATACTTATCAAATCTTGCATTCATCTAACATACATGAAAAGAAATCTAAACAATGATGAGGGATAAGAACCATGACAACTCCAAAATAAGAGAAGCAATCACCATCAGAACAATGCATGCATTACTTATTACATTGGCAATCTTACAACAGTTGCTTATCTCAACATGTTTTGCAACATGCTCCCATGCTTTACAAATAAGTGGGTGAGCTCAATTTATAGGCTCCCCAATTACAATTCAATGGCCAAGATTGATTTGGAATCAACGGTCAAGATTACAAATAAAACCCTAATTAGGGTTTGCTACCCTTCGTCCAATGAGAAAATTACATTCGAGGACACTTGTCCTTTTTGCTAAATATGAACCAACAGATAAAATAGAAAGTTGTTGCATGTTGATCTGGAACAATTTGATTGGTTGGAAGATGACGAGGCACCACCTCAACGTGTTGGATGTCTTCTTTGATCACTTTGGTTTTGTTCCTTAGAATATTTTTCTTGCCGATGACTTTATCCTTTGTGCTTCGATCTTGGATGACTTTGATTTCTTCTTCTCACCTCGCCTTGGAGCACCTGTTTAGACTTGAAGCCATTAAATCTTTCTTCCCGGATTGCTTTGGAATTTCTTCAAGTGCCTTGAATTTGGAGAGGAACTTCCTTTATGCCTTTGCCGCAATGAAGGAAAATTGGAACTTTTTGTGTGGAGAGTTTCCCATACTTAGCCAAATTTTGGCTACTTTGTAATACCTTCAAGATTTTGGCTATTTTTGTGCTCAAATAAACTTCGCCGGTCGATTTGTCTTCATGATGCCAAATTCTTGGCGGACTTCCTGTTGGTCTTGCCATGTGCAAGGGTGGACTTCCAAGCTTTCTTTCATCTCCCTTCAAGTCGGACTTTACACTTTCTTTGCCATCTTCCTCGCCTTGTGTAGTCATCCACCTGCAGTAAAACAAAACAAATTTATTTTAGATTTTCTCTCTCCTAAAGATAACTTTTCAAGATAAGCTTTGAAAGATTTTTATAAATTTCATTTTCAAGCTTTTAATTTTCTTTCCGCCCAATTTCATTTGGCCATAACCCTCCTTCGTCCAAAATTATTTGGCCATGAACTTCTTTCTTTTTTCAAAATTTATTTCGCCATGCCCAATTTTATTTGGCCATAAATCTTTTTGTCCAAAATTATTTTGCCATGACTTTCAATCGTCCAATTTTATTTGGCCATAACCTTCTTTCGTCCAAAATTATTTGGCCATTAATTTTAATCATCCAAAGTCTCTGGCAAAATTTTCTTGCTTTTTTCCAAAATTTATCTAGCCACGTCCAACTTTATTTGGCCATAAATTTGCTTCGTCTACTTTTACTTTGCCATTACCCTCTTCCGTTGGCCATATTTTCTTGCCATCCTAAATCACAGGCGAAATTTTCTTCACATCTCCCTAAGTTGTTTGGCAAAATGTTTTAGACTTAGAAGAAATATTTCTAAGTATGGCGAAATTTTCAAGGCCAAACATACATTTTTTTTAAAAAATCTCTCAAAGCTCATACTTAGGCAAAAACTTTTGAATTTTCATACTTCTCTAGTCATGGCGGACTTCCTTTGTTGTTAGGCCATTCAACTTTTCTTTCAAGGTGGACTTCATCACTCTTTAAGCCACTTGAGGGCGGACTTTGTTATTTGTCTAGCCATTGTCTTTTTCCTTGCTTCATGTCTAAGGGCGGACTTGACTTCAAGTCTTGCCATTCCTTCTTTTGTTAAGGGTAGACTTCATAGGATGGCTTGCCATTCACCTCATGTTGCTGGGCAGACCTTGTCAAGTGGCCAGCCATTTCTCCATTTTGTCTAAAATTATTTTGCCATTGCCTCTTCCTTTTGAGGGCGGACTTTAGCACATGTCAGGCCATTGGAAGGCGGACTTCAGCCTTTGGCTTGCCATTTAACCTGCTTGGCTGGGCGGACTTTGCACCATCTCAAGCCATTGTCTTGTGAGCTGAAGGTTTTTGACACTAACTTCTGCCTTCTCCATGCTGAGTAAATACTTAAGCGAATTTCTCACAAATTTCAGTCTCCTCCATGAATTTTCAGTCACACCTGGGCCACTTTGCCATGATTTTTATCAGACTTATCCATGATCCTTTCAGATTTCTTGACGAACATCCAGATTCTTCACTATTTCCAGTGATCTCTTAGACTGATTTTTTCAGATTTCTGACATTTTCCAGAATTTCACCATGAATCTGTGATTTTTTCCAGATTTTTCCAGATTTTCTAACTTTTCTTGTGATTTTCCAGAATTTAGCCATGATTTCAAAAAAATTTTGAATCGATTTTCTGAGAGTTTTGTTGATCTTTTCGAACTTCTGAGTGGATTTTTGAAACTCGAGCCCTTTCCAAATATAGAAACTTTCTAAAAATGAAAATTTTCCAAAAATAGCAACTTTCCAAAAATAGACCCTAAAAAATAGGGATCCCAGAATTGCCCAAAAGTGCCAAAAAAGTAGGTCCTAAAAAATAGGGGGCCCGGGGTGAAAAACCCTAAAAACTGGGAGGTGTCGGAATTGACCGAAATGACAGTCGATCTTCGTCTCCTGGCCCTCTAAGCTGATGGCGACGTTTGCACAGTGATCTAGGCTAAAACTCACTTGCTTGACTCGGTGACCATTCAAAACTCAAACTCCTCATTGTAAAAAGACTGGTGATAAGCGGTTGCGACGCCAAGGCAAAACCCAAAAGCAAAAAAAAAGGTCCCCATGTGCAATGGGGCGATGTGTGAAAAGGTCACAACAGGTGCGATTAGAGAAAAGTTGTGATTTACTAGAGGGATATTTCTTAATGAAAAGAGGTGTCCCTAGGGAATCAACCCCCTTGGGAAAGATTAAAAACCATTTTTGAGAAGTTGTGAAGAGGGGTGTTAAGTATGGAATCATATTCAGGAATGTATTGGCATTTAGGAAAGCAGATGTGAATCAATATATGGAAATGAATTAGAAAGTTGGAAAATACAATAGACTGGAAACAAGGAATGAAAGGAGTTTGGATAAAACAGCAGATTGGGAAGAAGAAGTAAATTATAAGAGATCTATTGGCTTAAGTATTACTGCAAGAATATATTTGGACTGTAAGTTTATATATAAATATATATATATATATATATATATATATACGATTATGCAATAATAATGCTTGCAGCAATTATTAATCCTTATTAGTAATTATTCATTGATTTAATCTAATTGTTTCTCTTTAAGCAATGTCTTTTGAATATTAAAAACAGATCTAACAGCAAGACGATTGGAGCAGATCGAACGTAATTATCTGCACTCAGCAGACAAAGGCAGAACTCAGCAGTTGTTAATATATTTGCATCTCAGAATATAGCAGTCTTATATTTAGCAAGTATTGTGGTATATTGTGAATGATGATGTTAATGTATAATCTCTATGAATCTGGATATATTTAGTGTTTGTAATTCTCACCAAGCAACCATGAGGAGAAGAGGGGGAAGTACCAGTAGGGTGAGCAGGTACTAGATTTCTTTCTAAGTACGCCACTCCATGTTGGATGGCCGGGGGTCTGCCACTTGGGGCCAAGGGGGTGAGTGTCCACCCTTGGGCTTAGAAAGAGGAATCTATGGACCTCCTATTGTAGTTTTTTCCCTGCATGGATTGGTTGTTGGGAAAGATTCAAGGAGTCTCAATCATAAGAAGGATGGATAAGGCAGCATGGATAGGGAAAGCAGGTACAAGTTTATCCGCTAAGTACGCCACCCCATGTTGGATGCCTAGGGGTCTACCACTTGGGGCCAAGAGGGATGGTATATCCACTCTTGGGCTTAGCATGGATAGCTTCGGGCAGACTTATCATGTTTCACTTCCAAGTCCTATTATGATTAAACTCCCACTATGCATTATGGATATTGTGTAGTTTATATAGATTTGAAATAGTTATGTATTTTACATGGTTTCAATAGATAAGGCATTCATTATATGTGTTTTGAATTTTGATCATATGAATTATATTTCCGATATTATCTAACATGATTGCAGGACCTAAACCAAGATTTATTTTGCTTAAAGCATTTAATTGGTGAGATATAACCCTTACTCCATTAAATTTGTGATTCTAGGGCAAGATTTAGGGCAATCCTAAAAAGGGGACATTACAGTACTTCAAAAGCTAAGAGTTATGTAGAGGCTGCACAATTGTGAAAATGTTGATTCCTTCATCTTCCTACATAGTTGCACCTTTACATCAAATTGCATCACAAGGCAATAACTTTAATTTGGATAACAAACATGGTAAGGCATTTGAAAAATTGTAGTATAAGATAAGTCATTCTCCTTTTAACAAATGCTAGTGAATATGCAATTGTTGTCATTCAGCTTCAAGGTGGGAAGCCTATATGCTATCATTCGGAGGTTTTCCCTTCAACGTTCAAGAGGTTATGCAGCTTTATTGGTAAGGAAACTAGTGTGCATATTGGCCACTAACCTTTACAATATTTGCAAGCACAAAGTAAACTATGAAAAGCAAGACACTAGAAAAGGATGGGTTTTCTTCAGCAATTCCATTTGGTAATCACATATTAAAAAGGGACTAACAATGTTGTAGCAGATGTGTTGTCTGGACCACCTATTTCAGAAATGGCTATGGTAACTCACTTGGAGCCCTTCACAAAGGAGGCTTATGTTGAAGAATATACACATGATAAAGATTTTGGTGAAAAATATAAATAATTTATAAGGTAGGAAAATTGTGTGTGTCAAGAGCACAAACACTTCTACTAATGAGGGAGGTGCATGCCTCCAAAGTGGCAAGTCACTTAAGCATAGGAAAAATAGTGGCTCATTTGCAAAGGTATGTGTTTTGAACCAAAATGCAGCAAGACGTAGCAAAGTTTGTTAGACATTGTCAATAATGTTGCACTAGCAAATCTATAACAAGGAAGGAATGTATATGCCTTTGTCCATTTCTACAAGACCATAGGGAAAGTATTTTAATGGATTTCCTAGGAGGGTTGCCTATGAGCACACATGAGCATGATTACTTATTTGTGGTAGTTGACAAGTTTAGCAAAATGTGTATTTTAATGGCTTATAAAAAGCCTATCACAAGAAAAGAAGCAGCTGAATTGTTCTTTCAAAATGTACCGATACATTTTGGGCTTCCTAAGTTCATTATTTCTATTAAGGATACACAATTTGTTGGCATGTTTTTCTCTATATTGTGGAGAATGATGGACGCAAAGCTAAAGAAAAGAATAGCCTTTCACCCACAATAGACGGGCAAGCAGAAATGGTCAATAGGACCTCGGTACAGTTCATTAGGGAGCATAATAGTAAGTGTCCCAAGACATGATGAATCACTTCCATACACTCAGCATTCTTAAATAGAGCATGCATTCTTCTACTGACAAGTCCCATTTGAAGCATGTTTAGGATATCTACCTTCTAGTCCATCTGATGTAGCTGTTGACAAGCAATATGAATAAGTGGGACAAGATAACGAGGTGACTAAAGCATCTAAATTTGTTGAGAGGATTAGGAAAATCCAACTCAAAGTTAGAAAACAATTGGAAAGAACACAACAAATGTATAAAGAAAGGAATGATCAGCTTAGAAAGGAACACAACCTCAAGGTAGGAGACAAAGTTTGGCTTTCCTTGGTAAGGAAAAATTTGAAGGATGAGCAAAGAAAATCAAGCCATTAAGGTATATGGACCTTTCACACTTTTGGAGGCCTCCAAAAAGCTATTTGAGGCCTCCAAAAGAGTGAAAGGCCCATACCTTAATGACTATTTGAGCCCTCTATGCCAGATGAAAATGAAGAACAAATACTACACTCTTTAGAAGACTTGGGTGTGGAAAGAAGAATCGTACTCCATAAGGATGTGGAACTAGAAAAGAAAACAAGAGAAACAAGGAATAGAGTTAAGGAAATTTGGAAGATTGGACTCAAAGATTAGAAGGTAAGCCAAGCCAGGTGGTACTCTTAAGGAGAAAGTAGAACTCTTTCCTTATTTCAAGTCTCATTAAGCTTTTGTGGGACCAAAAGCCTTCCTAAGAACGGGGGTGTGATCCAAAAGGATTTAGAAAATATATGTAACAAAACATAGGAACAGAAAACAGAAATCAAATGCAGAGACAAGTGTTTGACATTGCTGCAGAACTCTATCAAACACAAACTATATTGTGGTGCATCAAAGTTTGGAACATATCGTGGGTGTGCAAGTGTCCAGGACTGTACGTCAGGTGCGGCAAATTCACCAACCTGTACAGGCATTCAAACTCAGAAGCCAAACCATATAGGTGTTGATTCTTCATCCAGTGACTGTTGATCTTTGCCCCGGTCATACGAAAACTCAATTGGGCATTGGAAAATCTATAGATAAAGCTTGTATATTTGAATTAAAATGATCAGTGTTTAGAGGATTGAGAATTATTGTATGTTTATATTCATTGTAGGAGAACTAACATAAGTAGAAGGCAAGTTTGCCACTTGCTGTATATCTCTTTGCCATTAATAAAGGAGGGTAGTCGAGGCACATTGCCACTACCAAAGGAATCGGTTTTTCCTCCACATTGAGGTTTGTCCACGATAAATCCTGTTGTGAGTTCTCTTGAGTATTGTTTTGATTTTAGCAGAATAATCCTTTCTCTAAATAGCCTGCACTTTCATTTACAAGCAAGTAGAAAGTAGTTGAATTTTGGTTGATTTCTAAATTCTATGAGTTAGGAGTTTATAGATCAAAGATGTTCACAAAAGGTTTCAAAGGAGGGGATCTAACTATATAACTAAGGAATCCATGGTAGAATGTGTAGGTGGCAACAAAAACTTGGAAAGGACTCTTCAATTTTGACAAGACCAAAAGGATCAACCGAGTAACTTCCTTGTCCTTACCCTATACTTTCAACTGCGTGCAAATTTGCAAGACAATGCTCAATGGTGAGAAAGTAACTATGTATTATGGAAGTTGATCTTATCTCCAATTGAATAGCACTAAATCCATTGATTTCACCAAACATGTCTCATGCTCCATGCGGTGTCTCACAATCCTAAATGTGAGACAACATACTCCCTAGAACATTCATCCCAATAAGACCAAATGCTTCATCATGATTGTTAAGCCAAACAAATCTTTCAAATTTCTTAGTGGGTTGTAGAGTGTACCGTGTATCACTTGCTATAAACTCTTAGATTGCAATAATTGTTGCATTTTTAATTTCCATGTGTGATAATTATGTGGAGTTTACAACTCTAGAACCTTCAAATCAACCATTAAAACAAGTACAAGTAACCAGAATTACATGAATCACCAAGGGAAAAAGGATGCCCCCAACAAAATTGTATTTTCCTATATTTAAAAATCCTCGATTTGGGTCGTGCAAATATACAAGTACAATATTTTTTCACTTCAAAAATTCAGCTCAAAGAGAAATAAGATGATGGGAAAAACCAAAAGCTGAAAGGTCACCTACGATTGAAAAAACAAACACAAAGAAGACCTCCAAAGAGCTGTGTCAAATGTAACTAAGAGATAGAAATAGATGACATTCAAATTATAAAGTTTGGGACCAGCTTTCCAATGCCTACTAGTCAAATGATATGACCATTTATGTAAAGTGCTCAAGAAGGGCCAAAAGAGGGGTCTTCATACTAATAGCGTGGCAAGCTGACATGGTGTCTATATTGCGAACATGGCAGATTGACATCGTAGTTCATATGCTGACAATGACAGGTGCCATGGCAACTATATGCTCATGTGGCAAGGTAACATGTCCTGCCCTATGCTTGCATGGCACTAACCCTGCAAGTTGGTCTAGATAAAGAATATTTTGAACAATTATTTTGTTTGAGGAATATTCTAGCACCAATCTAAAGATGTCATCATTGGTCTAGTCCCGGCTGGTGTAGCACTTGGGCAGCATAGATGCTATGCATTGGTGGTTTTGGCACTAATTTTTTTATTATACTTTTTTAAAACCTTGTTTATACAATTGTACACAAGAGGGAAAATATAGGGCTTCCAGGAAAGTTGTCCAATTTGGATAATTAGACGATTGACCTATATGTATTTGGGCCTTTTGAACACAATGGCATAGTCTGTTTTGCTGCAGGGGACTCCAAAAACTAAAAAGAAAACCTAACAAACTTGCAAACTTGATAAATCAATATCCAATTGTCCAAACCAGACAAAACAAAGGGCAAATATGGCTTTCTTAGCTGCTGCTTTGAATAAGTTGGTGAGCTTATATTTCCTCTAAAATCCTCCAAGAAAATATTGGATCTTTGAATTTCAATCGATCTACATGATAAATCTCAAGTGAGCCTCCTTCACAAAGGATTCGCAAAAAACATGACACCACTCAAAAGAAAAAACTAACAAATGGAAGGGGCTTTATGAAAGTGCTTGGATACCATGTAGGAATAGCGCAATATTTCTAACTCCTAGGTTCTGCAAAACCAAGAAACCTTCCACACAATCTTCACACAAGATCAAAAATAGAAACCAACTGTTTAGAATTATGATTGCCAACTTGATTGAAATGTACATACAAGCCCTTGTTTATGTAGACCAAGAGGAAAGCTAAAAATAGAAAGTAGTAGGTGAAGATAGGCGGGGACTCTAATGGTAGATTGTGGATAAACATGTGCATAATGACACATGGCATGAGCACACAAGTAATTGCCATAAATATTAAATAAAAAATTTAATACACACTATCTTAGAAAATTTGACCTAGTGTTAACAAAGATGATACTAGTCTAGTGAGAGAAAAACAAGACATCTAGCCTAATGTGAACACATCAAGAGTATCATAGCTCTAATACCAATGTAAATTTCATAACAAGAAGTTTTTGCTATAAAGTGAGAAAACTCTGCACCTAGAAAATAAGTTTTTGGAATGTGAAATCTTGAGTTTTGATAATACCAAAATGATTAAAAATCTGAAAATAAAATAAAATTCTAAATTACCAAACCAAAATCTCACTGATGAGTGCTGATAGCACTGAAACGAACCAAAAGAAATTCTAGAAATTCTGGAAGCAGAAATTGTGTAAAAAATTCTAAAATAAAAAACTTCTGGAGACAAAAATAATGATTAATAGTTAACTTTCTGCTATTAAAAATAGTAAAACTTTGTTAACCAAAAACAGAATGGAAAAATTTGAGGCCCTGTCAATTTTGACTAAATGCTAGCCCACCTGGATCTCATAATTTTGTTTAAAGAAAATACTGCTTCTTACAATAAGTCTTGCAATTATTATAAACTAGGAAGCCCTCTTCCACTTTTAGACTCTCAAAAAATAGACTTCTTGTAGAGAAAGCCATCCTTGCTTTATCCTTCCAAAGCAGCCTTAGGTCTTTGCATAGCTTCATTTGCTTTATTCTTATAAACTAAATTCAAGCTTTTAATTTGCATTATTTGCTTTGATCAATCCTAGAATATACTTGAACTTTATTCTTGTTTTATCTTCCCTGAATAAACCTGTGCCTTATTCTTTTCTTCTCCTCCTTGAATTGGTTATTTCTTTGATCAAATACACATATTAGTTCACTATAAGGGAAGACTCGCAATTCTGAGTATGAAGAGAGCTTGCATAGAAGTGGGAAATGGTCCCTATCACATCTCAGATAAATGAAGCCAATTTTTTTATATAACAAGAAGTGGGAAATGGTCCCTATCACATCTCAGATAAATGAAGCCAATTTTTTTATATAACAAGAAGTGGAATCAAACATAAAGTGATTGGAACTCTCAAAACCATTGTAGCAATGAATTTTAACTTGCATTAGGATCATGACACCCACTGGAGCCATATGGTTTAACAATAACTTTATCCCATTTCAGAGAAAGACACAAATTCAGGCAGTTCTTACATAGCTCCTGTGATACAATTGATAAAATATGATTGACCTTGACAAAATTACTTTCTACCTTCAAAACCTTATACTTAATTTGCAACATTCAAAACCTAAAGCAGATCCAGAAAACAATCACATGAAACGATGAAAGAAACAATAAAGAATCCCTCTACACAGAAAAAGCTTATCCAGATACATTTCTTCAAAGACCCCAATAAGACATTTGAATAAGCTATGGGCTATTTCAGTTTTGCAATTTAGGCTTGCTTCCCAAAGTCCTTTTCAGTCCTCAGTTTGATTTTGTGCTAGTCTTCAATTTCTGTTTTGAGAATTGAATCAAGCTCAGAGCTCAAAAGCTATGCCATGCTCACCATGGCATCTTAGTAAAGAGTATGGCTGTGTGGCTATTCTCTTAAAGGGAGTTCACACCAATTTGCAGATGCTATAAGAACAGTAAAATACCAATAGTCTCACTTCTGTATCTAATGCATATTGTGTCCAAGTCATAAATTTTTGTTGCTAACATGGTATAAGGATGAATGAAAACTCAGACCAGACGATGCTTTTGAAAAGTAAATTAAGTGTTAGAATATTATATTCTCTATTATTAATGGTCAATACTACTGTTGCTACAGTAGTTAGTAGGTGAGGTAGCTAGACATCTTAAATGTCTACAGTGATCTACCTCCTCTATATATTGTAATCATCTCCTTTGCTGAAAAACAGAGGGTTTGAAACCCTAGCCACCAAAACAAATCTGCACATAAATCGAGGCACAGAAAACGAGGCACCCAGAAAAATCGATGGCTACCTGTTTCTGGGCTTCTATAATTCGCAGTGTTGCGTGGGATTCCTTTGTTGGGTTTTTTTAAATATTTTTTCCCTTATTTAAAAAATCTGGCTCACGGGTTTTCATAATTTTTTCCCTTAAAAAATCCCTGAAGGGTTTATAATTTTCTCCTCAAAAATTACAAGTTTTTCCTATATACCCTAGTCAAGGTTTCTGTTGTTCGAGAGGGCTCTCTGGTCTTTGGTTTTTACCATTTTTTCCAAAAAACGATGATTTGTAATCTTGGGTTTGGCGATTTTTCCTCAAAAATCGTGGTTTGTTGCAGTCTGTTTTTGTCGCACCTAGAGTTGCTGGGGCGAACATCTGCACAACTGGCTTCTTGCAGTCTGTTCTCGGGCATCGTGCTCCTCTGCAAAAGTTTCGATGGTTTGCCGATTTATCCTCAAAATCGTGGCAATTGTTCTCGTGTGTCTCGGTTTCAGGGAAGGACAGCTCTTTACCCAACGTCAGGTTGGACTTTTGTGATGACTTTTGGTCAACAGCTGCATTCGAGGGTTGTGGCACTCATCTCACGCGGCGTAGTCCGTGGCGCACTCTTGTCTCTTGTTGCAGAGCTTTCTAAAGAAGGGGCAACCTTCTCTGTTTTTTGGTACTCTTGGTCATCAACATTCTGCAGATCCAGTGGAGGGTCTCCGTAGCAGCAGAGTGTTTTGAAGAATTTGTGACCAATCAATTGCAGATTGTTTTCTGTAGGCTAGTTAGAAGATTGACCATTAAGGAGGGTGTTAGAATGTAATGAGTCGGACCAAATTTTTGAATTTTCACAAATGATTACAATGCAACACGCACCCGTTAAGGTTAGCAGAAACCCAAAACGATGCGGAAAGTAACTCTAACCAGAATGTACACCAGGATCCCGATGTGGGCAAGGTGTGAGCATTGGTCAGAGGATCTCAAAGGAAAATGCTGAATAAGAACTCTAACCACGAGATGCGCCGGTGAACGACGAGCATTCGGTCAGAGGATCCCTATCTAATGCAATACTGAAAATTAGCTCGACACCAAGTATGTGCTACTCAATCCGTGACGAATATGAGGCGACCATATGGCGGAGACTTTAGGAAATTACAATGCAAAACAGAAATAGGCGGCAAGCCAGCCTCTTCCACTTGTTCAGTGGGCAGTACAAACATAAAGAAATTGCGGAAATGTTAAAAGATGCTGACAGTACTACTGTACAGCTTACAATATCAGAAAATTCATCAGTTAAGCATAATATAAGAGAGTCTTCAACATTACATCAATATAGAATGATAGCTTCAGGTCTTCTCAATAGCTTCCCTTCCAATTAACTCAAAAGATTAATTTAAGCTCGCTGTTATGACAGAGTAAGGACTGTTTTTCTGTTATCAGCAACACTGTAACACCAAAATATGCTCACAAACCTCACACCACTCATTCAAAATGCAAGTAAATAGATGCAAATGACAACTAAGATGATGGCGCCCAAGTTCAAGACACAAAACAACCCCAAAACACTGATATTTAATTTCTGCTCAATTCCCAATGAAGGTACAATGGTACGGCCCCTAGAGGAGGGCGATTTCTTCTTAAAATTCCAACACTTGATTAAAAATCACAAAACTTTACAATAATTGGCGCCCAAGCAAGACTAATGGAAATATGCAATACCCACAATGAAATCTTTTTGTATTTTTGAATTATGAGCAAAACATGCCTACAGCAATGCAACATCAGCAACACTAAAACACGACAAAATGCTTGAACATCATCACTAAATGCAATAGAACTCAACTACAATGCAAAACTACCAATAACAAGCTAACCTCTCAACTAGTTGCTATCTTTCAAGCAAGAAGATGAGCCAATGCTAGGAGGTGTGCTTTCCTCGAAGCGAGTGCCTGAAGTCAATCCAGCAGCATAACGGTGTAGTAGACAAAAGATACCAAATGAAGAGCTGAGGCCTGATTATATAGACGAGAGAGAAACATCTAGAAGCTTCCAGAGGGCGCCCTAACCCTAATTTCAAATTCACCTTTTCCCTCCAAAAGATGGCGTCCATTTTCATCAATAAAACATTTCACTTTTTAAAATAAAAACAATCTTCTCAAAAGGGCGTCCCACTTCACTTGTCTCAATATTTGACATATAAAAATTATAATTTATCTCCTTATGACGCCATGACCCTCAAAGTCCCCCTTTTTAAAAACAACTTAAAGTTGCACTGCTAGGCAAGGGGTATAATATTAAAATAATAATATTATAATGAAAATACTTATCTCTCCAAGAAAAATGCGCCCAAGGCCAAGAACTGAAGTGCCAGCTGAAACAACTGAAGAAGTGATCCAACTGAACTGAACCCAAACTGTCCACTGCCAAAAATAGAATTTACTAAAAATAGTAAATTCGCGAAGTTGCCCGGAATGCCAAACTGAACACACCACAAGCTCTCAAAACCCAGAAAGAATCCACAATTAGAATCCCAAACTCCAAGCAACAACCTCCTCAAAACCAGGAAACCCTAATTTCACCATCCGCACAGCCTACGGGTCTCCGGAATAGGCCAACGGTCAACGTAAACGCCATCACGAGAAGGGACATTACATAGAATATTATATTCTCTATTATTAATGGTCAATACTACTGTTGCTACAATAGTTAGTAGGTGAGGTAGCTAGACATCTTAAATGTCTACAGTGATCTACCTCCTCTATATATTGTAATCATCTCCTTTGTTAATTCAAGCAATTTTTGGGAGGGTGTTAGAATATTATATTCTCTATTATTAATGGTCAATACTACTGTTGCTACAGTAGTTAGTAGGTGAGGTAGCTAGACATCTTAAATGTCTACAGTGATCTACCTTCTCTATATATTGTAATCATCTCCTTTGTTAATTCAAGCAATTTTTAGCCCAAAATTGTTTCATGAAGAGCATATGTTTGAGCCCTCTGTCTACCCAGCAAAAAGGGAGCCTTTTTGAAGTTAAGAAAGGAATATCTTTAAATATTAACCCCATTTCAGTTATGTGGAACATGATCTAGAGGCAAGGTGTAACTGCTACAATGATGACTCATACCTGGCCTGCTGAGCACATTGTCCATACAAACGTGGCCGTGTTAATGCTAGACAGACCTGTACAAGCTTAGGTGCAAATCCCTGGCACAATGGGTGGAATACAAACCTCTAAGGCATGACCTATAAGTCTAAAATGTGCACTAAGTTTGGCAATGTATATCCAGTGGCTTTGCAATGATGCTGGGAGAGTGTTAAAAATCAAAATTTATCTAGAATAAAGAAAAAACATTCTGATTAGAAATCTTGAATATCCTGAAGCTAACATGCAATGTGCTCATCTAGAAATTGTGGAAAATCAGAATTTCCAATAAATCACTTTTACGTTATGAATTGTGGAAACTTGAAGTCTATAACCGATTGCCTTTTATGCTTCTGACTCTTGAGATATACGTGCAGGGCACATGACTTCTCCCCCATATCAAAATCTAGCTCTAGAAAATGAATGCAGAAAAGACAGTCATGCTGAATTTAAACCAAAGGAATATCAGAAAGAGAAGAATCCATCCTAGTCCAGCTGGCCATCACCTGGCAGCAAGGCAAAGAAATTGACATCATAATAACCCAAGTTCAGCTCTGTCAGACTTGCACCCTAAATTAATGCTTTTTATTATTTTACTAATGTAGACCACACCCAAACAAGCATAGGTTCAGATATCAAAACATTATGATGGAATGGAAACCTTTTCAACATGGATTCTAACTTCTAAACATAAAGGTGTTCTATGATCGATGGTGCATTGCAATGATGGTGGGTGTATGTTACAATTCACCTAAAAGTAATATTTCATTCTCTACAGAACTTATAAAAACAACAAAATATTCAAAACTTACTCACAGGAGTGCTGTGAAGGCATCCTCTTGAAAGATTATCAGAATATTGTAAGTTCCATCAATGGGCCCTTCATTGTCAGCTCATTCAGCATGGTTCAGGACCCAAATGCTAACCCAGACTTAATAGAGCATCTAGGTCTAAAACTTGGCTGTGTAGAAATTGTCAACCTGCTAGACTGGGGCATGCAACAGTTGCCTGAGACTGCATGATCCTCGGGACCAGGGTTACTCACTTATGGAATCATCCCATCCAAGAATCAAGAACAGTAAAATGCCATTAGTCCCACCTGTACATATTTGCCTTTGGTATTTATGGTTCATTTTATAGATTACCTAGTTAAAATGTAATCAGCTCATTTGGAAAATATACAGAAGGCCAGACCTTTGGAAAATAGCTGCAGGGCATATATTTGAAGTTTGAAGTTTTGAACCCTCAGTCTCACCACTCCAAAACCTACTCAAAATTTTAATCTGAAAAGTTCATGCAGTGGTGAGCCTTGCTAAAGTTTACAAAAGGAATATCATTAAAATTTTAAACAATCTCAGTCCAGTGGGTAATTGTCTAGTAGCCAGGCAAAGCAATTACCATGATGATACATTTTGAGAAAGTTCAGCCCCACTGGGAATGTTATATTAAAGTGATACAATTGCAGGACATGCTTTCCAGACTCTCCATATCGAGTCAGTGCAGTCCATGTGGACCACAACAAAAAAAAGGTTGAGTGTGTGCTCCATGGTGCATTGCAATGAAATCCCATAAGTGTTGCAATTTTTCTATTAGAAAAGTCAATTAATTCTCAACTCAATATTGTATTGTCCGAGAAGTTTTGGTGTAATGGTAATGGGAAAACTAATAAGAGTGTGATGCAGGTTCAAATTCCTCTTACCGCAATATGTCTATCCACAATTCTAGCAGTCATAGCTGAGATTGTGACTTGACAATTATAAGGTAGATTTGAACCCAACCTGTGTTTAGAAATGTTTAGAATGTGATCCCATATTAACTCACGCCATGTTATAGGAAGCTCATAGTCTCACCCAATATTTACAAAGAAAAAATCTTCGATTAAATTAATATTTTTATTGAATAGTGTTTCAGATAATTCAATGCATTTAATTATGATGTATAGAAGCATGGTACCCAAAATTTACTCCCAAGTTCCCATGGAAGTATTCCTTTTGAAAAAATTTGCTGTGCCACAATTATGGTGTGCATTTAAGCCTGAGCCATATCTTAAGAATATGATTTAATAATACTCCACACCCATGTTACAGGTCACCCATAACCTCACCCAAGAAAAGAAAAAATCATAACTCAAAAATATTATGCTGAAAACTCAGCCTGATTGAGACAATCAAATGCATTATTGAAGAAGTAAAGCAACATGGTATCAAAAAAATTCTCATACTAACAATTATGGAGATCAATCCAGCCTAACCCATGTTCATAAATCATAATGCGCAGTCCAAACTTCACCTGTCATGTTATAGGTAGCCAATTGCTTCACCCAGTATTTACCAATACCATAAATATATTTTATTTTTAATTGTGTTGAGTGCTATCTATTTCAAATAATCATATACATTATTAGTGTGTGAGCTAACATGGTGCGGGGCATTACTAGACAATAATTTTAAGAATTGTAGACACACCCATAATCCCACACAATTTTTGTAAGAAAAAAAATACTAATAACTGTTTTATAGAATACTAAAACTTAAATACAATGTGGGATGCAAATCTTACACATGTTTGCAGTGAAGGCAGCAGGCAATTATTACAGAATACATTTCAATTTTGATGTCCCCTATGCTCACACATCTCCACAATGTGGTCCAATCTTACCTCACACCATGTTATATGCCACCTTTAGCCTTACGGCCCTTACCAAATAATTACCGAGCAAATTTCTTAAAAAAAATTATATTGAATACTCCAACTGTTTGGAAAAGATATCATATAACATGGCATCCAAAATTCACCCAAGATTTACTAAGGAAAAAAATCAAAAAACAATTATTTTTATTAACATGAAGTTTCCACAGTCCATGATATTGATGTGCAAAATTTTTTGGATTATAACTGCGTAAATTTTTTTATATCAACGTTTTGGATCCTATCCTCTGGCCGTATATCATCCTGATGATGGATCGTGGAGTAGGATCCGAAACGTTGATATAAAAAAAATTTAGGCAGTTATAATTCAGAAATTTTAGCACATCAATTATTTTTATATTGAATAACGGTTTTACGAAGATGCAACACAACATGGTTTCCAAAACCAACCCAAGATAAATTAAAGCAAAGAAAAACTAAACTAAAAAGCATATTTCAAAATACCGGTCCAATCCAGTAGTGAATCATGAATATGCAAATCAACAAGATATGCAAAATATACTCACAGATTTGCCCTCAAGCCAATCCTTTTCATAAACTCCTTCACAATTTTAGAAGCCCCATCAGTATCTTCCTCCTTCATGTCAACCAATTCCACATTATCTTTACACCACTCCTTCCACTCAGGCAACACCTGCCTCAGAGTGAACAGGAAATCATTTTACAAGTATCGAATGGCGGACAAATCTTTTCAGTTCAATATATAAGAAAAAATATATGTATTGAAGGTGAATTTTAAGAAAGAACATAAAATTTGTTTACACAAATATTTTATCAAATGTAACAACTTTATGTACATATAACTTATGAATAAAAACCGTGAAATATTTTTGGGAAAAAGGCACAGTCAGTAACGTTGATTTTTCACTAGATTGTCACAGTTTTAGCCAGAAAGCATTTGCACAACCTTGATAGAATGTATGAACCTGAGATCAACATCTTTATATACATTTTAGATTTCAAGAGTGTTGTGTCTATAGTGTCCTGAATTGTAATGTTCTTCTGGAATCAATTGTGTATTTTAACTAGGTTTTGGCCATAGTGTCGAGATTAATGGTCAGCGCCAAAATTCCAGAAGTTTTTCGAAGTTATCATGTATAAGAATTGTTTTTAATTGTTTATGTTTTTAACGATTTTGTAAGCAGACTTGGATAAATTCGATGAAAACTTCCTAAGACTGTTTCTGACGAACCTGGTATCATTACTGAACATACCATCAGGGAAAAATGTTAAAGTCAATACTTTCACACGAAAAAAACAATCAGTACTTAAATAAGTACTTAAAAACTGAAACTTATTTTCCTAAATGTGGAAAATCAGCAAATTGGGTAATTTACAACAAAAAGGGAACGAATAGAATTCTAATTTTAGTACAAACCAGAAAATTGTTTTTCTTAAATACCTGTGTGAGCAACCCAATAAATTCTCTCTTGGCACGTGCTTTGGGCATATCTCCAAGAGCCTTCCATGCCTCCTGCTTCACTCTCAGAGCCCTATCAATGGCAAGTGACCCATCTTGACCACTTGGACATGGCCCATCCAGTGCCTGGGATTTGTAGGCATATAATAATGATCTGGGTTCTTCTGGAAGGAATTGCAGGGTTGCAGAGGGGCCTTTTCCTAAGAAGAGCATGGCTGCCCTCCATTCTTCTTCTTCTGGGTTACTTTTTGTGGTTATTGGGATGTGGGATATCGATATAACCCGGCTCTTGTCTTCACCCATTTTGTGTAGGACTCAATGGCTTCAGCTGGTGAGGATCATATAATGATATTCATATTTGAAGATATGCTAAATAACTGGGATTTTGTCGAGCCAATTATCAATCCACTTGTCACTTCGAAGGGCGTCACACTGTAGATTTTAGTAGAAACCGATCTAAGATATAAGAGTTAGGGTGCGGCTCCATTAGGGGGTCTCCATGATGTATTATTATGGGATAAATTGAAACGAAGGATTTTAATTATTTACGAGAAGAAGCAGTTTGGATCGAGAAACGCAGTTTTAAGTTATGTTGAAGCTAGTAATTTTGCTAATCCTATTTTCTTTAAATAATTTGTGTAGACTGCTAATTTTCAAGTTGTTTTCATATTAAGTATCTATAGTTTTATAAGTTGTGCATTCCATTATAAAGTGTCATTCTATTTTTGTGGCTCTCTAATAACAGAATATGCAAGTTTTTTCTTCCCAAACTTCTATAGGTATAGTCCATCTCTCAGTCTAGCCCCTGAGATAATGTGATCTAAGCCTCAACTACACAATTAACAACCTTGTTTTTCACTTAATAATTGTCCCTAAATATATTTTTTCGCCATGTTCCTAGGTTGGGTTAAACTCTTTGATGTAGTATGTTTTTTTTTTTTGCCTAATTTAATTTGTCCACATGGTAGTCCTACATTTTTCCATCACATTTTTTTTTATTTCTTCATTGGTGTTAGGGCATTCATGCAAATTGATGTCTCAGTTGCTCAACCATTTGTTGTTAAATGCTTCACCCAAGTTTTCTTCTTACACCCTATTCCTCCACAACTATTTTGAGCCAGTGATGGTTATCCATGTTTTAAACCTTCTTTAAATAACTTAGCAGTTGGGTTATTGTTGATGCCTCCAACGGAACCAAAAGAATCTCATAAGAGAATATGGTTTTGACTTTGAGACTTCTTTGAATATATCTCCAACTTCAATTTGACATTTTACTTCCCCAAACATTGCAGTCATAAAGGACAACCAACATGACCAACAAACCAAAAAGTGTTTTCTTGGTTTTCCAATCCCAAAGTTTAGTTTTTTTGCACTTGTTCTAAAGTAAGAAGTTTTCCATCCTCCTTGTATCATTTTCTCCCTACAAGACTCCCTAAGCTTGTATTGAAAATCAATCCCAAGATACTTGTGTTCTTTTACTATATCCAATGGGCTACCTTCAAAAATAAATTTTATTTGTTTCTTTTTTCTATTTAATGAAAAAAACATGACTTTGGTCTTGGTAGTGTTCACTTGCATCCGACCTCTTGATAAAAGAGTTTCAAGGCTTTCAAATGTTCTCTCAACCTATGGGTTGTTTTTGAAATTAGGATAAGATTGTTAACACATAAGAATAGTTTCACCACATACCCCACTAGCTAGATACCATCCATTGGTTTTGCTTCACCATTCTTCTAGTTTGTCAATGTATAGACCAAACAAATTGGGGGATAGATGGCATCCCTATTTAACGCCAATGTCATTGCCAAAACATTCAAACATTCCTTCATGTGTTCTGATTTTAGGTCTAACCTGCTCATAAAAACATATGTTGTAAGATATATTTGGAATCTTGTCTTTGAAAATGCGAGCTCTCATTTTTTACTTTGTAGTTTTTAGTGGGTGTTTTAGGGTGGGTTGAAAATTTCTTCCATCAATTTAAAATATTTTTTGTTACATGTCATGTATTTACATTTTTTGGCAATAACCATTGTTAAAAAAATAATTCAAATATCTTTGTTTGAGGATTGTAACCTTTTCAATGTCATACCATATTATTGGCCCAAAAAAAACTCTTATTCTATCACATTTATCATGGGCCTTTTTAAGTTTTCCGTTTATATGACCTCAAATTTTATCAACCCAATAATTTCTATTGGTATTGATGGTTTGGTAGCTCTAGAGCATGGCTCCTTTGAACAAGCAACCCCAAAAATTTATTCTAAAAATATTCCATGAAGTATGAATTATGATGTAATGACCCAAGCCACACATCTAGTACATTAGCCAACTGAACAACCTCTTTTTTAAAGAACAACACCAATGACCAAGGTACAAAAACATGTACTACACACCAATGAGCATACAAATGTTGTGTTAAACACAATGACACAAGAACACTAAATAAAAAAAGCAACATCACCATTGTTACATGCAAGATGACACTAGCAAAAGACTTACTAATCATGGAATAAAACCACCATGATAAACCTACGAGAGGGGGAAATGACACCCAAATGATGATTGTGTAATAATCCATGATCATGCTCTCTTATGAACACAACCAAGGAATCATTGACTTCAAATCCAAACCAAAACAAGCTTACAAAGTCTTACACTACCAAAGGAAATTGATATGCCCCTAACCCTATAGTGTGTATTGGGTTATGAGTAGTTAGCTCTGTGACTACCTTAAGTCTTAAATAAATCATATTACCATTGTTATATTGTTATTTAGTTATTTAGTTTGGCATAGGGCCTATATGTTATTATCTAAGTTGACATGGGTGATATCCTTGGCATAAGTATGACATATAGGAGGGAGAGGTTAGTCATTATTATCATGTGGAGTATTATGATCATGTTGAAGACTATTGGAGTTATCCCCCTTGAAATGGATTAGGAGGTTGCCCCCTCAGAGTGACATATTATTACCAAGTAATTGTAACACATTTCCTATCACATTATTTTATCATGCAAGTTGTTTCATAACAAGTGGTATCAAAAAATGATCTTAGCACCATCTAGGATTTCTCGAGAATTAATTATAGCATCTATAGTCTAGATTTCAGAGTAATTAGAGTAGAAATAAGCGATTTATTGCAAAATTAGGGTTTTCAATAAATTTGCTCTCAAGTATAAAATAAGCTAATTTATTGGATTTTTTGGGGTAATTGTGATCTTGATCTTGTTAGGTTACAATAAAAACTTTAGATTATTTGAGCTTTATTTGTGTGATTTATTGTAAAAAAAAAATAGAACTTCTTCACCACAAAAAGTAGTCAAAAAGAAAAGAAAATGAAAAAGAACAAGAAGCGGTAGGAGAAAAAGAACAAGAATGAAAAGAAAAAGAGCAAGAAGAAGAAATAGACCAAGAATAAGAAGAAGAAGAAGAAGTAATGGAAGAAGTAATGGACGAGGACGAGGACGACGAGGACGACGAGGACGAGGACGACGAGGACGAGGACGAGGACGACGAGGACGAGGAGGACGAGGATGAGGAGGACGAGGACGAGGACGAGGAGGACAAGGACGAGGACGAGGAGGACGAGGACGAGGACGAGGACGAGGATGAGGATGAGGAGGATGAGGACGAGGAGGATGAGGACGAGGATGAGGATGAGGAAGAGGAGGACGAGGACGAGGATGAGGACGAAGAAGAGGAGGACGAGGAAGAGGAGGAAGAAGAGGAAGAGGAAGAGGAAGAGGAAGAGGAAGAGGAAGAGGAAGAGGAAGAGGAAGAGGAAGAGGAAGAGGAGGAGGAAGAGAAGGAGGAAGGAAAGAGGAGGAAGAGGAGGAGGAAGAGGAAGAGGAAGAGGAAGAGGAAGAGGAAGAGGAAGAGGAAGAGGAAGAGGAAGAGGAAGAGGAAGAGGAGGAGGAGGAGGAGGAGGAGGAGGAGGAGGAGGAGGAGGAGAGGAGGAGGAGGAAGGAGGAAGAGGAAGAGGAAGAGGAAGAGGAAGAGGAAGAGGAAGAGGAAGAGGAAGAGGAAGAGGAAGAGGAAGAAGAAGAAGAGGAAGAAGAGGAAGAGGAAGAAGAGGAAGAGGAAGAAGAGGATGAGGAAGAACAAGAACAAGAACAAGAACAAGAAGAACCAGAAGAAGAAGAAGAAGAAGAAGAAGAAGGAAGAGGAAGAGGAAGAGGAAGAGGAAGAAGAAGAATATAAAAAAAATTATTGAGGACAATGTTTTTGTAAAGAGGGGGCAACATTATGCCCATAACCCTATAGTGTGTATTGGGTTATGAGTAGTCGGCTTGTGGCTATCTTAACTCTTAATTAAATCATATTATTATTGTTACATTTTTATTTAATTATTTAAGTTGGCCTAGGGCCTATACATTGTTATCTAAGTTGGCATGAGTGATATTCATTTATACATCAAAATTATGATAAAAATTATTAACAAAGTAGATTTGCATAGCATTTTCAATCCAAAACATAAAAAATTATTAATTTCAATTGTTGCAAGATAGATCCGGTCATTTATTGCATTATAAAATGTTAATTAGTTCATGCTAAGGTCTAGAAACAATCTGAAAAGAGTTTAATTTTATGATTTATGCATACATATGTTGTTGAGAAAGAAAAAATTACATTGTTGTTGATATTTTTTTAAGTTTCAAAAATTTCAATTTCTAAATTTGTCAAGCTAGGTTCAATTGATTACTACATTTTACAATCTAAAAATTACATTTAGACATAATTCCATTATTTCAAAAATCTAAAATTGCATACATAATTGTGTTTTACATATAAAAAAACTTACAATTTTGTGTATTTCTAGAAATCTAGTTGTTGTCAAACCTGAACATCTACAGATTAGGATCCTCAACCACTATACTACATTTCTAGATTTCAAAGTTAGCAAAAATCAACCTCACTGGTCTAGGGCACCCA
Organism: Sequoia sempervirens; assembly: GCA_007258455.2. NCBI lineage: Eukaryota > Viridiplantae > Streptophyta > Pinopsida > Cupressales > Cupressaceae > Sequoia > Sequoia sempervirens. Next base: position 670,574,320 of record VDFB02058242.1, on the reverse strand, counting down.
ACACCCTTGTTTAGTCAATTTTGGTCAAAATTTGGATCATTATTATGTCCCTATGATTCCTCTACAATTATGGGATTTGTGTTTGCAAATTATTTTAGTTTCTATGACTTTGATGTTTTTTCCCTTCCTTGTATGAGAACTAAAGTATTTTAAATCTCATAAAAAATTTATGAGCTTCACAACTTGGTGTCTAATAGCTAATACCCCATGAGATGTAGTTTCAGATTTATAGTTTCTCGTGCTACAATCACAACCGGTGTTAAGCCTAAGTCTTATAACTCTTTTGCTCAAGGTATTATGTCTAACCAATCTCTCTTTGATCCTCTTCCTAATCCTATGTTTCTCATGTCTTTGTCGCAACCTAACATTTATGTGGACTCAAAGGATGTTGTTGCCAATGTCCTTGATGATAAACTAAAACAATTGGATAAGGACCTAGAAGGAATTAAACAATTATTAAGCATTGAACCATTGGCTAGAGAAATAGTTCCTCTTTTGGATAACCTTAGGAAGAAGTTAAATGATTCACAAGGGATAGAAGTGTTGAGTATCCTATCTCATATAGTGGATGCTAATATTCCTACAACAACTAGTTGCGCTCAAGCTTTGAATTGTTAGTGTAGGTTTTCTAACATTTATTTTTCCTACACGTTAGTAGGCATACTTAGGTTATGTGAGACATGGTTTATGTGAGGACACATGGCGTAACCATCAATTACATGTGTCGCTCTCACCCACACTTAGGTGGTTGAGTCTCATACCCTCTTTTGGCCTTTTATGCCACCTCACAAAACCACTATCTTGTCTCCTTTTAAGTAGGTTATGCCACATGTTTGGCATTTTCCAAGTAGGCATAACTCCCACCTAATTTGGTTATTTGGGAGTTATTACCCCTCTTGGAATTATATGCCCATATTCTTTTATATAATCAACACTCACCTCTCCCTCTTATCTAGTCCAGATGAGCTCACATCAGCACAGTTATTCAAGGGAGTCGTGATGCATATTGTATCATTTTGTGTGTGATAATATCATATTCAATTATTGCACCATATTCGAGCAATTCATCCTCATGTTGCTCTCATGTAGAAGGCTTATCTTGGTTTTGCAGGTGATCCTGAGTGCTTGAGTTCATTAGCAACTCTTACATGGTATCAAAGCATCAGATCTACAAGCCCGTTCTCAAATATGAGAGAGATTCAGCAGTGAGCTTTTGTTGGGAGCATTTTGAGCCAAAACGAATAGCACCATCATATCCAAAAGGCCCGAAAACCACCATTTTCATATTTAATTTGTCCAATTTGGAAAAAGTTGAATTTGGGGCAAAAAAATTTGCCCAGACACCCCTTGCACATATTTCGTTCAATTTTATTATCTATAATTTTTATCAAAAATTTATTTATATTTTTTGAGAATATATATATATATATTTGTAAAGTTTTTTTTGAAAAATTTTGAAAAAAACAATTGGAAAATTGAAAAAATTGAAAAAAAAAATACTATAAAGGTTGTGTACAGCCTGCATAGACTGCAAGTACCTGCAGGGTACCGTGGTAGCTACTGGTCTGCCAGTCGCTGCCAAGTGGCAGCCCACCATTGGCCCTCATTGTCCCCAGTGACCCCCATCTAGTAGGCCCTCCAAATCAACCACCGATGGTTAATTCTTATCAAATTCGGCCCACTGTTCAACAAAAAACAGTGGGCTTTCCACTAGAATCCAATGATTTCAATACAACCGGCAGTCAAACTTTCAAAACAACCCAGTGAAATTCCAACACTCGAGCAAAAAATAGGCAGTCTCATTCAATCAAATCCGAGCAGCATAAATAAAGAATATTCTATCCTTTTTAGATTTTGATTCTCAGAATATTCCCAGCATTGGCTAGTACACAAGATGTCAAATTTAAGCTACCTGTATAGTGAATCTTCCAGACTGGGAGTATATTCTTTTTACGGCCCAATGCACGTCAAATTTAATTGAGTGCATTGATGACATCATCTCCACATCAGCAGGGTCATAAGAATTTTTTCACCCCCTCATTTGCATTTTCATTTTGGAAGGCAATTTTGAAATGCAAATATCTCAGTCATTTTAACTTCTTTTTCAGAGTAATTTTTTTATTTGGGATAGAATTTTTTGCTCTTTGGAGTGGTGTAATTATTTTATAGTTTTGGAGCTTGGTGTTTTCAGAATTTGCAGATTCTCATAGGTGTTACTGCTTTGTCCTCATTTTGGGAACTTCGAGAGCTCATATCTTGCTCCTACGGTAACATTTTTTGATGAATTTTTTTTGAAGTGTGTAATTTTTTGTGTATTTCACAGTGGTGTGATCATATTGATCCCATTCTATAATAAAATTTTACTTCCTTTTTGTGGCCTATATTGGGCATTTGTAAAAATTGAAATCAAGACCACTTCACTTGTGTTGTGAGTGGCAATTGTATTCACACTAAAATATAAAGTGTCACCATCATATTTTTCTAGGGGGGATCATTAATTGAGTGAATTTGGGGGAGGGGGGGTTGATCTTGTGGTGTTTTGATTGATTGCATTCTCTTCTTTATTGTTTGTTCTTACAATGGGAAAACATAACATTGAACTCCTAACTACATATAATTATGTAGCATGAAAACAATCTATATGGAATTATCTAATGGGAAAAGGTTGCATGGGCTATGTAAAAGAATCTATTCCTCAACCTATTGATGTTGGTACAAAATCTTTGTGGGAGGACAATCATGAGAAAACTCTTGGTTGCATTTTTTCACTAGTCTCTTTTGATTTACAATTTCATCTTGAATCATGCAAGACACCTAAGGAGGCTTGGGAGACTCTTGAAAATTTGTATGGTAAAACTGATAAGATTAGAGGTTATCAAATTGATAATGATTTGATGAATCTTGATCCAAAAAATTTCAACCACATCCAAGACTATAGCTCCAAGATTAAGCAACTAAGATCATAGCTAAAGGATTGCAAGATTAATAAGGAGGATTTACAGTTGATTCTAAATGTATTATCCAAGCTTGGTCCTGAGTATTCTGTGTTTGTTTTTGGTTTTCACACCAATATGATTTCTATGGGAACTGCATATGTTGTGCCTACATTTGATGAATTTTCAAATCTTCTAATCCAAGAGGAAGCAAAGCTGATTCAAATGGGTCTCATCAAGGTTTCCAAGTCACAAGCATTGGTGACTAGTGAGCCTAAGATGTAGAAAGAATCAAGGCATCCTGATCAGAAACAAAAGAAGAAAAAGAACAAGCCACAGGAAGAATATGAATCCTCTTCCTCAAAAGGGGAATCATCTAAGAACGAGAATCCCACGTGTGCATATTGCAAGAAATTTGGGCATGATGAACATCAATGTTACTTAAAACAAATTGATGAGTTGAAGAATCTTTTAGCAAATAATAAAATCAATTTTCCTTCAACTATGTCAAAGGATTCATCATCTTCTTCTAAACCAAAGTCAAAGAAACAAAAGGGGAAAGCACTTGTTGTTGTTGCAAAGAGTCAGGGAGATGGATCCTTGATTCTAGAGCTTCACATCACATGGCTTCATCACACAGTATGTTCTCTTCATTTGAAACTTGTTCGTCACCAAACATCCTAATGGTCAACAACACATATATGAGTGCTTGTGGGAAAGGATCTATTGGCATAGACGAAGGATCATTCAACAATGTTCTTTGTGTTCCTTCATTGTCAACAAATATCCTTTCTATCTATCAGATCACACATGGTGGGGAAGGAAAGAGTGTTGAGTTCACACTAGATTTTGTGAGTATTCAGGATTTGCATAGCAGAGATATTGTTGTAGTTGGGGAGGCAGATCATCAATCTCGAGTATACACCTTCTCACATTTTTCCTCTGATGTTCCTTCTGCTGATGTACACACTCAGGCATCTAGTGTAGACACTTTGAGGAGATTCAATATGGTCAAGTGAATCTTGGTATTATTTCAACTAAGGTTCAAGAGACATGTACTGATACTCCATATCCTGCATCACCTGTTGTTCTTAATGATACTAGTATTGCTACATCCATGGCTTCTGTTGATTTAGTGCAACAAGACATTCATTGTCTTCCAAAAACAACTACTTGGGATGAGTACTTGACAGACATTGCAAGTTTGTTTTGTGAGTCCTATCTTGCAGACTTGGAGGACACTATTGAGTACATAAATCTTCTCTTTGATAAAGTTGCTTCGTCTTCTTTGGATGTTAAGGGGGAACCTTTTGACCCTCTTATTCTTTACCCACATGATCATTCTTCACAGTTTGACATGAATGTGGTTACTATTGAGCACCATTTGGAGGAGGCACCTTTGTCTTCAGAGGAGATACTTTTGTCTTTGAATTTTGTTCTACATCCATCTCCACTAGGCTTTGGCTTGTCATCTTCTGTAGTGTGGCCTAGAACACCTGATTTGACTGTGACAACTTTTGACATCAACATGGGGACACCTGAGTAGAGTTCAGAGACATCATATATTTTCATCGTTCTTCCTTCATCTTCCTTTTAGGAATGGGAAGATATCCTACATACATCCTTGGTTTTCTTTCTTCCTAAGGGGAGGAATATTGTTCGGCGATCTTGGATCATTTTCAGCTTCTTGTATCGAGCATTCACCAACAATGTAGGAGATTCTACATTGGGGGACTACATGGTCTCTCTTCTTCTTCTCTCTTGGGGGAGAGTTTTGTCCTATCGGTTTTCTCTTTCTCATCTTTTTGAGAGGTTTCATCATTGTACATGGGTACCTAACATGGCCTTGTAGCCGAGACCCGTCTTTGCATTGTTTCATCATTTCACCTACCTAAGCTATACTTAAGGGGGGTGTTAGTGTAGGTTTTTAAATATGTATTTTTCCTACACATTATTAAGCATACTTAAGTTATGTGAGACATGGTTTATGTGAGGACACGTAGCGTAATCCATCAATTACATGTGTCGCTCTCACCCACACTTGGGTGGTTGAGTCTCACACCCTCTTTTGGCCTTTTATGCCACCTCACAAAACCACTATCTTGTCTCCTTTTGAGTAGGTTATGCCACATGTTTGGCATTTTCCAAGTAGGCATAACTCCCACCTAATTTGGTTATTTGGGAGTTATTACCCCTCTTGGAACTATATGCCCATATTTTGCTATATAATCAACACTCACCTCTCCCCCTTATCTAGTCCAGATGAGCTCACATCAGCTCAACCATTCAAGGGAGTTGTGATGCATATTGTATCATTTTGTGTGTGATAATATCATATTCAATTATTGCAACATATTCCAGCAATTCATCCTCATGCTGCTCTTGTGTAGAAGGATTATCTTGGTTTTGCATATGATCCTGGGTGCTTGAGCTCATCAGCAACTCTTACATGAATAACGCTTAAAACTAATTAGGAAAACAAGTTTCCTCTTCTACAACAATACAATATAGCAATGGTTTAGACTCAAGATTAGGGCTTTCTAGTGGAAATCCTTATAGTTTTGTCACTTTACCTATAACACCTCAATGTTCATCACCCCTCATAAATGTGCAAAATAATAGCCCACCAGTCATCCATACTAGTTTTCCACACTCAACAAACTCTCAAAACATTTCACCAAACAATCCTATGGTAAATCAACTTTTGCAAAACATGACATCATTGCAATAAAAAATTTAAACTTAAACCAAAATCAAACCAATGGTAGACCTCCAACATACCTCACACATAGCTTATTGTCATTTTCTATCTTAAAGACACCTATACCATAGAATATCGAAATACCTTGCTTTGAAAAGTACAATGGTAAAGGAGATCCTAATAACAATGTGCTAGCTTTTACCACCTTGTGTCGCGACTTTGTTTTTGAAGATGTTATCGTAGCGAAACTCTTTCCTAGATCATTAAAATATACGGCCTTGGATTGTTTTTTTTCATTACCAAACAACTCAATTACCTCCTTTACACAACTCATTAGTGAGTTCCTCCAACACTTCCAAGCAAACATTGGACCTCAAGTTACGTTGACTAATTTAGTTCATTGTAAACAAGGACCTAAAGAGAAGATAACAAAATTTATAGGACAATACCAATCGCTTTATTCACAAATTTCCTATAGTCTTCTAGACACTAACATTCAAAGGGTCTTCATAGGAAACTTACAACCTAATATTAGAGATAAGATATTATTGATGAAATTTCCATCCTTTACACATTTGTGTATAACCCTTCATTATTATTAGATATCAGTTAGTCAATATGAGGATACACCTTCATCGACTCCTACTATTCAATTCGAAGCCATGCCTCAAAACAACTATTAATCATTTACAAATTAAAACAAAAACTTCATCAAGATAAACAATCCTCAAATTGCTAACAACATTGAAACACAAGTTGTTATTGCAAACACAATACCATACCAATTTAGACTAAGAGATAGACAATTTTCACAATTACTAGATTCACTCCATGTGACCATGTTGTATTTTTTAAATAAGAATATGATTCAACTTCCTCCAATTAGGCCTATTGACACAACTAAGCCACTACCACCAAACTTTAAAGCTAAAGCTTTTTGTCATTATCATTGTACACCTAGACACAATACAAAAATAAGTATGCATCTTAAAAACTAAGTGCAAGACCTCATCAAATCTAACCAAATCTAGTTGTCTGGTGTTAATGACAAAGGAAATAAATCAGTCTCACCACCTAACCAAATCTTGCAAATATTTACAAACCCATTGTTAAGTCATTCAACAAACTTTGTTCAATATAGTAACAATGAAGAAGATTCACAATTTGACTTAATCAATGTTGTAAACACAGTTGAAGTTCAACCTCATAAGGTTCAAACTAATCTCTTTCCTAATATTGCTTTCACACCTATTGATGTGTCTATAACTACACCCGATGGTCCTCTTTATATCACCAGTAGAATTAACGATAAACCCACAAGGGGAATACTCGTTGATCCCGTGTGTATAGTGAATGTGATCACTGAATGTACATGAACTCTATAAAGACAATTATGAACAATTGAAAGTATTGTTAAAGGCTCATGATGGTTGTATCTACCCTACGATTGGTTCTATAACTCTTTTAATCAAGGTTGGGCCTAAACAATTGGATGTTTCATTTACCATAATTTTGATGTCAAACTAGTTTCATGTGAAAGTTAGGTCTTCCATGACTAAGCTCCATGAATGTAGTTCCATCAATTATTCACAAATGTCTTAAATTCACGTTTGAAGAACAAATACATACTATTTGTCATAGTGGATTTAAGCCTTTGGCCTCTCGTGATTTTTTTTTGTTAAATTATTTTTGGCCTCAACCAGTCTAAATTGTTAAACCTTGTGAGGATTTCTTATTTGTGTCATATCAAAAGTTTAAAGCTAAGTGTATGGTCGAGTTATCCTTTAGTAATATCTCGCGTAAGGCTCCTTAATCTCTAGTGACTTTGATGGTTGTCCTTCCTTCCCTATAGGTAGTGGATGAATCTAATTTTGAATCGGGTATCCTCCCCCGACCACCCAAAGATATGTTGCAGTTCCACCTCCGCCATCATATAAAATACCCAAAGATAACCATGTAATTAACTTTGTGCCTCCAAAATAAAAACAAGTCTTTAGGTCAAAACCTAAAAATCGGGTGGTCTCCCAACCAACGGTTGTCCTTTCAATTCCCCCTCTAAAGGAAGAAAAGAGACCAACATTGGGGAGCACCTCACTTACCCCTTCACAAGCTGAAATTTGTGCAAAAAGAAATAGAAGTGCCAAAGAGTGTAAACAAAGACATCATGCTACGATTCGTCAACTTGTCAAGGTTTGTTTTCACCAAACCATGAAGTCAACTTTTGAAGGTTTGTTTTCACCAAACCATGAAGTCAAACCTTACTTATTTCAACCTAAGAAAAGAACAAAAGAGGATCATACAAATGATAAAGCTCACAATCATGCTGATAGCACTAATATGCAACCTATTGTGATACATCAGGATAGTGAAGAATAAGATAGAACATAAGAACAAAAAGAAGACCATAATGAATTAGCTCTTATATTTTCCAAATCAATAAATTTAGATGGGGCCAACCACGATCACCCTCATAATGAGGGAGATTCGTCATGTGTGGAGCTCAGTGCTTCTCCTTGAATCTCAATTGTTGTAGTTCCTTTAGCGTATTATGTGCCTTCCATTTTTTATGAGAAATATTGGGATGTAAATGATTTTCTTTAGATCGGCTTGCACATGTAGTACCTCTTGTGCATCTTTATGTATTTTCTTACACGTGATTTGATCTCTCGTGATGTGCTACTTAGTGTGTATTTGTGTTTGTTAGTATTCTTTGGATGACCCTTGTTGTTCTTATTGACACAAGGATACAAAGAAAATAAATCTATTGTGACATGAACATATATTTGTATCTCCATTCATCTTTATGTTGTGAACATTTTTATCTCATATTTTATTTAGGAATGATGAAAAGTGTTGAGACATTTAGGTCTCTTCCATGCTGACCCAAAAGTGTTTATGTTGTTTTCATGTGTCATTCCTTCATTGTGTTCGTAGTTCCACAAGTATTTGGGGAATGATGTTGATTCAAAGCATATGATCATATTATATTTTTGGTCTATATTGACCATAGATTTATGGATCCCATATGTGCTATTTTTTTCTTGTTATGTGGATTTATCTTGGGGGCAACCCCTTGTTATGAGTTAGCTTTGGTGAGAACATATAATTGGCACAAGGTTTCCTAGCAAGTTATTATGGCCTACCATGTTGCATATATTGTTCTATTCTACCTTAAAGGAAATTTCTCCCGATTGGCGTCAATAATTACTTGAAGGTGGGGGCATGCATTACATTGTGTGATTCACTTTGTTCACACACATTGAGCTTTGTGATGCGTTTTTGGCATATTGATCATTTTGTAGCGCCTTATCAAAATTATCGGGACTTTAATTCTTGGTATGATTAACATGAGAATGCACCTAGTGAATATCATACTTCACTAGCCCTTATGTGTGTTTTCATTTGCTATTGTTGTAAAAACTGACCTAGTGAATATCGAACTTCACTAGCCTGTGTTGTTTCTTGTCAAAAGATCACCTAGTGAATATCAAACTTCACTAGCTTGTTATGCTTTTGTTCATGGTTTACCTAGAAAATATCATACTTTGTTAGCATGTGATTTTTGAATGCCTTGGGTGGGGATCCTAGTAAGATTTTTGTAGAGCTTGCTAAACTGTGATTATCATACCCATTTTGTATGTTCTGCATTATGTTTGCATTAATTATTATTTGCATTATGTTTGCATTAATTAGTATTTGCATTATGCTAGTTTGTGCATCTTTGTGTTTTCATCATGTATGCTTCATGTTTTTCATGCTACATTGCACCTCATGTGTGTGTGTTCCCTTATCCTTACATTATTTTGTCATAGGACCTTGAGCTTGGGGGCTAGCACATCCCCTAGATTCAATGTAGTCTTATCTCTTCAATGTTTGTATAATCAAACCCTGCTTAGCTTATCATTACTTTAGTGTGAGTCTGAGCATAATTTCACACTCTCACTAAAGTGGGGGCTAAATGTAGCATCATAAATTGTCACTCTTGACAATTTCACACTAGGTTTAGCTCCCCCTCATTTTTTTTGACCCAATTGTGTGTTTAATTTGCCCATTTCATAATAATCTTCAAGAAATCAAAGTTGAATTGGGAACAATGGATTAATATTTATTTACCGATGCTTAAGGCCTCAATGAACTAGGGCGCCCAATGCCCCTATCCTGCCTATTTTGGCCCCAATTCAAATATTTCAGTGTCGACATTGTAACATTTAGAAACCCAAAGTCATTTACTGGCTATCGGTAATTATTTTGCAAGAAATTAAAGAGTTAAATATAAATACAAGTATTTTTCACCATTTGAACTCCTAGTGAAATTAACTGAGTAATTGGAATATCCTAAAAGAATCCAAGACCATAATTAGTAGAATTATAGTAGCATTATTTTAGTTAGGTATCATGCTAGCCATGCATCATATTTTCATGTGAGTTTGTTAATATTTCATGTTTACTTGTTTTGTGATTGCTAACACTTGTAGGAATTCAAATCAAGCATCCAAATTCTCCTTGAAGGTTTTGATTACAATGACTTTAGTCCATCAAGGAATGCAAATTTGAGTGGTAAGTTGTGTTGTACCTTGCATAAATGCCCTGTTGAAAATGAGTCCCCCCTCTTTCCTTTTGGCTTCATTTTTTAGGTTAGGTCGTGTTAGGATTAGTTTTCTTTTGGTTGCTTTCTTGTTTTTGGTTTTGGATCTGAGTTGCATTTTAGAATTTAGTAGAAAGAATTATGAAGATTTGATTAAGTTCAATCCTTCGTAAAACTTGCAATGAAGAGTGCATTTCAAATTCCAACAAGCTTAAAATCCCTACAAAATCATCCTGGTCTGATTTCTACATGAATTACATACCCATCTTTTCCACAAAGAATGAAAATATTGAATTTCTGCAAGAATGTACCTGTTGAATTCCTACAAAAGCTAACCTAATTTGTATCCCTACGTATGAGTGTTTGACACTCTTTCACCTCAAGCATTAACTATGATAGACTTGGGGGGACTATATAAATTGATTTGGGTGTGATTTAAACCATTTTCCACCTATGAAGAACCAATTCAATTACAAGAAGTCATCCCAACCCTAAGAACGCATTCCTTGCCATTGTCGATCCTGCAATTCAATTCATTTCCCATTCAACATGGATTCTAGATTGGCATCAATTTATGTCTCGCTCACTTGTTTAAATGGTCACAATATTTAATAAATGGTATTATTGAGTAAATGACATTTAGGGTTTGTGGTATGAAATTTATTTTATTTAACATGTCAACTCTGGTAATGGGCATAAGTGTTTTGGTATATATTGAATCATTGGGAGACCATTGGGAGCTAGCTTGCAAGCTAAAGTGTAGATTTAGGATATTTTCCCTCGTTGCTTTGTAGGTTAGGGTTCTTGAGTTTAGACCTAGGGTTTTGAGTTTACTATGGCTAGGTCATCTCATGTATTAAAGTGAAATCCTCAAAGACTATAGAAGTACACTCAATCCTTACCCACTCGCATAAATAAGTTGCAGAGTGCTAAGTTAGGGTTTGTTTTTCACCCATGGGTTTGCATATGGTTGTGTGAGTTTTAACACTTATGGTTAGTAAATGTTTGCAAACTTATTTTTGTGGAAATTTGGTTAGTGTGAGATTTTATGATCCTTGGATTTTAAATACTTATCTTCATAGGTCAGCAGTGCCTTGAGATTTATCTTGGTGTCTTCATGGAAAATTTAATAAAGTTATTTTTCCCACGGGAGCACAAGAAAAAATATTTTCGCAAAAGTTTTTCACTTTAAAATTCTGCAAAGCTTTAACATATGAAAATTTTGATGTTACCTCAAATTTACGCAAAGATGTATTTGTCTTAATTTTTCGCAAAGAATTAATCGGATAAAATCTCATAAAATTTATCCAGTGCAAATTCTCACAAAAGATGATCGTGCAAATATCCCTCAAGTAATGTTATAAGAATTTTTCCACCTAAGTCGAAATTCCACAAGAACGTACCATGCTATGATTTCCAAAAAATGGTCTAAGCACTTTTTCCACAAACTTTACGAGGGGTGCAGATTTTGATCTTTCTTTTTCATCCTTGGTTTCCATGCCTTCCTTTTTCCACCAAGATTAGCATTGTTCAAATTCCTGCAAGTTCCTATTTGCGGGGATTTGGTGCATGGTATTTTAAGAAAATTTTGAGAGCATCATCCTATGAATCTTACAAGGGTGAAATGTCCATAAAAGAGTAGGTTCTTATTTCCCACAAAGTTTGATGGTTATAAGTTTTTTGCAATGTTGATGGGCTTGCATTTTCTGCAAAATTTGATGATTACTAATTTTTGCAAAGATCACTCTATGTTATATTTGTGTAATTTATTTTCTGAGAATATATTTGTAAGGTTTGTTAGTAATTAATGGTTACATCAATTGTGTATTTATTGTGAAAGGAAGGTTGATAAATTTGAATTGAAGTAAAGCATGTTTAATGAAATCAAATTTGTTCAATTTCCTTATTACGTGAGGTGTCTTGTAGGTTTTATGGAAAAACAATAGAATGACAAATAAAATATGAATTCAAGGGTGTTGATCCTCCCTCCAAGATCGTATCAAGTTGGATCATGGTTAGTGACACCAACTTGGGTCACTTTGATATGGAGGAATTTAAATAGAGAATCTTTAGGGACAAAAGGATCGAGATAGCTATCAAGATCAAGCAAAGTGGAATTGTTGAGGAAGTCGGGTACCCTTCTTCAATGTTGTGCCCAAGTTTAATCATGGGATCTCAAGAGTATTACCATAAGGAATCCTAGAAGATAATTGCTACAAATGGAAGGGTGTTGGCAGACTTGTTTTTTGATTCTATTGTCTGTACCTTTGGGATCCCCTCTTTTTCTCACAAGACCATGGCCAATAAGGAGTATGCGACTAGGATATTTGAAGACAATCTTGAGGCTAATATGATAGTCATTAATGATTTGTGGATGAAGTGCCCGAGGGGAAACTCGAACAAGTTACCCAAACATTTATATCGTAGTGACTTCAAGGATGAAGTCAATGATTTGGTCACCCTTTTGAGTAGAAACATGGGTATTTCATCAACATCCACCTTTGAGAATTGGATATTCTACTTTGTAGAGGAGATATTAAGGGGGTCGACTAAGTTACATTGGGCCAAGATGATAAGCAACAACCTACATGATTAGTTTTTTATTGTAAAGAAGTATTTGGTATTCTTTATGATTCTTATATCATCTACCTCTTCACAAAAAAATTACAGATACAAAGGTTTGACATGCTTGGGTCCTATCGATGTCAGCCCTAACTAGCACAAGGTGTATGATTTCTACCCTCAATTTCAAGCACAAAATTCCAAAAATCAAGTACAAAAGGGTAAATGATACTTTTACAATGTTCATTATTAGGACCTTGGAAGGAGATTTGAGCAGAAGGATCTCCTCCTCAGCAATGGAGATGTTCAAGAGGTTTGGGTACTAGTTCATCCAGTTTCCTAAATTTACTTACTTTAGAATGGAGGGCTTCTTAGGCTCTCCCTATAGATTTCCAAAGTACCCCAATAATAAAATTGTCATGTTGGAGATGACAAGGCAAGTGTGTTCCTCACACCAATTACTGAAAAGCATGCATAGGGTTGGAGTTCCCTATCCCATCACATTTGGGAGAGGTATGTTTGTGTGTCTATCAAATCCAACAATTGAATTCTCTGACATGGAAGTATGGACCTTTGGGTTCAATTTTCATGGTTAAAGAGATAATTTTGATCCATATGAAAAGATGAAGAAACAAGTAGGGAAGCAATATGCCCATCATTTGCATATTGAATATTTTTGGTCTAATTGTATGAATGACCTAGAAGTTAGAAAGAGGTCCTTTACAAGGCTAAAATTTTACTACATTAGGACACTACACCTTTATTTGATTCCAGACTAGGTGAAAGAGGATGGACAAGTTTTGGATGAAGATGAATTTAACAAAGTGGTCGATAAACCTATCCCACTTCTAGACTGGACCGAGGAGGAGGAAATTGATATAGATGTTATCACTTGACCCATTCTGAAAAGTAACAACAACTGGATGGAAGCCCAATGCTTAGATCCTTTGCCTCAAGGAATGGAGTTCACATACAACAAATTACATGATGAAATTGCCTCTAGTGGAGAGAAGAATGTCGAAGAAGATGTGGACCCCAATGAAGGCTCCCTAGAGAAAGAGGTTGAGACTTCTCCTAAGGCCAAAGGTAAAGGAAAGAAGAACAAAAAAGAGAGACACCCTATTGCTAAATCTTGGGTGTTTAAGTAGAAGGCTGCTACAAAGGGAAGCAAGCCTTGAGCCAAAAGAACTAGAAGGATCAAGAAAACTACACTAGAGTCTGTGGTAGAAGAGAAAGGAGATTCCTCTCCTTTCTTAGCTTCATCAACCTCCATTCATACGTCTTCACCACCCATATCCCCATCTTCCACAACATCCACCATTCCCTCTGCCACTCTCACTTCACCTCCTCCACTAGATATCTTAGTCGACATGACTGTATCCATCCCTACTTCTTCCATTGCTCCAATTTCCATGGAATAATCCTCATCTCTAAATTATTTCCCTCCCACCACATATTTCCCCACTCCTCAATTCACCATGTCCAATAGTTCCTCTACCATTCATTTTTATTTTGCTCCTCCCATTTCCCTTAGCCTTCCCAAGAATTTTATGTATCACCTTTATAACATTCCCAAGGAGGTAGCCATCACTATAATCTCTAAAGTTAACAAATCTTTGTTAAACCAATCGACATAAACTACTCCTCTCTCTTTCCAAACTACTATGGGGCCTCCCATCATGGAGAGTGTGGATCATATTTTGGAAGAGATGTAGAGGAAAGAGAGGGAAGCTATGGTAGGTCTCTCTTTGGTAGAGGAAGTTTCAGTTTCCTAGAGCACCAGGGTAAGCCCTCAAAGGAGGTTATTGAGGTTAAACCCATATAGCCCCAACATCAAGAGGAAGATAAGTCTAAATAGGAGCCTCCTAGGAGACAAGAAGAGCTAGTATGAGAGGAGGTGGTGGTAGAATATATTCAAATTGATACTTCTTCCGCTCAACCATCAAATAAAGTTATCCCAACATGACTGGAGAAGCAACTTAAGTGTAAAAGATTAATAGTTGGGACTCCACAAGTGAGGCTATAAGCAATATTAAGTAGAATTGAGAGGAAAAAGGAGAAGAAAAATGCTATAATAAGATCGCATATGACCAAGGTTGCTTCAGGTTCCCAAATGCACATGGCTACTCCATTTGTAGATAAGGACAACACCACCATTTTTCTAGAAGATTTGAAAATTACCACAATAAATATTGGTCTCGCCAATAGATCCCAAAAAGATAGATGAATTTCAAGGATTGGTGACCAACACTATGAAGAGGATGAATAAAGATGAGGCTACAAAGGTTGAATTGAAGTCATAGATAGCAGAATTGACAACCTTTATCCAACATTCAATTACCTCGATCCAAAGCACTCCTGGGAAGGCAACAACTCCTATTTTTCTATCTAAAGATGAGGTAGACAAGTTGGAGAAAATGAAAGCATGGGATTAGGCTATGTAATGCTGGATTAAGAGTATTAATGATATTGGTAATAAAGCAATTGGAATTGTTGTCCAAGCACATAAAAACTTCTTAATTTTTAAGGAAGAAGTTGATAAACTAGTGGAAGAGTACATTGGCTTCTGTACATACTATGATTTAGTATTCCCAAGACTAGAAACATTAAAGAGGCTTCTCACTGAGGTAATTGTTGATGTGTGTTTTGGCACAACAGCATGCAAAAAAAATATTGCTATCCTGTTTCTCCTAAAAGAGAAAGATGATCACCTAAATATCTTAGCTCCCAAGGTCTATGTAGTTGGTTCTCAACTATGCTAATGTTTCTCAATTGGTCAATGTAACAGTAATATTCAAGGGGCCTGCAGGTGTTGAGCTTCTCGATTGTTCTAAGATCAAGCATGAAATCAAAAACCTAAGTTAACTGGGGTTTTAAAGAAACAACAAAAGATAGGTCAGAGCTTTGGGAAAGAAAAGAACAATAATTCATCCAATCTTAACCAGACTTGTAATCCTTCAAGGAATTGAAAACTAAAAACTGTAGAACAAAATTAACTTGTGATTGACACACAATTTCATTCATTTATAGTGCTGATTTCAATAATAGAGTACTAGTTACCATTTTAAATAAAACACAAAATAACATTCCATTCCTTGAAGACTTCACAGATCAAATGATTAACTTAAGACAAACACCATTCTGAAATAGATTTTAATTTGGTTGCTTCTACTGTTAATGAAACAGATAAACAAAAATTACAAAACTGGCACAATCACTAGTGTACAAAAAAATTGTGATTCCAAATTGTTTCCATTTGTATTAAGAAAACTTGAAAGATCCATTATAGACTATTCTGAATCTAACTCCTAACTAAGAAGACAAAAGAGGCTCCTATTACAAAGAATCAGGAAGTTGTTCTATCTTTTCTAACTGACTTTCTCTCTGATTTCTAACTCTTTTCTAATCCTAAAGGTTCTCTACGAATTCTTCTCTACAAGTGCTCTACAAGTTATAACCGTAAAAACTCTAACCTTTTCAAAGAGGCCAGAATGCCTTATATATAGGATGCATCAAAAAGAATGCGTTGTCCCCCTATATTAGAGTTTTTTACAAAATATCTGCCTCCACAAGAGTCAGCTCTTAGATCTTTCTGAAGGGAGTCAACACTACATTCAATGTGAAGCCCTGCTGTCCATGCTGATGAAGGATTTCTATCCTCAGGAGAAGCCTTTTTAGATCTTTTTGGCAGCTACAACATTAACTCTTTTGTCTTCGTGTCCACCTTCGAACTCTGTTGGAGTCGCCTTGAATTCTCATAATATCTCCATCAATACTGATCTACCTCTTTGCTAGTAGTCATTATAGTTGTCCCTATGAGTCACAGTTTCTTCTTCCCTTCAGCTTCCTTTCTATTCTGGACTTCTCTGTACATTGACCGTCCTCTGGAAGCACCATCAGGCCTCCTTACAGATCTGAACACCATCGCCCGAGCCAATCCATTATCATCTGTTCTCAAAAGGAATCCATCTTGCTTGCATTCTGTTAGTCTTTTCCACAGGGGCAGTCAATCGGTCAATGGCCCACCTTAGCTCCTTCTGATTAGATGATCACATGCCACGCCAGATTCTCGAGCAGTCAATAGCAGTCTTCCTTAAATCGCATATCAATGAGACACTTATTGTGTCTCCCCGATGCGATTTTGTCTTCTAACTATTATCGGCATAGCGCGGAACAGTCGATGAGACCCTTTAGCGAGCTACAAAAGTTATATCGATACACACCGAGGTCATCGAGACAATCATTATCAGTGTGAGGTCATGGCAATCTCCTTAGTCCTTCGGGGAGCTTCTTCCGAGCTCAAATTTCTTTCGATGAGACCTTATACTGTCGACTAGAGTTCCCGGCGAGTTCCTCTTCATTTGGTGAGCCCATTCTACATTGGTAAGACCCTCCCGGGTCAGTGAGACCTCCTAGTGCCCCTTTTTGTTCTCCCCGAACTCACCCCTTTTGTTTTGGTGTGACTTTCTTCCTTCGCGAAGACCACATGGCGAAGGCTAATTGTTTGGCCGAGATCCTCCCGAACTCAGCTTTCTTTTGACAAGAGCCCACCTGGTCGGCAAGACATCATACCGAGCCCTGCCCTTCGCTTTCGCTGAGACTCCATCTGGTTGGAAAGAGATTACCCTAAGCCCCAGATCCTTTGGCAAGCTCATTTCATATCGACAGGACTTCTTGTGGTAGGGGAGACCTTTCCTCGAATTCTCTTTACTCTCGCCAGGCTCATTTACTTCGGCGAGACATTTCTGAGTCGCTCAAACACCACGCCGATACATCCAGTCTCCTCGAAGGCATACCTTATCAGTGGGACCCTCTCCTTTCGCTGAGACCCTATACCAAAGCCTCCCTACTTTGTTGATAGTTCCTTTGAGTTTGGGGAGGACCTGCTTGATCGGCAAGACTTCCTGCCAACACAGACCCCCTGTCGCCGAGACTTTCTCCTTTCGGCAAGATGTTATGCCAAATTCAGAATCTTTTGGCAAGGGCTCCTTCATGTCAGCGAGACACACTGATTCTCTCCCCAAAGACATACTGATAGAATCCCCTCGTGCTATGTCTGTGTGACCAGAGCCGCTCGGTGAGATGTTACCCCGATGCACGTGAGCCTTTGATGTTACTTTTTTGGCGGTCGGTAAGACATTGCAGACTTGCTGAGACTTCATACCGACGAACAGATCTCTCCACGATGGGTAATTTTCATCGTCATTCGGCAAGACCAAAAGACTTCACCAAGACCACATGCCAAATGTTGATTGTTTGGCCAAGGCGTTCACTTATGAACTGATCAGTGAGACACAAAATACTCGGGGAGACCCTTCACCGAAAAGATAACTCTTGCCAAAGTGCTACCCCGATCCTTGCTAGTCGGTGAGACTTCGTGAAGTCGTCGAGACTTCACCCCGAAGTCAAAATCTCCTGTCGGTATGTACTCTCTCCGTTGTTGATCGATGAAACATTTAGATCTCACCGAGACCTTTCTCCGAATGAGAATTTCATGCTGAAGGGAAGCTCCTAGTCATCGTGACCTCGATTGATGTCTTGCCGACAGTTGACTACACATGAATTTTGCTCGCTGTGACATCTCTAGGGTCTTGCCGACTTTTTCCTTAACTGATTTTTAGGAGCAATTGGATTGAGGGATGCCTTCCAACTGAGCTCCCTTAGCAAATATCATCATGTGTAGGATTTAATCCTGCAAAAGAAAGGTTTGCATTAGTCCTAATAAGCAAATAAGACATATTATAATAAATCCACCATTGCTTATAATTATTTTAATGAATTTCTAGCAAGAAGGAAACCAACTTAGGTTGAGACAGAACCAAGATTAAATCAGATAGATCAAAAGTCAAAATTAGGAGGAAAACAAAAGAATTCCAAAGATCAAAACAGACAACCAAAAGGGAAAGAAGACAAAAGAAAAGAAAGGGGGGACCTATTTTGTTCCAGACCAAAATGGGGTGGTTATACAAGGCATAACAGTAATTGAGTGGGAAGGAATCTTGAAAAATGAATTAGTAAAAGAACCACATTACTGGCTACACATAATTAAATTCAGGAGAGAGATCATGATGTAGGTTGAGCTTGAGGTGAAGAGTATTGTTAATCAAATCAACGAAGTTTTGATGACTTGCAATCAATTTTTGCAAGAACTAATGAAGATGCAAATAAATGCTTCTAAAAAGTTGAATGATAAAACTCTAAAGCAACAATGGAAATCCTTGATCCACAAAGAGCCAACAAAAGAAATATCCACAAATTTTTTGGACGTTGCTACATAATTTTTGGTAAGTTCCGAGGAGACAATCAGTCAAAGGTCTTCATGGAGGCATTTACATCACCAATTAATTGATGAATATGATGCAATATGCTATAAGTTTCATGTAGCTCCTAGTTTTTCTAATAAAGAGGTCATTGTAACTCTAGCCACTTTTATGAAGTTTTCTATGAAAGAAAAATCGGAAGGCAAAAGTGTCATAGAAGATAAATTACTATAGAAGACAACCATCTGGAGAATTTTTTGGGAAATTGTGCCCCAGATTTTGTAAATATATTTCATCTTAAAAGATATATTTTTAGTGTATTTTACATTTTTTTAGGTACATTTATAATTGAATTTAGTTGGAGATGGATAATGAATATATTGTCAATATTTAATGCATCCCAAATATTAAATATAAATGTAATCTTGACCAGTGGTGTTAAGATCATCTCCACAATTGATTTTGCCTCAAATCTTGTAAGCCTTCTTTATAAAAGGTAGTCTTCTCTCAAATGTATAGGGTTGTTGAACAAGAGTTATTGTATCTAATTTTTTTGAAAGCAATATAAGCAAGGCATTGAAGTTTGGTGTTCTACTTGTTGTTTCTCTATGTATGCATGGTTCTTTTCTTTAATTTAGATAAAGTTCAATGATGATAATGGTGAAGTGTGAAGATATTTGATAGATCTCTAGTTCATACCATTTGTAATTTGTTGATTGTAAGATACTCTGTATGGTTAGTTTGATCCTTATTTTTTTATAATTTCAATTATGAATATTCATTTATATTTCACCAAAATTGGGTATATGCATAAATGTTCATAATCTTAAAATCTTTTAGTTTCCTTTGAAGATTGCATTATTTATGTGGCATTGTAACTTAATCTCTGATTAAGCAGGAATTGGTTTTGTGAGGGATCTATCTATCTACAACATCAACCATTATTATCATTTTCCTTAGGTTTTCATAATTTAAATTTCCTCCACCTTATCTTTTGCAATTTATTTAAAATTGAGTTATTTTAGGAAGAAAGCATCATTCAGATTGTCATATTAGATGTTAAATCTTGTTTTTAGATCTTAGATCTTGACATTCACTTAGGGTTTCATAACAATTTTAGATCTTTCAAACCCTTATTGTTTAAGTTCCAGCTAAGTATTTGTAAGGCCCCTTGTAAAACAACATTATATTGAACCATTGATTCATTTTTCCAAAGTCAAGACTTGACTATCGAAGCCTTGGGGCTATCTTTCTAAAGTTTTAAGGTTAGATTTACTTTCAAGAGAGACAAAATATTTTGTGTTTTATTTGTGTTGTAATGTGCAAAAACACTTGTCAACATAATTGGTGCTAGATGGAGGGCTTAAAACTTTATTTAAAGATGGAGCGCATAGGTTCATTTTCTACTGAGAGGTTTCAAATAATACTCAGATCTACACCAAATCAAGGAGAATCAATTGAGTTAAGCTCCTCTATCAGATCTAGGAGGACTAGAATGGGGGGACGTTCATCATTAGCTCCACCCCATACTCCCACTTCAACCTCACCTCATATCCATTTTGTAGTCCCACAACCACCGCCACCGCCACCAATGGCTTGGTTACCTAATAATCCTTCCCCCATCAATTTTAATTCATATCATGAAATTCCCAAGAACCCCAAAAAGTTTTGTTCAAATTTTCATGTTAGTGATCCAAATAGGACTATAGAGGAACACATCAAGGTTTTTGAAGAAACTCTGTGCAATTGATGGATTCAAAATAAAGACGTGGCTTGTTGATTGTTACCTTAATCCTTGGAAAAGAGGTGTTTTATTGGTTTGTTCATTTACCTACAGGATCCAAATGAAAAGTAATTTTTTGGATAGATTCAAAATCCTTATAGAACCTACAGAACTATATCAAAAATTTATGGAAGTGAAAAGGAAAGATAATAATCTCATTAAAACCTTTAATAATAGGTTTCAAAAGGAATATACTCATCTTCAGGATCCTTACCTCCTCAATTATTAAGCCACTAGGCAGGTGTATTATTTTGTACTAGATAATCTTACTTCTTTATTTGTTAGAAGGGCCAATCCTTAGCCTAATAGCCTCACTGAAGCATATAAGGAAGCTTTGAAAGGAAATGCAGAGCTAGGTCAATCAAGATTAGGGCCACTAAATCATATAGACACTCTTGGGATGCCACATCAAACCTATTGAATCAACTAGGCTTTGGCCCATCACATGCATGTGTTGAATCTTGTTCCAACGGTAACTAGTGTTATGGTCCTCCACCGTAGAGTTCCTATTTTTGAAGCTCCTCCCTCACATTTTCCTTACTTACAAAGTGTCAAAGCTAACAAAGCTAAAGATGATAAATGTGGGAGTAAATGGTGACGCCCCAACACCCCCAGGAATAGTTGCTAGACCAAAACAACTTCCACAAGAGAGAAAATGGCTAGAAAACTTGCTTCACAATGCAAGATTGATTAATGGTTGAATATGCTTCAATTAGCTTGAATTAAAATGTACAAGAGATGCCTTTCTTATAAAGGAAAGGTAGAGATGTAGGATTAGACAAGATCATGACAAGTGTCTTAATCTTATTACATGAGACAACTAACAAACTAACTACCTAGGAATCAAGAAATACTAACTAGATAAGATAAGTTCTATAAAATCCAACTAAGAATCTTATATCCTAAGTCAACTTAACATGTGAATATGTCCCCTAATTACCTAGTGAGTGAATTAGCTAGGTACAAGACATTTATTTACACCAACACCCCCCTTAAGTGCATTTTAGGGAGAATATTATTATGCAAACTATGCAAAGATGAAGATGAAGATGGCTATGGGTCTCAACTATGAGGCCATGTTAGGTACCCATTTACAATGCAAATGCAATCAATCTCTCACAAACGGAGAAAAGGAGAAAACCCTGTGGGACAAAAATCCTCTCTAAAAGAGATAAAACAAAACAAAACAAACATGATGTATGGAGGACTCGATGATACCCCCAAAGGACTACATCCATCATGTATATACAATCAATGACCCCCAATAAGATGGAAAAAGAGAGATGAGATATCTCTCACACAACGTGTAATCTCCTACAAATATTGTTAAAGTTTGAAGACAAAACATAATCCAATGCCTACAACAATTTTTCTCCCCTTGGGAAGAAGATACACCAAGTACAAATGCAAGAATGGTTCCCATTCAGGATAGGAATTAGGAGGAATCCGTATGTATGTTAAAATATGCACATGTGTTGCAAAGTTCTTGGATCATAAAGATGATGCCACATCCAATCAGGTACATGCCCAATCACAACAAATTGTCACAAACTAGGAACAAGTGGAAACTAATCTTGAACAAACTCTAAAGACAAACATGAAGTGATAATAGTTGATCCATGACTATCATCAAATAGGAAAGATAAACCCTCAAATGTGTCCTCCCAATTTGAAATGCCAGACTCCACAAATAAAGAAGCAATGTCTATTAAATAGGAATCCCAATCAAGAAGACTATCAGATACCTATTGCAATGAATCACTGGAAGTACTCAATGATTCATCAATAAAAGATGAATGTTTGATCTCAACTAGAGAAGTAGGAGCTGCAAGATAATTCTATGGATCATCAAGATGCTCAAGTTTTGCATCATATTCAATCTCCTCTAAGATGTCATCATCATAGGGCATGTTGTTAACATCATCAAGTGGAATGAGGCAATCTGAAGTAGGATCATCTGGGAATGGAGGCTTGTGTGGATCTCCAAATATCTCTCAAACTTTGGTTCAATCTGTGTGTGGGAATGACATGTATGAGAAGACCTTGTGATAGGTCTCACTCAAGATGCTTGCACTGAAAGTAGAACCAATTAATCCTATGATATGATCATTCTTATTACCCCAAACTGATTTCCTATATGTTGTTTCTGGTTTAGGAATGAGTCCATAAAGATGTGGCAAAAATTTTGAGCCACTTACAATGTGTTATTATGCCTTTTTACCATGACTCATAATTATCCCTAGTCAGTGTAGACACTAAAAATGTCCTGATTGATACTATGCATCTAATTCTGATCAACTAACACCATTTCTTCTAAAATCACTTCAAATTGATCAATTAATTGAATAATCAACATTATTTAATTAAAATCAACAAATTCAATTATTAATCAAATAATTAAATTTATTGGATTAATTCACCCTTCTAACTAATTTTTCATCTTATTTAATTAAATCCTCTCGTAATCCTCTCATTTGATTAAAAATCAATCAAATCAAATGTCACATCTCCTAATTCACTCCAATTAATTAATTCTGGATTAATTAATCTTAAATCAGCTTTCTAATCATCATTATCAAATCCTCTAGCTTTTAATTCCTCAAGAGTTAAATCAACCCATCGTCAACCAACCAAGTTGCACATGAAAATAATTTCAATTAATTATTTAATTTATCTATTTTCCCTCTCCAAAGCATATTCCAAGGAATATTCCTCTCAACCACCGTTTATTCAATTTCCCTCCAAAGGTTTTCAAAAAACTTTCACATCTTCATTTACTTCTCTTACAACCTTTCAAATCCTCTTACATCCTCTCAAATCTCATTCAATTCCTCTTACAACAATTTCAAATTCTCAACCAACAACATTTACTTCTCTTCCATCCTCTTCCATTCACACATTTCCCAAAATGTGCTCCAACCTCATCCAATAGAATTGTGACACTTAGCACATTCTCATTGGCTCTCAATTTATCCCACATTCATCAAATCCTCTCATTTTTCAACCCTTGGCTTCTATAAATAAAGACATCCTTTTCATAATATGGATCCACAACTTCATGCATTATCATTATAGCCATTTGAGTTCTTAGTTTTCCATCATTTTCAAGTTTCATAGCTAGATTATAGTCAATTTCATCTTTGGATAATCTTCAACTTCATCAAACTTATCAAGGGATTGGGAAAGAGCTTCTTTCCACATCAAAGGAGCATCACTCCCCCTATGGGATGAAGGTTTTGCTAGTTTTAAGTTAGATTACATGCTTCATTGTGTTAATTCCTTGTTTATTTCATGTTTTCTCTTAAATTAGTTGAAAAATCTCATAGGGAGCATTATATTTGTGTTACTAACATGTTTAACATTGTTTTGTTGATCTTTGTTAGTCTATGCAGGTTTTGTGCTCACATTCTGGCACTAGAAGGAGGCTGAGCAATCTAACATGACAAATTTTATCTAATTTCTCCATTTTTTGAAGCTACAGGGGAGCAACGTTGCCTTTCTGCATATACGATGCCACAGAGCACTGCTTTTGACATATAGTGCCGTATTCATCATGTTGTGCTGCATATGCACACTTCTATCATGCTGCCTTTGACAAACTGTCACATATGCTTTCTTTGCTTTTTGACTAACTTTCTCGCCACAAAGCACTGCTTTCTCTATAGTGCCGCATTCACACTCTCTGTTTCTGTAGAGCACTACATTTGACTTCACTAGAGCATCGCATCTGTATTTCAGTGCCACATATGTCACTGACAGAGTGCCACATTTGTATTTCAACATCGCATTTGCAGGAAGTAGGGGAGAGGCAAAGTTTGAAGTTTTAAAAGTATTTTTTAATGCTATTTGTGACAATTTCAGCTCTAATTCATGCATTTCAACTTCTAGGGCCAACTAGTTTCAAGTTGGATTTAAAATTAACCCACAACTCAAGCTTTGTCAAGTTGGCTAAAATTGAATCTTAGATGCTTACTAGGATTTTGATTTGGATTAAAATTGAACAAACAATTCTCACACTCAAATTTGGTGCTATAAAAAGAATCCACTTACTGCTTTTGAGGATTAAAAAGAATTTTTGTTTGTTCTTGTTTTGTAATCTTCTTCACAAACTCTTATCATTTGAATGCATATGCATTTCTCTCACGCTTCATGATGATCTTGAGAATCAATATAATTTTAGTGACATTAGGTTGTGTAAAAGATTGCCTCCACATTTCAAAACTTGGGTTTTTAAAATTGAACAAATCTTGCGAGTGTGAGAAAAGGCATTGCGTGTGTTCTCTCTTTGTTCACACAAAGAAAGATTGATTGAACTATATATGTACTTACTTGCTTTTGTTTACCTTTAGAGGGCCTACCTTGGTGGAAAAAAGTACTCACCCCAAGGGAATGACCCAAGCGGTAATCAGCATAAGCCAGGCTCTTGCGAACCGCTATACAAATTTGTGGTTGCAAGGAAAGTTTGCAATCAACAAAGTGATGCATGATAGCTCTCCCCCAATATATTTATGATGCATAAAGCTCTTGTTCTAAGGGTTGGAAGACCTCTTGAGGGAGTTTATCATTTTGTCCTTTGAACTGGATTCCCTTGTTACGAACCCTTGTATAGAAGCAAAAAATCCCAATATTTGTTGGCATTAGGAGGTCAGACCTCTGAAGCTGTCCCACATATTTGCAATTCTTTGTAGAGATGAAAAGTTCATCATGGGAGATTCATGAGAACTGAAGCTTTGCTAACCCGTAGAAGTGAGTGTCGTGGAGGGGAGCTAGTGTGGTCAAGCTTTTAATCATCTACTTTGAATAAGCACAACTAGAGAAATCCAAGTGGGAATTCAACAAATATTTTCTTTTCCATCTTAGGGTTGTGCAATCTTTGAGTCAGTTAAACACATTGTTTGGATCCAAAATCTTGAAAACAAACATTTAACAATGGTCATCAAATTTCAAACCCTTTAGAAGAGGTGAATACCTTTGAAAAGTCCAAGTATTACTACTTGTCCCTAGGGATTTATCCTTAGAGGCTTCTGTGTATTTGGGCTTATATCTCAATTTTCTCTCTCTAAAGTCAACCTAGGGAAACTATTTCCTTGATTCTCTTGATTTCCACATAATGGACCTTGTGGGATGAAAAGAAATTAAGACATATATATTTAGTCTAAAAAGCTAAGAAAGAAAGTGTTTATGGTAAAAAGAATCCATTAAGCAAAGATAAAAGACAATTGAACACCACACATGTCTTTTCTCAAATGATTTCCCAAAAGATCAAAGTCCCAAAACCAAAGTCCATTAATCACCACAAATGTCTTAGTCCAAGAAATCTCAAGAAATGTCAGTCTATCCTTTATCAAGTTAGAGATAGGTTGCTCTATAAGTTTTACAAATGTGCGTCAAAGGATAACCCAAACTTGTACTCATTCTATTATTGTCAAAATCTAACTCTCTTCCAACATTTTGAGTATCTCACTTAGTAGGGTTGAAAATTTCTTGGAAGTATAGCATGTTCTTCAACACCTAGGTCTTGTAAGAAAAAGTCTCTCTATGTTCACTTAGGATCAAAATCAACACTTTCATCCATCCTCAAACATCAATCAAAACCCATCTCACAAACAACTCTTAGAATCTTGGAAAAATCCTTCATGCTAAGATTTTGGAAAATCCTTCTAAATCAAATCAAAATCATCTTGTTTTCCTAAGTGTGTGCGGATGCATCCTTCTTCATACACTTAGTTAAATTATCACCTTGTGGACAAGTTTATTCCAAGACAACATATGACCTCTTGGAGTTTATGAGTTCATTATCAAATCAAATCCAAATCAAATCCAAAATCAAAAATCAAAAATTCCTAAAGTCTAGTATCCCTCCAAGGTTCTTAAGAGTTCAATCATTCACAGTCACCCATTTTTCATTATCTCATCACCATCCTTTGATCCTTAACATCTTAGATTTTCTTTTTTGTACCTAAAGATTAGAGCAACCTAAGGAGTTAAAGGTTTACCTCTCATATTCTTGAAAGTTGATCCTTATTTTATGGTCCAAACTAGATCTCAACACAAGAAGAACATGGAAAGAAACAAAGAAACCTCCACTTCAAGTGACTTAAGTCAAACTGCACCCGAAATCAATCTGATTGGATCTAACAATTCCCTACCCAACCTTCCTATACTACCACAACATCTTCAAGAGGGAGGTTGCCAAGTGGAGGATATCACCAACAATGTCCTAGGAATGACTCAAGACGAAATTGTATACACCTTCAAACGGTCATCATATTCAATTAATTAAATACAACCTATTTGATTAATGCTTCAACTAAATATAAATAAGGTCTTACTTTATTTATATTCTTCACTTTCCTTTTAATTCTTCTAATTCACATGCTTCTAAATAATTAAATAAACAAAATACCCTAAATGTGTTTATTTAATTAATCTTCCCTAATCCTGATTAAGAATTAGAGCACATTTCTACAACTTTTTTATGTGCCACCTCATAAAGGTCACATGAAAATAAATAAGCCTAATTATTAAGTAGAATTATCCTCACACACTTCCACCAATAAGAAAAAGCACATGGCTTTATTCCCCCACACTTCCAACAAATTTGGAGCACATTTGTCTTTGTTTTACACACTTGGAATCCCATACATTTGGCATGCTTCCAATTGGTCAAGGGATTCTCTTCACACACATGGCATGTTGTCCTTGGTCAAGGGGATAACGTCCTGATTCCTTCCATCTCCACCATCTATCTTGTCTCCTTTGAATCTGAACCGTTGATAGGTGCCACTTCACAAAATGCTTGAGAAACTCTATAAATACACCCTCTTGCGTTAGCATTTAGGATCCACCTTTTGAGTAATGTTATAATGCTATTTTGAAATACAAATTGGAATAGTGTTATAATGCCATTTTCCATCCACGCTTTGAGTATTGTTACCATGCAAGTTTTTTTGTAGGAGCTTGGAGCTTTCATGGAGTCTTATACTTAGCTTTCATATCATGTGTTACTTTGCATTCTCATCTTACATTAATTAATTTCTTCATAGTTACATTTTATCATCTCCATTGCATCATAGTTACATTTTAGGTTAGTTTGCTTTTATGTTGCATTTGAGCATATGCATAATCATGGATAGTTCACTATAGTTGCATATCATCTCACTCATCTCCACTTGTTCATCTATCATCAACATCATCCTTCGTTTATCATTGCATTCATCATCAATTCCATCATCTTGTTTCATTTAGGAGCATACCACTAATCATTCCAGCACACATTTGCATACCACTAATCCTTCCACCACACATTTGCACATAGAAATCATCTTAGCTTGCATATTAAGCATCAAATCCCATTTTCTAGGTAGTCATTTTAACAACCTTTGTGCCCATAGAAATTTGAGGGCCAAATGGTTTAATAAATCCCTAGAAATAGAGAACAATGATTCGTATTGAAAGGTTTGATTGTATTACGGAATAGAGTAGTTTTACTTGCTTCAAACTTTGAATGTAAACCATCTCATTAAGGTTTGTGTTGACATTAGAATAACTCACTCTACACATTTGATGCACACACAAAATGGAGCCCACCGTGGGGCGTTTGCCTCGTTTTTGACATCTACTTTTAGGTTTTTTAACAGGATTTCACATTCTGGAGTTTGATTTTCTAGAAAATTTCATGTTTTAGCGCATCTAGGGCTTCTTTCAGCGCTTTTGCAGGTCTTTCGACCCATCTGGGAACTGTTCAGCACATCCAACAATTTCTTTAGCGCATATAGGGAACATAATAGCGCATCCATTAGCTCACTTCATTTGAAATGGTCAATTTTTTTTTGCATTCATAGATTAGCACATTTAGGATTTCTTTTAGTGCATATAAGGTTTTCCGCAGTGCTTATGGGGTTTTAGTGCATATAAGGTTTCCTGCAGCGCTTATGGGGTTTTGGCGCATATAAGGTTTTCTGCAGCGCTTATGGGGTTTTAGCACATATAAGGTTTTCTGCAGTGCTTATGGGGTTTTAGCGCACATAAGGTTTTCTGCAGCAGTTATGAGGTCTATTTTAGTGCATATGGGTGATATTTTAGTGCATACAGGTTGTAACTAAACAAAGTTCTGAGTTTGACACCTTCTGAAGAAAGAGCTTTTTTTTGGTTAAAAAGAAGCAACCCTAGGGTAGACACATCAATTTAAAATGAACCAATCCTAGGACAGACATGGAATTTAAAAAGAAGCAATCCTAGGGGAGTCACCACACATTGATTTTGCGGTTAAAATGAATCCCATGCTTGTTGTGAAGCAATATCTTTACATAGATTAAATCATTGCCATTTGGGCTAAAAAGAACACTATCTGCTTTGTCTGTGGCAAAAGGTCTATGCTCTCCCCTTAACTAGGTGATCAGAATAACAAACTTTCCTTTTCATTTTTTGCATTTTTAATGCTTTTATCCTAGAGGTCCTGCCTTGTGGGAAAAAGTAATCACCCAAGGGAACGACTCAACCGGTAACACGCTAAAGCCAAGCAACTTCCAACCGGGATATAAATGTGGATACTTGAGGAAAGTTCAAGTATCACAAGGATAATTCTGACGAGATGGATCGAAAGGGACTCTCATCATATGGATTATCCCCCATGAACGAAATGCCTGCATTAAAACCCTTGTTGTAGATTTTCCAAAATACTTTATCTATTCTTTGGTGCAACAATGGTCATTACCAAGGCATCCACATTCTCACAGTTTTTAGTAGAGGTGATCGGTTTGCCATGGGAGTTTCATGGGGACTAGAAACTTGGTTGGCTTAAGAAGAGAGTGCACTGTAAGGGGGAGCCTGTGCAACCAAGCTTCTAAATTCACCCGCTAAAGATAGTGCAGTTGGGGTAAAACCCGTGTGGAATCTAAAAGAATATAGTCTTACACAGCCTTAGGAGTGTGTATTCTTCTTGATGTGTCTTCAAAATAAAACTCAAACAAAACACCATCAAAACGTTACATTTTGAAAGTGAAAACCTTGATTCAGAACTACATTCATTTAGGTAGAAAAGTCGGTAACTTAGGTCCATCCATCTTCAAAAAAATAGGTCTTCCAATAGTGTTCAACCATTCCTTAGGCAAAACAGAGTCAAAATATGTGGTTTACGCGATGATTTCATGAAAGATCAAGATTAGAAAACCAAAGATCAAACCTATTAGTCCAAAACAACATAAAAAACATTTTTCTATGCTCTACGACTTTAGAGAAAGATTAACCTTCAAATTTTACAAGAGAGCTTGCAAGGACAATCTAGAGTTATACATGATGTATTATTGTCAAAATCCAAGACTTTTCCAACATTTTGAGTACCTTAATTACACATCTTGAATCAAAACTTTGAGTCCAAGATCGTTCCTTAGATACCTTAAAAGTCTCAACATTGTCAAAACAAACATATACAAGTGGAACTTTTCAAACTAAACCTAGATCTAAACATTCTAAAGTGCCTAAATCATCACTATCTATCACATTTTTGAATGCAAAACCTAGTTTCATCTTTTGGATTTGTCATCCTTCTATCAACGAAACGACGTCACACAATCAAATCAAACCTAGTCTAATCAATAGAATTTTTCATTCTATTTGACTTAGTTGTAATCCTTGGCATTATTTCAAACTTAGATCAAATCCTAGTCTAAATCATAACACTTGTATGCCCATCCAAACAAGATCACAAAAGAGGAGACTCAAGGATAAGGAACTTGGAACACCCCACTTTGAAACGAAAAACATAGGAAGTCTGAGTAGTGAAACTTTCGATATTGAAACTCCCAACATTGAACCTCAAAATAGGGAGATCCCTAGTAACATGGATGATGCAGAAGAAATCCCTATTCCTGGACTCAACAACACTTAAGGGGAAGAAATAAATGATGAGGATATCCAACAAGCGGAACAAGACCCCAACTTCCATAAGTTTTTGGAAAAGATTTTTGAAAGAGATGGGGAAAAATACTTATTAATTTTAGCCAATCAAGGAGTCAAACTTCCCACTGATTTTGATATCAACATCTTAAAAGCACCTCTCCAAAAGCCTGAAAAGGAAACAAAACAAATGGTTGTTTTAACTCACCAAATGAAGAACCTTCAACAACAAGTTCTAGATATGCAAAGGGGAACTTCGAAATGATACTTGATCGAGGAAATTTTTCCTTATCCATTTAATCCATCCATCAACATGATTCCTTTCCCTAAACATAGTGAATTTCCAAAGTATGATAAATACAATGGTACAACTGACCCATTAGATCACATAAGGGAATTATGAACTATTTGTCTAGAATTTGCGCATGAGGAAACTTATTTGATGAGATTGTTTCCACGAAGTTTAGGAGGGACATGCCTTGAATGGTTTTCAAAGATTACACCCCCCGTCAACACATTTGAAGAGTTGGTCAATAGATTTCTCACTCAATACTCTTACAATATCCAACATGATATCACCATGAAAGACCTTTGCAACTTGAAACAGAAAAAGGGTGAGTCCTTCCTCATTTTCTTGCAAAAATGGAAGAGATTGTTCGCAGGGTATTCTCGTCCCATGCCCGAAAAGGAAAAGATAGATATTTTCATTGGAAACCTAAATGATGAGATGAGTTATAGATTGGAATTACAATGTCCCCCTACCTTCGAAAAATTGATTGAAAACGGAACTAAGATCGAAGAAGCCTTAGTCAAAAGAGGGGTCATTAAGGTATACAATGAAAAAAACTCATCCACTTCCTCTAACAACTACAATGGTGGGGACAAACCTAAATTTTGGCAATGAAACAAGAATGTGGGTACCAATGAGGTCATAACTGAAAATCAAAATACCAAACCCATATTCAACCTAATAGCAGCTGCCACCAAGACTAATCAGACCAACAATCCTCCCAACACTCCAAATGTTATCCAAAGCAACAATCAGAATAATCTGGGGACTAAAGCAACACTATTTCCAAAACATTCCAATCGACGAAAATTCACACCATTGGGACAATCCTTAGATTCTGCCTTAAAGGAACTTACTGAGGCTAAGCTTATCACAGTTCTAGAAGCACGAAACTGGGATCCGCAAGTCAAACCCTTTTGGTAGAACGATGCCCATTATTGTGATTATCATAAAAAAAAGGGTCATATGACAAAAGATTGTTGGCAGTTAAAACGTGAAATCCAAGATCTCATTGATAACAAAAAGGTACACATTGAAGGACCCCAAACAAACAGTGATCAGGGAGTGTTCAAGAACCCTTTACCCAATTATGAAAAGGGAGAGTCCTCTACATTGAATACCAAAGGCAAGAATATAAACTATGTTTATGATTCTACCATTCATTATATTGAGATGGTTGAGAATTCCATCCAAAACATTGAAATCAAAAGCCAAGGGAAGGATGCCACTACTGAAATCCAGTGCAATGATGACACCTTCTCACACCAAATCAATGACATTGTACCTAGAAATTTGAGCACTAATGCTGACATGAATGACAATCAAATTAACATCATAAAAATCACAAATGATCAAGGACAATACACCTATCAATGCAATTACAAGAGTACAAGCCAAGATAACATTGAAAGGAGCTACCCCTTCCACGTCCAAAACAAAGATTTTTCTTGTAACTCAATATAACATCATCAATCAGTTACAGAAGATACCTACTCAAATATCCATATTGGAACTTCTCAAGATTTCACTGGTGCACAAAGAAATCTTGGAACAAGCTTTAGTTGCCACCACAGTACCAAACAATCTGGAAGTATGTACATTTCAAGCTATGGTGGGACATTTGACTGCACCTCATTGCTTATCATTCTGTGAACATGATGATACATCCACCACCCATCCACATAACGCTGCTCTCCACATCAAAGTCCTAATCCATAAACATCGAATCAAATGTGTCCTTATAGATGGAGGAGCAGGCCTAAATATCTGTACTCTCAATCTTGTTCGTGCATTAGGATATTCTAAAAATGCTATTGATCCTCGAAGGAAAATCACCATAAAACATATGATGATGAAGAAATATCCTCGAAAGGATTGATCATCTTACCCATTCAAGTGGGACCAATCGTCAAAGACATAATGTGTCAGGTGTTAGACAAGGAATTGACATATAACATACT
The DNA here is from genome assembly GCA_007258455.2 of Sequoia sempervirens. NCBI lineage: Eukaryota > Viridiplantae > Streptophyta > Pinopsida > Cupressales > Cupressaceae > Sequoia > Sequoia sempervirens. The sequence goes on along the minus strand of VDFB02058242.1, from coordinate 670,541,349 downwards.
CTTGGGATGACCATGGATTCATGAAATGTAAGTGGTACCATCAACCTATTATCAGTGCCTAAAATTTCCTTTCAATGGACAAGAGGTCACCATTGTTGTTGATTATAACAATCCCCAATATTGCAATGCACTCAAAACAAGTCAAGATACCTTTGTACCACATAATAGAGAAGTCATCAATTCTGATCAATCAAACAAAGAAAGTCTAGTGGGTTCTTCGTCAAGACAGTATGAGGAAAGGGCTCAATCAAAAGACAAAGGGGTCATTGACTCTATTTCATGCAACAATGGAAGTTAATCTGATGCCTTATCAAAACAGTTGGAAAAGATCCAAATAAAAGACAAGGGCATGGGGGAGTACTCATTTGAGCAATCTTCATACTTATCACAACTTTCATCTTCTCCTAAGTCACCTGGACAACCATCCACCTCAAGAAAACAATCTTCGCAACCCATCATGCTCTTTGATGGGAAGTTTATAAAAGCAAGCACTCAAGCAGAGGAATCAGAAGACAAGGATGTCCTAAAATGGTTATACAGAGATGAAGAACCTTCATAGGTATCAATGTCCAATATATGCACATATAAGTATGGCAAAGGTCAGACAATCTTGAAAAAAATGGGATATGAGGGAAATAGTCCTTTGGGTAAAAGAAAAGAAGGCATCAGTGAACCAATATAGCTCGTCACAATGAATCCCAAAGAAAAAATAGGATTAGGGTAGAAGGAAGACACAAAAGATGAAGCTACTCAAAGAGTTGTCGAAAGAATCTTACAGCTATAGACTAGTGAGGATCATGAAACAGATTCCAACAAATATGAATGGGACTCCCTCTCTGAAGAATCTTGCCATGACAAAGAGATCGATGTAATCCAAAAGCATACACCAATATGTATGAAAGGATAAAGTTATGGTTTTAGACCACTTGAATATGGATCACAATATGTCATTGACTCAAGTGAAGATCATTCTTCGAGCGAGTAACATCTTAGACATCATTGGACAATTTGACAACATGGCTATCCCAATGCTTGCACCTTATGACCTTGACCAATCTAATGATTCCTTGTCCTTAATGCATCCTGAACTAATTGATTGGATCAAAATGAGCCGCTTGACATACCCATCTTTTCAAAAGATGATGCCCTTGTGAACTTCCTATGTTCCGATAATCCTGACACATGTTCTACCATTGAATCTCAGAACGAAGATCCTGATAAAGGGAGTGTCAAACCTTTCAACTACAAAATGAAAAATATAAGAAATGAGTCTAATAGTGAAAACCATCTGATGGCACTATTAAATCAGGAAAAAGTAAAAACAAAGAGCATATCTCAAGGTGAAAACCTCCCTGAGGAACCAAGAGATGGAAGGTTTGACACTCTCCCAGAACACTATCAAGAGAGATATTTAGTACTAATAGAACCAACACAAACCATCAATGTTGGTACAATGGAAATAGTGAAGACCCTGCATTTAGCAGAATCCATGACAGAAGAGGAGAAACCTAGTTTCATCAAATTCTGAGGAAAGGAAAATCAACTTTGCTTGGTCATATGATGATATTCCAGGCATAGATCCAGAACTCATTATGCATCATCTATCCTTACCACCTGGTGTAAAACCAATAAAGCAAAAACTGAGGAAGATGCATCCCCATATCGCCCTTCTGGTGAAAGCTGAGTTGAAAAATCTATTAGATGCAGGATTCATAAGATCTATTGACTATACTAAATGGATATCAAACATTGTTTTGGTATCCAAACTAGATAAGAGCATAAGGATATGCAAGGACTTTAGGGATCTTAACAAAGCCTGTCCAAAAGATGATTTTCCTCTACCAAAAATTGATCTAATTGTAGACTTGACTGTTGGGAATGAAATGTTATCACTTATGGATGGATTTTCAGGATACAACCAAATAAAGATAACACTTGAAGATCAAGATATAATGGCCTTCACATGTCCTTGGGGCACTTTTTGCTGGAATGTGATGCCTTTTGGGTTGAAAAATGCAAGATCTACATATCAAAGAGCTATGACTACCATCTTCCATGACATGATGCATACTTTTATGGAAGACTATGTAGATGATCTATTGGAAAAATCCTACACTAGAGAAGGACACTTAGAGATTCTAGACAAAATCTTCACATGATTGGAGAAATTCAAGGTGAGGTTAAATTCCAAGAAATGTGTGTTTGGTGTAACATCAACTAAACTTTTAGGTTACATTGTCTTAGCTAAAGGAATTGAGGTGGATCTTGCAAAGGTCAAAGCCATCATGGAAATGACTCCTAAAAACATCAGCCAACTCAGATCATTACAAGGAAGGTTTCAGTCCATGAGAAGATTCATTGCTCAACTAGCTAATAAAACTCATCCTTTCAACCACTTATTACACAAAAATGTTTCTTTCAAGTGGGATGACAAATGTGAAGCAACCTTCAGTCAACTACAGTAGTACCTAATGGCACTACATGTGTTGATACCACCAGTAAAGGGAAAACCACTATTACTATATATTGCAACAACTGAGATATCTTTGGGAGCCTTATTAGTACAGGAAGATTCTATAGGAAAGGAGAGAGCCATCTATTATATCAGCAAGACCCTAAATAGTTATGAGATCAATTACACCTTTATTGAGAAAGCCTGCTTAGCAATTGTATTTTTTGCACAACAATTGAGGCATTACATGCTGACTCACACCATCAAACTCATTGCCAAAATTGATCCATTAAAGTACTTACTTAACAAAGCTGCTTCGACAGGGAGGTTAGCCAAGTGGGTCATGATATTGAGTGAGTTCGACATCTAGTATGTGGACAAGAAAGGAATCAAAGGTCAAGCCATAATAGATCAACTAGCTGAAGCACCATTTCCAGATAACAATCCAATGAACATTGAATTCCTTGATAATGATATCCTAACCATATCTACACAAAATTGGATGCTATACTTTGATGGATCTTATACACAACATGGATCAGACATAGGAATCTTGTTTGTCTCGCCACAAGGATACACAATTCCAAAACCCTACAGATTAATATTCCCTTGCACCAACAACACAACTGAATATGAAGCATTGATCATTGGAATCAAGATAGTCATTGAATGGAAAATCACGGAATTGCTAGTCTATGGTGACTCACAACTAGTCATCAACCAAGTCAATGATGATTATCAAAGAAAGGATGACAAGTTGCTGCCCTACAAGAGGATGGTGGATAATTTAAAAAAGTACTTTGTTGAGATCAAGTTTGCACAAGTTCCCAAAATAGAAAACAAAGCTGTAGATGCAATGGCCACCATTGCTTCTCTCTTGCAGATACTTGAACAATGAATACGTTATGAATTCATGGTAGAACAAGTGTCCAATCCAACATATGAAGATCCAGAATCCCAAGTGATATGCCATATTGTTGACCCTCAAAATTCCCTCTATGGAGAGATCCATACCTATTTGCATGACAAAATCCTTCCAATTAACTTATCTCGAAACTAAAAATGAAACTTCATTCGAAAAGCAACTCGCCACACCCTAATAGATGATGTACTTTATAGACGAGGTTTGGATGGTACTCTTCTTCGGTGTATAGAACGTAATTAAGCTGAAATCGCTTTACAAGAGGTTCACGAAGATATCTGTGGCACACATTCAAGTGGCTTAACCTTAGCTAATAAATTGTTACGATTGGGGTATTACTGGCCAAACATGGAGAAAGAGTCATTTAAATATGTCAAAAGGTGTTCCAAATGTCAAATTCATGGAAACTTAATACATGCACCTCCACAAGAGTTACATCCTTTCACAGCTACATGGCCTTTTTGTCAGTGGGGATTGGACCTTGTAGGTAAGATTCACCCCTCTTCCTCCAATGGACATAAGTTTATAATCACAACCATAGTATGCCTCACCAAGTGGATTGAAGTTGTTCCTCTAATCACCATCACCGAGAAACAAATCTCATCATTCATCCTGAATAATCTCATATGTTGGTATGGTGTTCCTCAATCTATCATTACGGATAATGGTCGAACCTTTAAGAATCAAGATGTTCAAGTGCTTTGTGAAAGATTCCATATCCAACACCGATTTTCTACACCTTATTATCCCCAAGGGAATGGACAAGCAGAGCCCTCAAACAAGACTATTCTAAAGATTTTGAAGAAGACCATCAATGAAGTTGGATGTGATAGGCATGTTCAACTAAACCTAACATTGTGGGCTTACAAAACTAGTATTCATACCTCGATAGGAGCAACACCCTATTCTCTTGTCTATGGATTAGAAGTTATACTACCTATTGAGGTTGAGATACCATCCCTGCATGTGTCACTTAAAGGGATGATTTTAGATGAGGATTACAGAGTATCTAGGCTGCAAGAATTATAACTATTTGATGAACGCTGACAACATGCAGTTGATCACCTAAAATATTATCAACAAAGGATATCTAGGAGCTACAATCACAGAGTAATACCTAGAGAATTTCAGGTGGGTGACTTAGTCTTAAAAGAAAATCCCCGTAATCAACAAGATCAAGAGAAGAAGGGGAAATTTGAACCTAACTGGTTGGGTCCCTTTGTTATAGTATTAATGTTTGGATCAGGAGCATATCAGTTATCCACACCAAAAGGGGATATGTTTGGCGAACCCCTCAATAGCTTGCATCTCAAAATGTTTTACACCTAGCTCATCAAGTGCATTGGTAAAGGTCCTGGAAAAATACCAAAAAAATCAAAAAATGCAAAAAAATCCAAAAAAACAAATCAGAAAAAGAAATTGAAAATAGTAAAGAAAAAAAGATCGTCCTCTAGTGAAAACCACTTCGGTGGCGCTTTGGGCAAGTACCTTGGTGAAAACTTGGCAAACAGGCGCCTTGTGTAAAATAAGCACTCTCCATCTATCTTGGGCTACATGACTTGCTCTCCATCATGCTTCCATCTCTGCATTTGTCACGCTTCCATGTTCACATCATAGCTTGATCCAGTGTTTGTATTATGGTATCCCTTGGAATTACTTGGCCCATTCTAAAAGTCAATTTGTCTTATCATATCACACTTAGGGGATGTCCTGCATTGGATTGGATTCTTGTACATTCTCAAGGTCAGAAAATTGAAAATACCAAAAAAATTCACAACATATCAAAATCCCAAAAACATTCACAACATATCAAAATCCCAAAAACATTCAAAACATATCAAAATCTAAAAACATTCAAAACATATCAAAATCCAAAAACATTCAAAACATGTCAAAATAAAAAAAATAGGTCAAAAAGTCAAAAACATAGTCGTTATTCGAACTACATCATCTCTGAGCTTTGAATATAGGAAAGGGTGATCTTTGATTGTCCCCCGAGACATTTAGGTCAGTCTTTTAGGTGTCCATTATGTTCATATTTTAATCTTGTAAATCTTGGTCGGGTCGTCAATCGAACTACGTGGTCTCTGCGTGTATAACGTAGGCAAGGCTAATTTGTTGATCAACCACCGAGGCCCCTAGGATAGGTCTTTAGGTTAGGTCTTGGTCGTCATGGTCGTGTTTCACCCTGCACTGGGGGAAAAATCCTTCACTCGCTAGGGGCAAATAAACTTTGAGCTTGAACCAACAGGAAAATAGTCATCGGACCAACATTACAAACACAAACTTCAAATGGATGATGATCTTTTTGAATCAAGGGTTTATTACGTTAAGTATGAAAGTTCAAATTGTTCTACTTTGAATTTTGATATCATATCTCTTGAGTCCTTGATGATGTATCAAACTAGAGGGGCAAGGAAGGAGTATGATTTTTCTTTGTCTGTTGTCTGTGAGTTTATCATTATTACTATACAAGTTGTCATGAGACGTGCACTACAAAGTATCACTGATGACATTCTGAATTTGCATAGGAAAAATATTAACTCTTGTCTGTTTATGCAAGCGATGCTCAGGTCATCTCGGTTTAATTATACTTAGATGCTTGTGTTAATTTGCAATTTTTAAAACATCATGAAAGTAGTACTTAGGTCATCTTGGTCTAAAATATGCCATCAATTCTTGTACTCACTTTCAACATTTTAAGGGCCCAATGATGATAAAAATCATGAAAAATTGGTTAATATAAATGACAACTTTGGAAAATGAGATTTGCATAGTTAAGTTAGATTGTATTCATGTTAGTATTGCATGTGTATTTATGGGGATTTTCAACACTGAAATCATTTAAACAATGATGTCATCTCTATTATTAATGGATGGAGTACACTAGACATTAACCAAAAACACATCATTCTCATTTAGTTGCACATCAGTTGCATCATTATTTGCATATCTTAGAAAACATTCTCACATCATTCACATCCAGGCACTACATCATAATATTTGCATCAGAAAACAAAAAACAACATCCATCACATCTCATTTACATAATCAAAATCATTTCATTTAGTGGTATTAGGGAAGTGGTTCACTAAGCTTAAATGAGTGAGTCTCTTTAGATTTCCAAAAGAATTGGGAAATATGTCAAGTTTTGTATAGCTACATTTAATAAAGAATTAACTGACGATAACCTTCCCACAAGTTTTGGAAGGTGGACAGATTCACTCATTTAAGCTTAAGGACCCTAGAACATAATCATTTGCATCATATAATCATCATTCATCATTACAAAACATCACACATCATTTGCATCGCATCCATACATGTTCAACATAATCATCACATGGAACATCATACATCATTTGCTTAATCAAATCCATCATCCATAGCATATAAAATAGAAATGAAATGCATCCATCATAATCATCATGATCATCAAATGCATCCATCATAGGCATCCATCGTGAAAACATATAGACACATAGATCATCATCACTGCTGCATATCATATATCATCTCAAAATAATGTCAAGTGTACAATGATATCCACATATCAAGAGGTACATCATCAAAAATGGTAGTGAATCATCCATGTCTCAAATAAATTAGTGCATATCATCAAGTCTCAGTACATCAATCAATTGTATACTGGGGCATATCAATCAATCAGAGAAGTCAAACCACATCTCCCAATCAAATCTGAATCCGCCTGCACCAAATGCAGAAATCTTCCTATGATCATAACATATCGCAAATTAGTAATCTTATCAATCAACTCAACCTCGCCTATCATGAGGATCATCAATCAATGCACCTCACCTATCATGAGGTTCATCAATCGATTCAACCTCGACTATCATGAGGTTCATCAATTGATTTAACCTCGCCTATCATGAGGTTCATCAATCAGTGCACCTCGCCTATCATGAGGTTCATCAATCAGTGCACCTTGCCTATCATGAGGTTCATCAATCAAATCAACCTCACCTATCATGAGGTTAATCAATCAACACAACCTCCCCTATCATGAGGATCATCAATCAATGCACCTCACCTATCATGAGGTCCATCAATCATCAATCTATCAATGCACCTCGCCTATCATGAGGTTCATCAATCATCAATCTATCAATGCACCTCACCTATCATGAGGTTCATCAATCAATCAATCTATCATTGATCCTTGTCTATCATGAGGTCAATCATCAATCTATCATTGATCCTCGCCTATCATGAGGTCAATCATCAATCCTATCATTGATCCTCACCTATCATGAGGTCAATTTTTTCTATCAAATATCATCAACACAAAGGCTGAATGTGATCATCAAACATCAAACACAAGGAGGCAAAGCATGCCAACATTTAATCAACTGGCGGAATTAGTATTTCTTTATCGAGAGATAAATTGTCCCTGCATCATATCATCATCAAATCATCAAAAATCATCAAAAAATTTCAAGAACTCCAAAATTCACCGATTTATCTCTTGAGGGGGCATATATCTGTCAATACTTGAAATTCAAAAGTCCGGGGCATGGTCTGGGGCATCAAAATCTTGCATCGTCTGGGGCATCAAAATATTTTCTAAGCATTGACATTAAAATTTTCTTTGAAGCAACATATAAACACATTACTTCAAAGAGGGGAAAAATGTATACACCTAAAAATGGTCATCATATTCAATTAATTAAATACAACCTATTTGATTAATGCTTCAACTAAATATAAATAAGGTCTTACTTTATTTATATTGTTCACTTTCCTTTTAATTCTTCTAATTCACATGCTTCTAAATAATTAAATAAACAAAATACCCTAAACGTGTTTATTTAATTAATCTTCCCTAATCCTGATTAGGAATTAGAGCACATTTCTACAACTTTTTTATGTGCCACCTCATAAAGGTCACATGAAAATAAATAAGCCTAATTATTAATTAGAATTATCCTCACACACTTCCACCAATAAGAAAAAGCACATGGCTTTATTCCCCCACACTTCCACCAATAAGAGAAAGCACTAGCTTTATTCCCCCACACTTTCAACAAATTTGGAGCACATGGGTTTTTGTTTCACACACTTGGAATCCCATACATTTGGCATGCTTCCAATTGGTCAAGGGATTCTCTTCACACACATGGCATGTTGTCCTTGGTCAAGGGGATAACATTCTGATTCCTTCCATCTCCACCATCTATCTTGTCTCCTTTGAATCTGAACCTTTGATAGGTGCCACTTCACAAAATTCTTGAGAAACTCTATAAATACACCCTCTTTCCTTAGCATTTAGGATCCACCTTTTGAGTAATGTTATAATGCTATTTTGAAATACAAATTGGAATAGTGTTATAATGCCATTTTCCATCCACACTGTGAATATTGTTACCATGCAGGTTTTTTGTTGGAGCTTGGAGCTTTCATGGAGTCTTATACTTAGCTTTCATATCATGTGTTACTTTGCATTCTCATCTTAGATTAATTAATTTCTCATAGTTACATTTTATCATCTCCATTGCATCATAGTTACATTTTAGGTTAGTTTGCTTTTATGTTGCATTTGAGCATATGCATAATCATGGATGGTTCACTATAGTTTCATAACATCTCACTCATCTCCACTTGTTCATCTATCATCAACATCATCCTTCATTTATTGTTGCATTCATCGTCAATTCCATCATCTTGTTTCATTTAGGAGCATACCACTAATCATTCCAGCACACATTTGCATACCACTAATCCTTCCACCACACATTTTCACATATAAATCATCTTAGCTTGCATATTAAGCATCATATCTCATTTTCTAGGTAGTAATTTTAACAACCTTTGTGCCCATAGAAATCTAAGGGCCAAACGGTTTAATAAATCCCTAGAAATAGAGAACAATGATACGTATTTGAAAGGTTTGATTGTGTTACGGAATAGAGTAGTTTTACTTGCTTCAAACTTTGAATGTAAACTGTCTCATTAAGGTTTGTGTTGACATTAGAATAACTCACTCTACACATTTGGCACATGCACAAAAATCATGGAAATGGTCCAAAATTCTAAAAATCACAAAATTGTCAACATAATGATGAGACTTAATCCTTCACAATACATGTTAGAATTAGCAAGGGAAGGGGCTAAACTCCCTTTTGATTATGATGTGAGTAGTATTGTGGAAAAACCTCTTGGGATTATGCCACCAGTATCATTCACACCTTCCTTCCAAAACATCATCCAACCCATCCCACAACCAACATCATCTCATGCTCCAAGTCAGCCCATGGTTACCGAGGGAAGTTCATTGTTGCATGCTCTTCAAACACATCCGTTGTAAATAACCAAGACTTAGATGCAAAAACCATCTTGGGTTTACCCAATATCGTCCCTCAAAATCCTAACCATTTGTACTTCCCACTCATCTTTCATGACACCAACAATCCCTCCACCTTCGTCGCATCACTGACATATTCCCTTAACACACAAGTCTCTCTCCCCATGACTTCACAAGGAGAAGGAGGCTATTTGGACAAGGAGGAATCTTTGATCCCTCATCATGAATTTCTCAAGGAAACACACCACCCATCTTCCTAGAATTTCCCTCTCTACCATTAATATCCACACCAATCTTTGGTTTAGGGCAACCCCCTTTACCAATCCTCAATCAACCAAATCAAAGCAATCCTGTTATCATGAATCAAATTAACATACCAAATCCTCTAATCATGCCACCGATATCGCAACACTAGGTGGGACCAATTCAAACAGTACAATTAGTCACTACACCGTTTACAACACCTAAAATATCTCAAAACGTGGTCTCCTAAGAACCTAGCATATCCACTACACCATCCACCACACAACCTCCTACCATCAATCCAACGACACCTCAATAACCACCTCAACAAACTCTCATCATGACATCTCACACCATTTTGAATCCTCCACCTCCACCACCAAAACCAAACATGGAAAACCAATACAACATCACACTGCAAGCTGCCCAATAAGCCTATCATAAAGAATTCTTGCAATTTCAAGCTCAACAAGCCGCACAACAAGCATAGACACAAAAATCCGCACAACAAGCACAATAGGTTGCCTAAGCACAATCCCAAGCTTTATTGCAACAACAACAAGCTGCACAAGTTGCACAAGTAGTAGAAGCCACACAAGCTGCACAAGTCGTACACAAGCTGCATAAGCCGCACAGGTTGCCCAAGTTGCACAAGCCGCCCAACAAGCTCAATATAGAGCCCAAAAAACTCATGCACAAGCACAATACCAAGCACAACAACAAGTAGTCTAACAACAAGCCTATAAGCAAGATTTGCAACAATACCAAGCACAACAAGAAGCAGCTCAGCTACTAGCCTAACAACAAGCATTGTTGTTACAACAACAAGACCAACAACAAGCATTGTTGGCACAAAAACAATTGTAGGCATATTAACAAGTGTTGATTGCACAACAAAGCTTACAACAACCTCCCACGAACATACAAAATACCCCACCCATCAATCAAGCGATCAAACCACCCCAAAAAACATTCATCCCACCACCCAATCCACAAAATGATGTGTCTACACAAATCAAATTTCTCTCACAATAGTGTTAAACCTACTATTCAGAAAAACAACAAAAACCCAAGGTAATTTGTGCCCTTATCCATTTGAAAAAAGCATTGTGATGGTTCCATTCCTGAAAGTGTTCGAGATACCTAAATTTGATAAATATTGTGGAATTGGTAACCCTAAAGATCACATCAAGTAATTTCATGTTCACTGTATTGAAGTTGCATACGACGAATCTTATCTAATGCAACTATTCCCTCAAAGTTTGGTGGGACTAGCAATGGAATAGTTCTCTCACCTTCCACCAAAAATCAAAAAGTTCCAAGAAATTGTGGACTTGTTCATATAGAACTATTCATTCAACATAGGCATGGCATGAGTTTAGAAGAACTATCTGCTCTCAAACAAGCCAAGGGGGAAACATTTGCATCCTTCTTGAAATGATGACAATCCAAGGCCAACAAGAGCAAGTGGAATATGCCTAAAGAACAACAAATTTGTACTATCATCGCCAATCTCGAAGGAACCTTGTCCTTCCATCTGAAAGTGCAATGGTTCACCACATATGACCAGTTGATCCCCAAGGCACTCAACATCGAAAGAGCCCTTATTGCACAGGGGGGGACACCTACTTATCAAGACAACTGTCCATCAACTAGTTACAACAAAAAACCTCGCACATGGGCAAAGAACAAAAATGTTACTAATGATGGTGTGGTTGATGCCAAAGTTGTTATCAGTGCCCCAAGTAAAAAACACACAATCATATCAATAGCCACAAGTCAACAACCAAAACAACACACAAGCCAACACATCATCACAACAACCCAACAACCAAGTGGTTAATAACTTGAACAATCAACAGCCTGGACCACCCCCAATGAAGTATCCCCCTAAACAAAAATACAGACCACTTGGGGAACCAATTGAGTCTATCATACAATGGCTAGTCCAGGAAAATCTCATCAAGATCCCCATTTATGACAATTATCAAGAGCCTCAAGTTAAACCATCATGGTATAACAAGAAACAACTCTGTGCTTTCCACAAGATAAAGGGACACACATAGCCAGTTGCATGCAACTTAAGAATCTGATTTAGGACCTCATCGATTATAGAACTGTAACCATTGAACAACCTGCAGGAAATCGAGATCTAAAGATATACACGAATTTGATGCCGGATCACAATAAGGGGAACAATAATGGTAAGGAAAATTATAATAATGTGAACCATGTTTATGACCATGTTGTTGCATCCTTAGATGAATGGGTTACTATTGTCAGTATCAAAGGATCCTAGGCTGACTGTGGAGTCACCAAACGTGGTAGAAAATTTACCATTCCAGGACCATCCCAAGCACCTAAAACATCCACTACCAATCCAAAGTCAATTCTCGATGGCTATAATGTCTTGGATTAGTTGAAAAGAACCCCCACCTAGATCTCCATCATGGAGTTGCTAAAAATCTCAACTGCACATAGGAAAATCCTAGAAGAAGCATTGGCTTCATCCACTGTCCCCACAGATCTTAATGCAAACCAGTTCCAAGCTATGGACAAACACATTACCACACCACATCTCCTAACATTCTCTAAGTAGGATCTTCCAACCCAACCATCTCATAACTGCACACTCCATCTTGAAGTCTTAGTCCATAAGAATAAAGTCAAAAGAGTCTTGGTGGATGGTGGTGCAGGTCTAGATATTTGTACTCTCAAGCTAATAAAGAATCTAGGATTCTTTGAAGATGTCATTGAGAAAGGTAAGGGTATAACTATCAGGGCATATGATGGTCAAGAACGAGTATCTCAAGGCACCATTCAACTCCCTATTCAAGTAGGGCCAACAATCATGGAAACTACATGCCAAGTCCTTGATCTAGAACTACCTTACAATATCATCCTAGGGCACCCATGGATCCATGGCATGCAAGCTATTGCAGCTACCTTCCATCAATGTGTCAAGTTTCCCTATCAAAATCAAGAGGTCACAGTCCATGGAGATCCCGAACCATTTTATTATTGCAAGAACTTGGAAGCCAAGTACTACAAAATCCCCCAAGTACCAAAGAACGATGAGGGACCCACGTCTCCATATATAAACCCATGTAACCTATCCTCCACTTCTGAGACAAAGACACCCTCCATTCTAGACATCTCTGATATCAAAGTCATTATCTAAGATAATGGGTGTGGGGATTACAAAATGAAAAAGAGTGCCTTTGTAATAGGAGAGTTACCTCAATCTCCTCAATCCCATGGGAAACCCCAAATGATTGAAACATCATCTCAAACCTTTAAAGTAGACCCCTCCAGATTTAAAAGGTGGGGGGACCTAAGTCAGGAAGTGGTAGATGAAAGGGATATATCAAGCTTATTATATCAAGATGAAAGGATCGTACCTGAACTTCCCATGGACAATAGCAACAAAGGATTGCAATTAATGCAAGGATGAGGTTATAACAAAAATGAAAAGGTTGGAAAAAATGATAATGGCCTACTAGAACCCATCATTCCTAAGAAGCGAATAAAGAATCTTGGCCATGGATGTACCCCTCTGAAAATAACCATACTTGGCAAAGGTGCCCCGATTAGAAAAGTCAAAGCTCCTCTTCAGTTACCAATATCCACAGGTTTACCTTTAGATAACTTTACCTTTGACATAATTGATGTATGTGACAAGGACCCCAGAACTAACCTACCCATGCTATTTGAGGATTCCTCACTTTTCATGATTAGTACCCTATCTTTTGAACCAAGTGGCTAGACCAATGACTTAAAACTTGTCTACCCCCAACTCATCGATTTTGACCAACGAGGACCACCAATTTTAGACATGTTCGAAAATGATGAGGCTCTCTCATAATTCATGGGATTGTGGGATACTATAGCATGTGGAGATCCACAAAGTAGGGTTCAACATTGAGCTGGACACATGCATATTATAGGGAAACGATTGAATCCCTCAATTGCAAAAGTGAAAATTTAAGAATAATATCTAGGTCTTAGAGTGAAAACCACACCATGGCACTCTCTGACCCAAAAATAGTAAAAAATAAAGGATGCATCCAATGGTGAAAACCTCTCTGAGGCACCAAAGGATGATGGATTCAATCTTCCCTTATGCTATTCATCAAGAAAAGTCAGCAGTCTTGGGAGAGAAATGTAATTTAGTCAACTTAGGAATTGAGGAAAAACTAGATATCACCTTCTATACATAATCACTTTTGATAGAAGAACATGAAATCCTAGCTACTTTTCTAAGGTAAAGAAAGGTAAACTTCGCATGGACTTATGCTAACATGTATTGTCTTGATCCAGAAGTTGTGGTTCACCATCTAGCTATCTATCCAAAGGAAAAGCCAATAAGACAAAATATGAGAAAGATGCATCCACAAATATAATTATTGGTAAAACTTGAATTACATAAGCTCCTTGATTCCGACTTCATACGACCAATTGATTATCTAGAATGGGTTTTGAATCTTGTACCTGTCTCTAAGCCCACCGGGGGCATCTGCATCTGCAGTAACTTTAGATACCTAAATAAAGCATGTCCTAAGGATGATTTCCCTCTCCAAAACATAGACATGATTGTGGATATGACGACAGGGAATGAAATGCTATCACTAATGGACAAATTCTCAGGGTATAATCAGAGCATGATAGCTAAGGATGACCAACATAAGACAACTTTCACTTGTCCATGGGGGACATACTGCTGGAACATGATGCCATTTGGGTTGAAAAATGCATGCACTACCTATCAAAGAGCTATGGCACTAATTATCCATGACATGATTCACAAAACTATGGAAGACTATGTGGATGACATATTGGCCAAATCAAGAAAATGTCAAGATAACATACCAGCTCTAAGCTCTATCTTTGACAGGCTAGAAGAATACAAGGTCAGACTTAATCCAAAAAAGTGTGTCTTTAGTGTACAATCAGGAAAGCTCCTTAGGTATATTGTATCTATGAGAGCAATCGAGATAGATACTACCAAATTCAAAGCAATTCTCGAGATGGAAGCACCAAGAACATTTAAGCAGTTAAGGGGATTGTATGGAAGACTCCAATCCATCCATCAATTTATAGCACAATTAGCAGATAAGGCTATCCCATATTCTCATCTACTCCACAAGGGGATAGCATACAAATGGGATGAGAAATGTGATCAGGCATTTAATAAAATCAAGGAGTACTTGCTCACACCACTAGTTCTTATGCCACCAACTCTAAACAAGCCTTTGATCCTATATATATCGACAACATCAACATCCCTTGGCACTCTCTTAGCACAACATGATGAAAATGGGAAAGAGAGATCTATTTACTACATCAATAGAACCATGGTAGGACATGAGCTAAATTATACATCTATTGAGAAGGCTTTCCTATTAGTAGTGTTCATCGCCCAAAAATTCAGACAGTATATGTTGGCACATCAAATAAAACTCATTGCCAAGATAGATCCTATCAAGTATTTGCTTTCTAAAGCAATGTTCACAGGGCGAACAACTAAATGGGTCATGATCCTAATAGAACATGACATTTAGTATCTAGAATGGAAGGCCATTAAAGGACAAGTAATTATAAACCAGCTGGTAGAAGCTCCAATGTATTTAGAGAACCCATTGGTATCATAATTTCTCGATGAGTCAATCTTTAACCTTAGTGTGGTAGATCATTGGAAAGTATATTTTGATGGATCCTATACACAACATGGGTCAAGAGATGGGGTCTTCTTCATTACACCATAAGGAGATTGCATGCCAAAGTCATATAAGTTGTATTTTCCTTGCACAAATAACATTACAGAATATGAAGCTCTTTTCATAAGACTCAGAATTGTAGTACAATGGCAGATCATGAAACTTAAGGTCTATGGGGACTCACAACTTATCATCAACCAGGCCAATGATGAATACCAAATGAAGGATGACAAATTGACCCCATACAAGAAACTGGTGGAAAGACTCAAATAATTCTTCATTGATATCATGTTCGAGCAAATACCTAGGGAAAACAATAGAGCAGTGGATGTTATGGCAACAATCGGATCACTACTAGATAACCCATGTAACATCCCTAAGAAATAATTCCTTGTAGAATAGCTTCTTGTGCCAACATCAAGGTACCAGAGTCTGAATCCGTGTGTGATGTTGTTGGTCTTGGTGACCCTTGGTATCATGACATCTACACCTACTTGAAAATAGGAGTCCTCCCCACCAATATCGCCCTGAACCTTAAAAGAACATTTGTCAAAAATTCATCCCACTTTGTTTTCTTAGGAGACACCCTATACCATAGGAGTATCAAGGGTAGCTTGTTACGATGCCTTAATCTTGAAGAAACTTTGATTGCTTTAATCGAGGTACACAATGGCATTTGTGGGTCACATTCGAGTGGTATGACCTTGGCTGAGAAACTGCTGAGGACTGGGTACTATAGGCTGACAATGAAAAAGGAAGCTCATGACTATGTCCGAAAGTGCTTGCAATGTCAACAGCATGGGGACCTCATCCATGCACCAGCTCAGGAGCTTCGATCGATCATAACACCTTGGCCCTTTTCACAGTGGGGGCTCGTTCTCATCAGCAAAATCATACCCACCTCATCCAATGGAAAAAAGTTCATTATCACCACCATTAAGTATTTCAAAAAGTGGGCAGAGGCCATCCTAATGACCTACATCACAGGGAAGCAGATTTCCAAGTTCATCATGAACTACCTCATTTGTCATTATGGTGTTCCACAAGCCCTTATCTCAGATAATGGGACACCTTTCAAAACCCAGGATGTTCGAGAGCTATGCCAAAAATTCAATATTCAACATCACTTCTCCACCCCATATTACCCCCAAGATAATGGCCAAGCTGAGGCTACGAATAAAACCATCTTGAAAATCCTAAAGAAAATAGTCGATGAAGTTGGTCATGACTGGCACCTATAGTTGAATCCTTCCTTATAGGCCTATTGAACGACTATCTACATGCCTACAAGTGCAACACCTTTCTCCTTGATCTACGGATCAGAATCCATCCTTCCCATTGAGATCGAGCTCCCATCCTTAAGAATATCATTGTAGAATCTCATTACAAATAAAGAATATTGGGTGTCACAGTTGAACGAGCTAGAACTACTGGATGGGTGACACAGGGATGCTTTGAACCACCTACAAGTCTACTAGAACCGTCTCAAGCGAAGCTACAATAAGAAGATCAAGAGTTGTACCTTTCAAGTCAGAGAGCTTGTATTGAAGGAGAATTAGAAGAATGTACCAAATCCAGATAGCAAGGGAAAATTTGAGCCCAATTGGTTGGGACTCTTCATCATCACAACAAGCTAAAAATTAGGAGCATATTAGCTATATACACCCGAAGGTGAACCTCTACAGGAGCCCATCAACAACCCCATCTCAAAAAAAATTATGCCTAAACTTGTAGGGTATAAATCCAATAAATACAAAAAATATAAAAATATAAAAAATCCAAAAAAATAAAAAAAGGATTTGAAAACATTAAAGAAAAAAAATTGTCCTCTAGTGAAAACGACTTCAGTGGCACTTTGGGCAAGTACCTTGGTGAAAACCTGGAAATCAAGTGCCTCATGTAAATAAGCACTTTCCATCCACCATGATCTCTACGGTTTGTTCTGCATCATTCATCCACCATCCCATTGATCCTTTCGACACCCATCTGCATCCACATCATATTTTGATCTTGCTTTTGTATCATGTTCCCTCCTAGTACTACTTGACATATTCCTAAGGTCAGTTTGTCCTACCTATATTAGAGTAGTCTATCGCACCATGCTAGGGGCATGTACCTATAATGGATTAGATTCATGTATATTCTTGAAGTATTCCTTAAAATCAAAAAATCAAAAAACATTTAGAAAATTGAAAAATCCAAAAACATTCAGAAAATAAAAAAATCCAAAAAACATCATAAAATAAAAAAAACCTAAAAACATCCAAAACATATCAAAATCCCAAAATTAGGTCAAAAGTTCAGAAAAGGTCAAAAATATGGTCATCTTGTCAAACTACGGGTCTCTGAGCTTTGAACGTAGGCAAGGCCATCATCGATGTGCCCCCGAGACAAATTAGGCCAGTCCTTTAAGAGTCTGTCACACTAAACTGGCAATCCATTTGTTCATTTATCATCAATAAATGAGTATGTGTCAGTTGAACTATGTGGTCTCTTCGTGTATAACGTAGGCAAGGCTAATCTTTGATCAGCCCTCAAGGCCCCTAGGATAGGTCTTTAGGTTAGGTTCTTGGTCAAAATCTCAGAAAACACAAAAACATTAGAAAATTTAAAATCAAAACATTTGTAAAACATCTTCAAAATACCAAAAACAACCTCAAAACACTTCAAAACACCAAAAACATCCAAATATTAAAAAAAATCCATCCATGATCCCATTTCAGATTCACCCAAAATAAACACCCACGCATAATAAATTATTGTCATCTTCAAACTTTGGTAAAACAATAAAAAAAATTCTAGCAGGTTACAAGTGAACACTCAATCGTCAAGGTCTCAAGTCCAGGATAGTAGGTAAACAAGTTGGTCAACTCTTTGTATCAATAGCCCATCATCCAGTCAATCCCAAAATCATCTTATAATATCATGTCCTAGGATGCATCCTTCCTACAGTGGACATCAACATCAGGCATCATCGTAGTTTAGTCTTAGCTAGAGGTATGAAGAACATTAGCTTGTTTGTTTACTTGGTCCTTGTCTTGTTGATTTATCTTATTGTGCTCATTCCAATGACCTCTTGATGATGTCTAAACAAAATGATTTAGAGAGAAAAGAATGGGGTATTGATCATTATCTTTTTATCTATTGTGCTTGTTGGATATTCTGTAATATAACCTTGGTCATGCTTACTTTGTTTGGTCTGTAGGGAGGGTGTTTTAAATATCTTGTTGACCACATGGGAAGGTTTTTCTTTTCTACGTTTTGTTCTGAGATGTTTGAAATATCTTAACTACATCATAAATAAGGTTTTGTATGTCAGGTGTGAACATGGATACTCCTATTTGATGGTCAAGTCAATGTCCATCGCACTAGGTACAACACCATCCTAGTTCTTTATACCTTGATGCACCATATCTATGTGTGTTATAAAAAACAAGGTAAGCTCTTTATATCCCCAATCTCTGATAAGAAATCATCATCATTATTATCATGTTTTTTGTATCATCTTGAAGTTAAGGGTTGACTTCTATTTCTTCTATCTTTTCCACATAATAACACTAACATGGTATCATGGCATTCATAAACAAACACATCCATATATGTATCTATCCCACATCCACAAAATGTCAGCATACTACATATCATTCATGTCATACATAATAGGAAACATCAATCATCTCACATACATTTGTATTATTATCAGTCATAATATATGTTGGTTATTCTAAGCATCTCATAAATCATACATTTGCATAAAACATCCATTGCATAATCATATAGGCATCATCACATGTTGCATCATCCATACATACATCGCATATGAAAAAGATACAAAAAAAGAAGATAAGCATTATATCACAGTTGCATCCACCACATAAGCATCATTAAAAACATCACATTTCTTGCATCATGCATACATACATATTGCATCATCATATCACACATAGAAAAGATACTGAAAAAGAAATAGAACATGTCATTATGTTGCATACATCATCCATAAATACATAATGCATCCATGTAGATCCATCATAACATTGCATCACATCATAAATCATATAACATCATAAAATAAATATTACATGCATCCATCCATCCATATATATATACAAATCACATAAAATAAAATAAGCATCACATCATATATAATGCATCGCAAGTCATCCCATGTATATATCAAAAAAGTTGAATGCCATGATACATTGGAATAATATCGGATATACAAGAGGCTAGTCACAAAACTCAGCCAATGAATGTATACACATCATAATCAGGTTGTACAAAAAAATGTGTCCCTGTGTACTCTCAGTATCCTGAGCTACCCTGGTTGTGTCTACCTCCATGGTGACTACCTTGACTTTGATGATGAGACCCTGTGGGTCTCCCTGATGTTCCTGCACGAGGGGTCCTGGTAGGAGCTATCTAACTAAGATGGGAGAAATCTGGCTCCCTCTGCTCCTGTGCCAAAAATCTATAGTACACGGCCTTGTAATATGAGGCCTCCTGCATTGCACAACTGTACATCTAGGTTGGAACCGTAGCTTGCACCTGAATCTGCTGGGTTGTAGCCTCTAGTTGTTGTCGTTGTCCTGTCTCGAGCGTGAGGGCCATATCAAAATCATGTCTCATCTGACACTCCTGTGCCACCTCCTATCGAGCCTGGTCTCTTTCTTGAAGCAATGTCTATATCTGGGCTTGCGCCTGCTGAAGCTGCTATCTGACCGTCCCTAGGATCGAGACCTGATGGTGTGGACATGTAAAATATATTGATTGGTCACATGCACCTGATCCTGATTTACTAACACTAGTTCATCCTGAATCACCTCCTTTACTAACCATTTAATCGAATAATCTTTATTTGATTAAATTCATCATATTTCATCTTTTAATTAAATAAATCAATTTTATCTGATTAAATCATTATCTTCTATTAATTAAATAAATTATTTTGTTTAATTAATCATAATGTCCCCCTTTTAATTAAATAATTCATTTTATTTAATTAAGTTCCAACGTCATCTCTTTTAAATTAAATAAATCAATCTTTATTTGATTTAAATCTAACACCATCCCCTTTGATTAAATAAATCAAACTTTATTTAATTAAGTCTAAATTCATTAATCCTCTCATTTTGATTGAAATTAATCCAAAAATCTAAATCAAAGTTTCAAATCAGGTAATTTCCATTAAAGTTAATCAAATCATGATTAATCCTAACACTAATCCCTCAAATCCTCTAGATTTTGCAACTTGTGCAAGTAAATAAATTTATTGATTTATTAAATCTTCCATTTTCATTCAAAAAGGCATCAAAGTTGGAATATTCCTCAAATTTTAAAATCTCCCTCCAAAGGACTTGTCCATCCAACAAGGCATAAAAGGCCTTTTACATGTCCTTTTTCTTGAGCCAAGTGGCATTAACTCTCTTTTCTACTCCCTCCAACATGTCACTTCTTCAATTTCAAATATCCACCTAATGGCATTTATGTGTACATTCATCCAAATGTGCTCCACCTCTATCTACTCACATGTTGACAAGTGGCATTATGCTATTGGTTGATGTTTTGTCCCACATTTATCACTTTTGCTTATTCCTCCATCATTCTCTTCTAAAAATAGAATGCTCTTTTACTAATTTTGGATCCACAACTTTAGGCAACATCATTATCTTCATGTTTTGAGCAAAGTTCATCCATTTTCATCCATTTTCATAGTTTCCATCATTTCATAGCAAGGTTATGGAATTTTTTTATCATGGATCATCATTGATCATTTTCAAGCTTGCAAGGAATTGGGAAAATAATTATTTTCCACATCAAAATAGCACCAATTCCCCCATGAGATTGAGGGTTTGAGTGTTTTGAGCAAGATTAGATAGATTTTATTTGTGTTAATCATGCTATTTCTTGTTCTTGATATTTCAAATGAATCTTATGGGGAATGATGGTTTGATTTGCATAATGGACTAATATTGTGTTGTTTGTTTGTGTTTGTGGAGGTCTAGATCCACCATTCACATTTTGGCACTAGAAGGAGGGTGAATATGAAGAAATTGACACATTTTTTGACCAAAATTCTGCAATTTTTTTTGAATTTTTGTGTGTACAAGAATGCACACCATTGCAAAGGTCAAATTGTGCTGCTATCAGTCCAGCGACGCTATTTAGTGATACTATCAAAATCCAAACTGTGACACTTGAGTCATTTTCCTCAACCTGGTTCAACTCAAACTCCAAACTGTGCCACTGGTTGAAACAATGACACAATTGCGGTCACTTTTTCTCCACAAAGCACCACTTGTCTCACCAGAGCCCCACTGACCTTCTTCAAGCTGCACCACCATCACAGACTATGCCGCTGGGGTGGGGTAAAAGGAAAATTTCAAGTTTTTTTCAACATGTGCTTTTTTTTCATTTTGATCACCTTTGACTTCTAACTAGTTTTTGGCCTCTGTTTTCTATCGTTTAACTAGTTTTTTTAGGTTGGAGTGATTCAAAAGGAAGGAGGAAACGAAAGCAAGACTTCTTATAACATCTTCATTATATTGTATCAAGTGTTTTTAAACACTTTGGGGAGCAATTATAATCCCATTTCTAAGGACTTTGTCATCTTCAAGCTTTTTAGGACTCAATAATTTTCATTTGGGATTAAAAAGAACTTACTAGAGTTTGTTTTGGGGTTATAAAATTGAACAAACAAATTTCACATTTCAATTTTTGGTGCTTAAAAAGAATCCATTCTTGCTTTGAAGGTTAAAATGAACATGTGCTTTCTATGCTTTGTAATCTTTTGTACAAAGTAATATCATTTAAAAGGTGTATGTGCTTCTCTCACACCTCACGGTAATCTTGAGAATCAAAAGTATTTTGGTGTTATTAAGTTGTATAAAATATTGTCTCCACACTTCAATTTGGATTCTTAAAATTGAACAAAGCTTACTAGTGTGAGTGGAGTATATCACGTGTGTTCTCTCTTTGTTCACGTAAACAAGATTGATCGAACTACGAAAGTGCTTGCTCACTTTTGTTTACCCTTAGAGGGGCCCGCCTAAGAGACACATCCAAAAGGAGAACTTGAAGGCGACTCCAACCAATTTTTCACTCGGGACGGTATATAAAAGGATAAGACTAAATCATCAAGTCCAATGGTATGTAGGCTTTAGCCATACAATGTCTTTCAGAATGGAGTACTACCTTAAAAAATATAAGAGCCCCTAGTTGGATTGATTAAAGCCTTTAGTGGCATTTTGGAAACTCGCAAGGTGCCATGTCCCTGATCACCCTAACTAAGAACCAATTTGTTTAGAAGCCAAAATCCTTATCTATTTGTTGGTGCAAGAACGGTCGTTCTAAAGCTGCACCACATTTTTGCGGTTTATTGTAGAGATGAGAAGTTTGTCATCAGAGATTCATGAGAACTGAAGCTTGGCTGACCCAAGAAGTGTGTGTCATGGAGGGGAGCCAGTGTGGTCAAGCTTCTAGTCATCCGCTTTGAATAAGCGCAACTGGATTTATCCAAGTAGGGATTCAAAAAATATTGTCTCTTGACAATCCATAGGGTTGTGCATTTTCTTGGAATCAAAACGCTTTGCTTGGATATAAAACATTGGAAAAAAAACATTTAACCATGAGCATCAAATTTCAAACCCTTTAGAGAAAGCAAATACCTTTGAAAAAATTCAAGTGTTATTGCTTGCCCTAAGGATTCTATCCTTAGAGGCTTCTAAGCATTTGAATTTACATTAAAATTTTCTCCCACTAAAGTCAAAATTAGGGAACTATTGCCTTAATTTCCTTGATTTCCACATAATGGACTTTGTGGGATGAGAAGAAATTGGGACATTAGACATTTAGTTTGAAAATTTAATCAAGAAAGTGTTTGTGGTAAAAAGGTCTCATTAAACAAAGATAAGAAACAATTGGACCCCACACATGTGCTCTTCCAAATTATTTCCCAAAAGATCAAAATCTGAAAACCAAATTCCAAAGGTCTTAGTCAAAAAGCTTGCAAGAAATGTTTGTCTATGCTTTATGAATTTAGAGAAAGATTGACCTTCAAATTTTATAAATGCACATCAAGGAACAATCCAAATTTTTATTCATTTTACTATTGTCAAAATCCAAGACTTTTTCAAAGGTTTGAGTATCTCACATAGGAAGTATTAGCATGTTCTTCAACACCTAGGTCTAGTAAACAAAGTCTCTTTAAGTCTCTTAGGATCAAAATAAAAACATCTTCATTCATCCTCAAAACACCAAAATCAAAGTTCACCTCACAAACAACTCTTGGAAATCTTGAAAAAACCCTTCATGCTAAACTTTGGGTAAATCCTTTGAAATCAAAATCAAAATCCTCTTGTGTGATGAGGTGTGTGTAGATGAATCCTTCTTTACAAACTTAGTTAAATTATCATCTTGTGGAAAAGTTTACTCTAAGACAACATCAAACCTCTTAGATTTTATCAGTTCATTATCCAAACCAAATCCAATAAAAATCAAATTAAACCAAATTAAAATTAAGATCCAAAATCAAATCAAACATCAATCCAAAAGTCCTAAATTTTAGTATCCCCTTCAATATTTCTTAAGAGTTCAAACATTCACCAATCATCCATCTTTCACTATCCCATCATCATCCTTTGATCCCTAATATCTTAGAGTTTCTTTTTTGTACCTAAACTTTAGATCAATCCAAGGAGTTATAGGTTCACCTCCCACATTCCTAAAAATTGATCCTCATTTTATGGTCCAAACTAGATATTAGCACAAGAACATGGAAATGAACAAAGAAACATCCACTTCGAGTGACTTGAGTCAAACTGCACCCAAAATCAATCCCATTGGGTCTAGCAATCCCACACTCAATATTCCCCCACTTCCACAAGATTCTCAAGAAGGAGGCCAAGTGGAGGACATCACCAACAATGTTCTAGGGATGACTCAAGATGAAATCATTGAAATGGTCCAAAATCATATGACTCACAAAATTGTCAATGCCATGATGAAACTTAATCCCTCACAATACATGCTAGAATTGGAAAAAGAAGGGGATAAAATCCCTTTCGACTATGATGTGAGTACTATTGTGGAGAGACCTCTTGGTATTATTCCATTGGTCTCATTCACACCATCTTTTAAAAGGATCACTGAAGCCATCCCACAAATCACATCATCCATTGCTCCAACTCAACCAATTTTCAACAAGGGGAGCTTATTACTTCATGCTCTTCAAACACACCCCCTTGTGAACAACCAAGATTTGGATGAAAAAACTATCTTGGGTGAATCTGTTCCTCAAAATCTATTAAACCCATATGTTCCGCTCACCTTTCATGACCCCAATGACCCATCCTCTTTTCATGAAACACTGGCATATCCTCTCAACACACAAGTCTCTCTCCCCATGACTTCACAAGGAGAAGGTGGATTATTTGGACAAGGGGGAATCTTTGACTCCTCATCATCATCATTTCCCCAAGGGAACATACCACCCACCTTCCCACCATTTCCCCCTCTACCATTAACATCCACACCAATCCTTGGTTTAGGGAAACCCCCTTTACCAAACCTTAATCAACAAAGTCAAAAAAATCCCCCAATCATAAATCAAAACATCATACCAAATCCTCTGATCTTTCCATTGATATCGCAACAACATATGGAAACCATCCAAGCAACACAAGAAACCACTACACCATCCATAAGCGTGGTCTCTCAAGGACCAAGCATATCAATCGCACCATCCACTACACAAGTCCCTATCACCAATACAACACCCCTCATCACAACAACAAACACCATTCTAAATCAAGACCAAACATGGCCAACCAATATAGCATCACATTGCAAGTAGCTCAACAAGCCTATCAAAAGACACTTCAACATTTCCAAGCTCAAAAAGCACAAAACACACAAGCTGCACAACAAGCTACTTAACAAGCACAGGTACAACAAGCACAACAAGTTTCCCAAGCTCAAGCTTTGCTACAACAATAGCAAGCCACCCAAGCTACTCAAGCTACACAGACTGCCTAGGCTGCACAAGTAGCCCAACAAGCTCAAGCCCAGGTGCAAGCCCAATATCAAGCTCAGCAAGTGCAAGCGCAGGCACAATACCAAGCTACTCAACAACAAGCATATCAGCAAGCCCTACAACAGTATCAAGTACAACAAGAAGTAACCCAACTATTAGCCCAACAACAAGACCAACAACAAGAATTATTGTCACAACAACAACAAGACCAACAACAACAAAACCAACAACAAGCATTGTTGGCACAACAACAAATGCAAGCATATCAACAAGCCTTGATCACACAACAAATCTTGCAACAAACTCCCACAAACATACCCAACACTTTGCCCATCACTTGAATGTTTCAACCACCTCAAAACACGTTCACTCCACCTCTTGATCCACAAAATGACGTGATGACATAAATCAAATTGCTCTCGTAGCAAGTGCTAGATCTCCAATCTGGGAAAACAATGAAAACACCAAGCAATTTATACCCTTATCCATTTGATAGGAGCCTTGCAATGGTACCATTCCCAAAGGGGTTTGAAATCCCAAAATTTGACAAATATCATGGGACAGGAAACCCTGAAGATCACATCAGGGAATTCGAGGTACATTGCATGGAGGTCGCATATGACGATACATATCTGATACCATTGTTCCCTCAAATTTTGGTTGGCCCCTCCATGGAATGGTTCTCTCACCTTCCTCTGAGAATCAAAAAGTTCCAAGAGATCATGGACGCATTCATAAAAAAATATGCATTCAACATTGGCATGGATGTGAGTCTAGAGGAAATATCTTCTCTTAAACAAGCTAAGGGGGAATCATTTGATTCCTTCTTGTAATTATGGTGATCTAAGGCCAATAGGAGCAAATGGACCATGCCAGAGGAACAACAAATTTGCACCATCATTTCCAATCTTGAGAAAATCATGTCATTCTATCTTAAGATGCAATGTATTACCACATACAACCATTTAATCCCCAAGGCACTCAACATCGAATGAGCCCTTAGTACACAAGGGGGGACACCCACATATTAAGAACATCAAGACAATTGCCCATCCACTAGCTATAATGAAAAACTTCACACATGGGCGAAAAACAAAAATTTCACCTATGATGGTGTTGTGGATGCCAAGGTCATAATCAATGCTCCAAAACAAAATGTGCAATCATACCAACAACTGCAAGGCAACAATAAAAAAACATGCAAGCTAATGCAGTATCAAAAGAACCACCCAATAATCAAGTCAACACCCTAAATAATCAAGGGGGACCACCCTCACGAAACAAATATCCCCCCAAGTGAAAATACACTACCCTTGGGGAACCAAATGAATCGGTCATGAAGAAACTAGTAAATGAGAATCTCATCAAAATTCCCACTTATGAGAATTATCAAGAGCCCCAAGTGAAACCACCATGGTACAATGAAAATCACCTTTGTGATTTTCATAAAATCAAGGGAGACACAACAGCTAGTTGCATGAGGCTAAAAAATATGATCCAAGACCTCATCGATGACAAGGTCATAAAAGTTGAACAACTAGTTGGAAATCAAGACCTTAAGATATACACGAATTTGATGCCGGATCATGAAAAAGGGAAAAACCATGGAAAGGCCAAGTATTCCAATGTGAACCATGTGTACGATCATGTTGTCACATCCCTAGATGAATGGGTCACTATTGTTAACATCAAGGGAGCCAAAGCTGATTATGGAGTCACCACATATGGTGGAAAAGTTACCATTGCTAGGCCATCACAACCACCTAGAGCATCCACCTCAAATCTGATATCCGTTCCCAATGGCTATAATGTCTTGGACCAACTGAAAAGAACCCCGCTCAGATCTTCCTTCATGTAGTTGTTGAAGATCTCGCCCACACATAGAAAAATACTAGAGGAACATTGGCCTCGTCCACCATCTTTGCAGATCTTGATGTTGACCAGTTCCAAGCTATGGTTGGACACATCACCACCCAAAATCTCCTCACATTTTTTGATTAGGACTTTCCCACCCAACCGTCTCATAATTGTGCACTCCATATTGAAGTCCTAGTTCATAGAAATGAAGTCAAAAGAGTTGGTGGATGGGCTTGCCGGTGTAAATATCTGTTCACTCAAATTAATAAAGAATCTAGGATTATCTGAGGATTCCATTGAAAAGGGCAAGGGTATCACAATCAGAGCATATGATGATCGGGAAAGAGTGTCTCAAGGAACTATTCAAATCCCTATTCAAGTGGGGCCAGCCATCATGGAAACCACATGCCAGGTCCTTAACCTTGATTTTCCTTATAATATTCTCCTAGGGTGTCCGTGGATCCATGGGATGCAAGTTGTCGCATCCACTTTCCTCAATGCATCAAATTCCCATATCAAAATCAAGAGGTCAGAATTCATGGTGACCTTGAGCCCTTTTCTTATTGCAAAAACCTGGAAGCAAAGTACTACAAAATCCCCCAAGTCCCAAAGAATGATGAAGGTCCCTCAACCCAATATGTAGACCCAACTACTTTAGCCTCCACTTCTAAGAAAAAGACACCCACCATTCCTGATATCTCTGAAATCAAGGTCATTATCCAAGACAATGGGTGTGAGGATTATAGAATGAAGAAACACGCTTTTGTAATAGGAGAGTTACCTCAATCTCCTAGGTCTCACGAGCAACCCCAACCAGCTAAAACATCATCCCAAACCTTCAAAGTAGACCTGCCTAGATTCAGATGTTGGGGAGATCTAAGTCATTATATAGTAGATGAAAAAGACATATCAAGCTTGTTGTACCAAATGAAAGGCCCGCATCTGATCTTCCCATGGATGAGAGCATCAAAGGATTACAAATGATGCTTGGTATGGTCTATAACAAAAACAAGAAACTTGGATAGAATGACAATGGTCTTCTAGTAACTCCCATTCTAGAGAAACGTATGAGAAATCTTGGCCTCAGATGTACTCCTCCAAAGTTAACCATACTTGGAAAAGGTGCCCTAGTTAGAAAGGTCAAAACTCCCCCTTAGTTATCAACAGTTGCCCTTCACTTACCAGTATCCACAGGTTGAGTCATAGATAACTTTACCTTTGACATAACCGATGTATGTAGTAGTGATGATGAGGATCCTATAATTGACTTACCTATGCTATTCGAGGATTAATCCCTTCTCATGATTAGTACCCTGTCATTTGAGTCAAACAATCAAACCCATGAGATAAACTTAGTCTATCCCCAACTCATCGATTATCACCAATGAGGACCACCAATTTTGGACACACTCGAAAATGATGAGGTGCTCTCGAAATTCATGGGATTGCAGGATATGATACCATATAGAGATCAAAAAGTTGGGCTCAACATCGTGTTGGACACACATGCCTATTATGGGGAAATGATTGAATCCTTCAGTCGCAAAAGTGAAAATTTGAGAATAATCTCTACGTCTTTGAGTGAAAACCACACTATGGTGCTCTTTAACCCAAAAATAGGAAAAATAAAGGACACATTCAATGGTGAAAACCTCTCTAAGGCACCGAAAGATGAAGAATTCAACCTTCCTCTTAGTGCCATTCATCAGGAGAGGTCAACAGTCTTAGCAAAGAAGTGCAATCCAGTCAACTTGGGAACAAAGGAAACGCTGCATATCACCTTCTATGCAAAATCGCTTCTAACAGAAGAGAAAGAACTCCTAATTGCATTCCTAAAAGAAAGAAAGATAAAATTTGCATGGACCTATGCTGACATGCATGGGCTTGATCTAGAAGTTGTGGTTCACCACCTAGCTGTATATCCCGAAGCAAAGCCAGTGAGACAAAAGCTAAGGAAGATGCATCCCCAAATAACATTATTGGTCAAAATGGAATTAGAGAAGCTTTTGGATGCAGGATTCATACGGTCGATTGATTATCTAGAGTGGGTCTCAAATCTTGTACCTATTTGAAAGCCCACTGGGGGCATCCACATCTGCACAAATTTCAGAGATTTGAACAAAGCATGTCCTAAGGATGATTTCCCTCTCCCAAAAATTGACATGATTGTGGATATGATGATAGGACATGAAATGCTATCACTAATGGAGAGATTCTTAGGTTATAATCAGATCATGATAGCTAAGGATGACCAACATAAAATGACTTTCACTTGTCCATGGGGGACATTAACTGAATATGATGCCATTTGGGTTGAAAAATGTAGGAGATACCTATCAAAGGGCCATGACACAAATATTTCATGATATGATCAACAAAACTATGGAAGATTATGTGGATGATATATTGGCCAAATCAGAGAAATGACAAGATCACATATCAACTCTAAGCTCCATCTTTGATAGGCTAGAAAAGTACAAGGTCCAACTAAATCCAAGAAGGTGTCTTTGGGGTACAATTAGGCACGCTCCTAGGGTACATTATATCCATGAGATGAATCAAGCTAGACCCCGCCAAAGTCAAAGCAATCCTCAAAATGGAGGCACCAAAAATGTTGAAATAGCTAAGAGGCCTACAAGGAAGACTCCAGTCCATCTGTCAATTTATAACGCAACTAGCGGACAAGGCTATCCCATATTCTCATCTACTCCACAAGGGGGTAGCATACAAATGGGATGAGAAATGTGATTAGGCCTTCAACAAGATCAAGAAGTACTTACTCACACCGCTAGTTCTCATGCCACCCATTCCAGGAAAACCCTTGATCCTGTACATATCAACAACAACAGGAGCCCTTGGTGCTCTCCTAGCACAACATGATGAAAATGGGAAAGAGAAAGCTATCTGCTACATTAGTAGAAAAATGGTGAGACATGAACTGAATTACACATTCATTGAGAAATCTTGCTTAGCAGTCATGTTTTCCACACAAAAATTCAGAAATTACATGCTAGCACATCAAATAAAGCTCATTGCAAAGATAGATCCACTCAAGTACCTGCTCTCTAAAGAAACTCTCACAGGGTGAACAACTAAATGGTCATGATCCTAAAACAACATGACATTGATTATGTGGAACACAAGGGAATTAAAGGACAAGCAATTATATATTAGTTGGTAGAGGCACCAATATACTCAGAGAACCCACTTGTATCAAAATTCCTTGATGAATCAATCTTCAACCTAAGTGTGGAAGATCACTAGAAAATGTACTTTGATGGATCCTACACACAACATGGGTTAGGATCCAGTATCTTCTTCATCACTCCACAAGGGGATTGCATACCTAAATCATATAAGTTGTCATTCCCTTGCACAAATAACATTATAGGATATGAGGCTCTTGTCATAGGGTTAAGAATTATAGTGCAATGGAAGATCATGGCACTCAAAGTCTATGGAGACTCACAACTCATAATCAGCCAGGTAAATGATGAGTATCAAACAAAGGATGACAAGTTGACTCCATACAAGAAATTGGTGGAAAGCCTCAAAGAGTTCTTCATTGATATCACATTTGAGCAGCTACCAAGAGCAAACAACAAAGTGGTAGATGCTATCACAATGATCAGGTCACTATCGGATATCCCACACAACATCCCAAAGTAAAAATTACTCTTAGAGAAGCTTCTCATACCAGTGTTCAAGGTACCAAAGTTTGAATTTTTGTGTGAACTCGTTGGTCTCGGTGATCCCTGGTATCATGACATATACACCTACTTGAGAATGAGTCCTCCCTGCTGATATAACCCTGAATCTTAAAAGAGCCTTTGTCAAGAAGTCATTCCATTTTGTCATCCTAGGAGATACCCTATACCATAGAAGCATTGAAGGAACCATTTTACGATGCCTAAATGTTGAGGAAGATTTGACCACTTCAACCAAGGTACATAATGACATTTTTGGTTCACATTCAAGTGGTATGACCTTGGCTACAAAACTGTTGAGGAATGGGTACTATTGGCCTACAATGGAAAGGGAAGCTCACGACTACGTCTGAAGGTGTTTGCAGTGTTAGCAACATGGGGATCTTATCCATGCACTAGCTCAGGATCTCCACCCAATTGTCACACCTTGGCCCTTTTCACAATAGGGGCTCGATCTCATCGACAAAATCACCCCCACCTCATCTAGTGGACATAAGTTCATCATCATCGCTACCAAGTACTTCATAAAGTGGGTAGAAGCCATCGCCATGATCTATATCAATGGAAATAAAATATCCAAGTTCATCCTGAACTACCTAATTTGCCACTATGGTGTCCCTCAAGCCATCATCTTAGATAATGGGACACCTTTTAGAAATCAGGATGTTTGGGACCTATGCCAAAATTTCAAAGTCCAACATTGCTTTTCCACTCCATTCTACCCCCAAGGAAACAACCAAGTAGAAGCTACCAATAAAACCATCCTAAAAATCCTTAAGAAAACAGTTAATGACACTAGTCATGACTGGCACCTGCAGTTGGATACCGCCTTATGGGCCTACCAAACAAGCATCCGCACACCAATAGGTGCCACCCTTTTCTCCCTAGTCTATGAATTAGAATCCATCCTCCCTATTGAGATCAAGCTCTTGTCTCTGAGAATATCATTACAAAATCTCATCACAGATGAAGAATATCGAGTATCATAGTTGAACGAGCTAGAACTACTAGATGAGCGGCACATGGATGCCTTAAACCATTTGCAGGTCTCAAAACCATCTCAAGAGGAGTTACAACAAGAAGATCAAGAGTCAAACTTTTCAAGTCAGAGATCTTGTGCTAAAGGAGAATTAGAAGAATGTTTTGAATCTAGATAGAAAGGGAAAATTTGAACCCAATTGGTTGGTACCCTTCATTGTCACATCAAGCTACAAGTCAGGGGCATATCAGTTATCAACACTTGAAGGAGAACCTTTGCAAGAGTCCATGAATAGCTCCCATCTCAAAAAAATTTATGCCTAATCTTTCAAGGTGTAAAACCAAAAATAATAAATAATAAAAAAACATAAAAATCCTAAGAAATAAAAAAGGATTAAAAACAGTAAAGAGAAAAATCATCCTATAGCGAAAACCATTTCAGTGGCGCTTTGGGCAAGTACCTTGGTGAAAAACTACCAAATAGGCTCCTTGTGTAAATAAGCACCTTCCATCCACCAAGATCTCCATGACTTGTTCTACATCATCCATCCATCATGCTTCCATCATCCATCTACATCCTTTTGTCACCCATCTATGTCTACATCATCGCTTGATCCTGTGTTTGCATTATGATCCTTCCTAATACTACTCGACCCATTCTTAAGGTTAGTTTGTCATGCCTATATCAGAGTAGTCTATTGCATCACATTGGGGGCATGTTCTCATCAGATTGGATTCATGTATATTCTAAAAGTCTTCCCAAAATTAAAAAATCCAAAACTATTTAGAAAATTAGAAAATCTAAAAAAATTCAAAACCCAAAAAATAGGTCAAAAAGTCAAAAGGTCAAAAATAGAGTCGTCTTGTCAAACTACGGGTCTCTGAGCTCTGAATGTAGGAAAGGTTGATCTTTGATCATCCACCGAGACACTTAGGTCAGTCCTTTAGGAGTTTGTCATAATAAACTGGCAATCCATTTGTTCATATCTCACCAATAATCGAGTCTATGTCAGCCGAACTACGTGGTCTCTACATGTATAACATAGGTAAGGCTAATGTTTAATCAGCCCTCGAGGCTCCTAGGATAGGTCTTTAGGTTAGTTTTTTGGTCAAAATCTCAGAAAACCCCAAAACATTGGAAATTTTGAAAATCAAAACATTTGTAAAACATCTCAAAAATACCTAAAACAACCTCAAAACACTCAAAAACATCCAAATATTTGAAAACAAAATCCATCCATCCCCATCTTGCTTTCACCCACAATAAACATCACTCATAATAAATCAATCATCACCCTCAACCTTTGGTGAAACAATCAGAAACAAGTCTAGCAGGTTAAAAGTGAAAACTAAAAATGTCAAGTTCTCAAGTCTAGGTCAGTAAGTAAGAAAGTTGGTCAAATCTTGGTACTAATAGCTCGTCATCCAGTTTGTCCCAAATCATCTGATAATGTCATGTCCTAGGATGCATCCTTCCTACAATGGACATCAACATCAGGCATCACCATAGTTTAGTCTTGGCTAGAGGTATGAAGAACATTAGTTTGTTTGTTTACTTGATCCTTATCTTTTTGGATTATCTTATTGCGTTCATTCCAATAACCTCTCAATGATGTCTAAACAAAGGAATTTAGAGAGAAAGGAATGGGGACACGATCATTATCTTTTATCTGTTGTGCTTGTTGGATGTTCTTGTAATATAACCTTGGTCATGCGTGCTTTGTTTGGGTGTAGGGAGGATGTTTTGGGTGTCTTGTTGACCACATAGGAAGGCTCTCCTTTCTATGTTTTTCTCCAAGATGTTTGGAATATCTGAACTGCATTTTGAATAAGGTTCCATATGTCAGGTGTGAATAGGAATACTTTTATCTAATTGTTGAGTCAAAGTCCATCACACTAAGTGCAACGCCATCTTGGTTCTTTATACCTTGATGCATTGTATCTATGCATGTTATCAAACATAAGGTAGGAAGCCCTTTTAAAATCCCAATTCCTAATAGGAAAATCATCATCATCATTATCATCTCTTATAAAGTAGGCTTTTTGGATCTTATTTATTTTGTCTTCTTTTCATGCTAACATGGTACCATGACAGTTAATCATTATCACTAATGCATCCATCCTGCATCCACAAATCATCAGCATGCTGCATATCATCCATATCATATCATATAAGAAGCACTGATCATCTCACATGATTTGATTTCATCATTGCATAATATAGATTGGTTATTTTAAGCATCTCATAAACTTTACATTTGCATCCATTGCATAATCATGAAAACATCGTCATATCATCCATATATACATAATCATATCATCCATTTGCATAATCATAAAAGGAATCATCATATAAGTATTACCATATCATTTACGCATATACATCATACCATCCATTACATAATCATATAAACATCATTAAGTCATCCATACATGCATCATCATATCATACATGAAAAAAAGGTACTGAAAAAAGAAAAAAGCATGTTATAACATCGCATGCATCTCATAATCATAGAATATAACATCATCATCCATTAGGTGCATAATATAGAGTTGTTAGTCTAAGCATTTTAAAATCATTTTCATAGCATAACATGTGCATCCATACTCCATACATCGTCATAAAAAAGTGCATAGAAAAAGATACTGAAAAAGAGATGCATCCATAACATCCATAAGCATCCCCATAATCATAACATCACATAATATAGAATCATACATCACATCACATATAAAACATCACATTTAGAAAAGTAAATGCATCCATACATCATACATAAATAAAATAGGACACATCTCATAATCAAATTGATCATATCATACATATCATATAATGTGACTGTCATGATACAAATTAGGATCAAATGTATGGGTATCAATCAAATGAATACAATGCCCATGGGGCTATAAAAAATGGAGCCCATGGATAGCTAAAAGAAAAGTGTCGCTGATAAAAAAATGTGAGCTAGCCTTGATGGCTGCTCACCTCAGCTGGTTGTCTCTCAGGCTGGTCCTACCTCTGTCCTATCTGCTACGAGAACTCTGGCACTTGGGCCGCTAGAGGCACTACCTATCTATAGTGTAATCTATAGTACTCAACCTCTCTCACTGAGTCTTGGTACATCTATGTCTAGACTATCCTACCCTAAGATGTCATTGTCATGCTCTCTAGCTACTAGCGTCAGCCCACCTCCTGTGCCAGCTGTAGCTTTGTAGCCTGCCGCTGCTGTACAACCTGATCTCGCTCTGCTGTGAGGGCCTAGACCTACTATCAAGCCTGGTACCTCTCTGCCATCAACATTGCAACATGTGCCTAAAGCTACTATATAAGTAAATCCATCTGATCTAGCTGAGGTGGTGGCAACGGTGGTGGCAATGGCTAATCTCTCTGGGGTGGTTTCTAGTCCATGGGTGCATCTCTTTGCTGATCCCTAGGGGCATCTCTCTATTGGTGCCCATCCCCCTGATCTCTCTTCCCTTGCTGTTTTGGAGGTGGTCTACCTCCTCCTCCATCTCCTCATCCTCCTTGCCCTTGCCCCTGCCCCTGCCCTGCTATTTGGCCTCAGGGTCTTCACTGCAGAAGGAATGTCCCTAACACTGTCAACTGGACTGGTGGCTGAAACCAGTAAAGACAAGCCTATGTAGTATTGGGGCTTTCCTGCCTCTGATCATATGGCCACAGTCTGGCTACTAGCTATCTAAAGCTATCCACTGCATCCTTTGGTGGGATCAGCCAACCCATGTGGTCTCCCTGGTGGTACGAGTAAAAATGGCCACATATTGATTGTCAAGCCTATCCTGAATATCATTGAACTACCTGGCTACCCAATCTGGCAGGTAGCACTCAATCATCATATGCTCTCTACCCTGCATCAACCTACCCTGCCTCGCAAAGAAAAGTTGATATACATTGTCATACCATGCAGGCATCCCTAGCCAAGGCCTCCATGTGAATGTGGTCATCTCATCAATGACCCTATGCCAATGAGGGATGCCAACTTGTCCTGTGTCAGAAAAATTTAAACCACCCATGTATCGCCACACTGCTAGGTCATCAGGCTCCACATCAATCACTGTAACCCGCAGGTGAAGCATGATACTGTGCTCCCAGGCCCAGATGTGTAGAAGTGTAACCCCAACTCCAATGGCTCTGCTATTGCAATATGTGAACTCGTGCAAATCATGGTAAAGTGAGGCCAACATCACTAGTCCCCACATAAAGCAACACCTCCAAAAGAGCATCCACTCCTAAGCTAGACCCCATCCTAGGTTGAAATACCTACCTCGCCAATCTGGAGCTACAAGTCTTGAAATGATCACCACCACAATCAGTCGGAAGGTGGACACCCAACCTTTGTACTACTCTAGCTTAATCTGTCCCTCGACAAAGATGATCTCATCTAGCCCCATAATCTCATAGCAGGCATTGGTCTCGACGTCCATGTCATAAATAACCCTCTCACCGTGGATGGGTAATCAAAGAATCCACCAAATGTCCTCTAGTGTAATAGTCTCCTCACTAGTGGAAATATGAAAGGATGATGTCTCATTGTGCCTCGCTCGGCTAGCGTGGTCATCATGCCCAAGTGTGTCCTGATAGTAGGTGCGTACATGACATATCATAGCCCGATCCATCCAAGGTGCTCCTAAAGCAACTCATGTAAACCGGAAAATCTGCTGAGAACCAGGGATCGATGCTTGCGAGAGTGTACAGGATCTCTATCCTCTTGTACCCAATAAAGCCACAATGTAAGGTTTTGTAAAAAATCAGGATCCTGTTTGAAGTTTTTGTGACTAAAACAGCAAAGGCGTCGCTGTTTGCAAATGTGTCACTATTTGGAAGCTCCAAACTGTACCGCTGGAGGCCCCAAATCTCAAACTCTAGCACGATGTCACTGTTTGACCGCGCATCTATTTGACCCAAAACCCAAAACTCCTAACCTACAGTGGTGCCATTTGTATATGTGGTGTGCTTTGGAGTTTGACCCCTAAATCTCTAACTGTGACACGGTGTCATAGATTGCAATATCGGTGCTGTTTAAGGCCACGTGATGTCGATTCAACCTTTTCAACAATGCAAAACTATGCTGCTAGACTAGTTTGACTTTCTAAGCCTATTAAATACTCACAAAAATCAAAAACACAAGTTGGGGTAGGGTCACATACTAGTGGTCCTGTGCCTAGAAGTCGCTGGTAGATTCGCACTCGCTTGGAGATGTGTTGAGGAAGCACTCTTTGCGCCATCTTGCATGAAGGTCAAAGCCCAAAACAAGAAATTTCTGAAGGCTGAATGTGCAAATGAATTGAAAGTGACCCCTCAAGGGCTATTTAAGCATGAAAATTAGGGTTTTTTGACCCTGTTTAGCTATCAACCTAGGGTTTTGCACCCCCGATCCCATTTTTTCCCAACCGATGCTTGTTTTACATATTTTTTTCCACATTTTGGCACATTTCTAGCATCATGGAGCCTTTTTGGACCCATTGGGCAGCTTGTCCTCTTTTTTCACGACATCACCAAAAAATCCACATTTTCGTCCAATCTCTCAACGGGGCAGTATACTAGCATAATTCTTTCGCTGGGGCAGCAGTGGGGCATCTAAAAAAAATAAAATTGACTTTTGATCTCGGCAATTTTATTCTTTGAACCAACATCGCAAGTACACGGCTTCAAAGAGGGGCAAAATGTAGACACGTAAAATATACTAATTGATCACATGCACCTGATCCTGATTTACTAAAAATAGTTCATCCTGAATCATCTCCTTTACTAACCATTTGTTACATGTGGGTATACTATGTATCATATCCCTTTAATTTTTGTCTTCCTTGGTCTTTAATCTTTTATTTTCCACCCAAGCCTAAAGTTCATGCCTCCATCTTAGTCTTTGTCGTGGGTTCCTCTAAGTTCCTAACTTCTTGTTGTGCATTCTATGAGTTTTGAAACCTAAGTTGTTGGCACAATGTGTCTTTAACCTTGTCATCAGGTTCATGTTTTTCCTAATTTCCCAATAGACTGACTTGTTTCTTAGTGGCATCAAGTGAGTTGGTCCATTGTGAAGTCGAGGAGTTAGAGGTTTTCATAACTTCGTAACTCCCAACTTTGAGTTATAGAGTTTTAGTTTTTCGAGACAAGGAAATATGTTGTTCACCTATATGTTTTGAGGCACCACCTATGCATTAAATGAGGTATACGGTACAACCTGGAGATGTCTTATCAAGAATTTTTTTAAAGCACGCAAATCTTAGGGTTTGCTTTATCGAGGATTAAAATAGAGCACCATATTAATTCAACACCAAACACATGTCCTGTCACTTGCATGACGTAAGGAGGTAAA
The DNA here is from genome assembly GCA_007258455.2 of Sequoia sempervirens. Taxonomy (NCBI): domain Eukaryota; kingdom Viridiplantae; phylum Streptophyta; class Pinopsida; order Cupressales; family Cupressaceae; genus Sequoia; species Sequoia sempervirens. The sequence continues at coordinate 670,502,777 of VDFB02058242.1, read as the reverse complement.
GATTTATTTGTTTGAACCTAAAATAGCACCTCTATCATCTACAATTATTTCTTCAAGTGTACGAGTGTTTCCCTATGTACTATGAGCTTATGTAGTTTGGAATTGAAAATCGTTGGGTCGACGTAAGGGACACAAAGTTGTGATCCTTTAAGCTAGAAGAATTCTGGGAATGTTTGGAAAAATACAAAAGAAATGCTATCAATGAAAAACTGTAAGAAAGTGGAATAGCTCACACTGGGGGTTTTCCATAAGCTATTCTAAGCATATACCTAATAGGCACATGCACGATAAGATACGTTCCAGAAAGACAGGAAATTAAAGTCGTGGACGGAACTGTTGTTGCTAAAATTTGTCTTGGAGCTATTTCTAACAATTTGTGTAAGGATTCATGAGAGAACACCTTTGAAGGACATGCTTGTTGCAACAAGTGAGTTTCTCAAAGTTAATGAAAGCTGGTACAAAAATTATATGGCCAAAGGGTGGTTGTTCATTAATTGGGCCAAAATAATTTCCTTCCATTTGAATGAACAATTAGTCAACTTTCAAAAAACTGCTACTTTTCATCTGTGTTCTTTCCTAACATATATTATAGCCAACCAAATGTCATTATAGCCTCGATTAAAACCACATATACCTCCAACTTTTGGTATGCATGTCTATAAGTGCTACCCACAATTTACTAAACAGGTTGGAATGGGGGATTTTTCTCTTGTCAATGATGCATTCTTAATGGAAGCCGTGAGGAAATTGGATGGAAACCCTGAAGTGTGTTTTTATTTTGAGTCAATGTCTCTTGTATCATAATTTGGAAGTTTTTATATACAATTTGATAGATTTTCCTACTTGAGGATAGGAGGTTTTGAGAAAGCCCCACTAAAATTGCCTAGATATCCTGAAGATTTGTTGGTGTTCCTGGAAGTTTGTAGGAAAATGGTTGTTGTGAATGTAAAATACATGAATATGGGAAAGAAGGCGTATCCTTTCCCATTGAAAACCCCATCTTTCACATGCAAAAACAATCAAATGGCCAAATGTGCGGAAGGAATTCTCAAAGAATATAATCTCCAACATTCATTCATGAGGACCAATTTTGATAGCAAGGGTTTTGTGAAACAAAATTTATATGGAGGAAATTCATATCGGCATCAACCTTCTATTGAGGATTTCTAGGAAGCCTGTGTTGATGAAAATGAAGTCCTAAAAAGATATTACACGAGATTAACCCTTGGGTAGATACAAGATTTTGGTCTTCTTTTCTAGATTCCTGAGGGTACAATTGATGATTCGGTGGTCATTGACCCTGAATATGAGAATTTTTCTAAAAAATATCATCCCAAGGTTCACTATAATGAAAATGAAGTCTTGTATATGAACATACAGGCCGCCCCAGTCATGAAAAGAACTGAAGATTGGCTAGAAGGAAAATGGCGACAAGTGGCAGGTTTTACTCAAGAACCAAAATCTTCTCAAAAAAATGAACAGGGGTCTTCTCAGAAAATTACAGTGGGAACATCCTCAAGGAGAATGGCTACAAGGTCTTCTAGTGCAAATTCATAGTCTAGGGGTGATGGTGAGAAACCAAAGGAGATGGTTAAACTAAAATCAGTATATGAACAGGACAATCCATCTACCCCTACTCCTAGAAAGAAGGTTAATCAAACAAAACCTATTCCTGAAGATTCTGATACTATTTTAAGTAAATTGTTGAAGATAATACTTTTCCTCCATTGTCTAAAGTAGTCTTTTCCCCAATGGAAAATATACCCATTACTCCTAGCAAGTCCAGAGAAATCACTTTAGAGAATAAGAATTCTCCTTTGATTGAAGCTTCCCCAGTATGGTTGAGGAAAGCAGTAGAGAAAAAGAGGAAGTACACTCCTACAACAACAGTTGGAGTAGATACAATTGCAAAGTTGCTCCAAACTTCTTCAAGACCAAAGAAAGCTAAAAAAATTTCAAGAATACATCTGACTAATCCTACTTTTGGTAATCAAGTGTTGGAAATTTTTGACCCTATAAAAATATGAATGAGAATGAGATAACAATAGCTGATTATACATTCACACATGTTGATATGGGGCCCCAGACACTTGAAGGTGATATATATCATGTAGACTATTTAGTCAATGCTTTGATCAAGTAGGTAAAAGAAGAAAGGAAAGAAAAAGTGGCATTGCAATCCCAAGTTCTTGATTTGAAGAACTTTATTTCTTCTATAGTTCCCTCTTCTATATCTAGTGAAGCCTCAAGCTCTCAAGCAGGAATCATTGATGAGTCCACAATGCAATTGATCATAAATAACCTTATTCCAAAAGTGTCAGTGAATGGATTGATGAAATACTTGAAGAAATTGTCCTCTTTATCAGTAAGTCTGTGCTTTTCTATACCCAGGTTGTTGACAAAAGGAAGGAATTGATGGTAGAGTTGTGGCAATTTAGAAAATATCAGACTAGTCTCTATGTGCTTTCACAAGAAATCAAAGAGTTAATTTCCATGGAACGAATGAAATTAATTAATGAACAAATCATGAGTGATCCGAAGGAATTAGACCCCTCATGGCCCAATTCATTGGAATGGAAATTAAGTGTTTATGACACCCTGGTAAAGGAGATTTCTATAGTACTTGAAAGGTACCTAGACATGCTGGTGGGGATCAAAGGAAATTATCATGAACTCAAAGTTGAGATAACTGATGAGTTTGATGAGAAGATTCTAGATTCAAAGGAAATTTATCTAAAATTTAAATAAATATTCAACAAGGAGATGGCCAATCCTATCACCATGACTAAAGAATCTTACTTGAAGCTCAGTAGACTGCAAATTTATCTCACTTCTTTTAAAACTGGAGCAAGTAGGATGTTTGACACATTGAACGAGTTTGAAGCAACTCTAACCAAATTAAGAACTAGGCTAAAGATTACCACAACTCCAGGGAGCAAAGAGTTGCTTCCAATTATTTCCAAATATAGGGATTACAAAACTAGGATGAAGGTGCAAGAGAAACAATTGTAGCAAGAAGTGGTCAAAGATTTGGAAGATGAAGAGGTTAAAGCGATGAGAGATGATGCATAATTAATTTTTTTTAGTATTCCATGATACTTTCTTTATTTTGGCTCTTTTAAGTTTAAAACTCTTTTAATTTTTCGGTGCGGTTACTTTCAAGAAACCGTTACCAAGACAATTTGTTTATGTTTTAAATATGGATTTGATTGAGGTGCTTTAGATCTTTTGGGAAAACTTTGATTTTCTCATTAAAGAAAAATATGTTATCTAAATATTTTCTTTCTGTTATTTTGATATAGAAGCCAATGGTGAAATTTGTGCATTCATAATCTTTGAATTATGGTGTATGAATTTGTTCTACTTATGTTGAATGTTCTGCCAGTGTTTAATCTATGATTGCAATAATATATATTTTGACTTGTTGCATCACTATAGTATCATTTATCTGTGAATAAGGATTTTGTGGTGATATTTGATTTCATTCTAGTTGTGAAGTATTTTTAGTTTGATGTATGAAGTTGAGAAATACCTTTAAAGATTTCTAGTTAAAATCCCCTTCCTGTATTTGCTTTCTGTTAAAAGCAATAGTAGTTAAAAATTATTCTTTGAATATCAAACAAAGGTAGCTACCACCTTTTAAAATAAGCAAAGAATCGGTCTGAAAATTGTATGATTACCGATTCAACTGTGGCTACTTTTGTCACCTTAGTGGGTGTGAGAATAAAGATTTAGGTGATAAATCTATCAACCAACAGATTTTTGGTGACTTTGCTAGGGATAACTTAGAAAAATAATTGTTGTATAATAAGTTTCTCAATGCATAGTAGTAATGGTTCTTCAGAGGCGTAATGCTCCTGTCCTTCAGCCTAACATAGATTGGTTAGTTGGTGACCAAGAAGATACAATTACCGGTCATAGGTTGCTTGCTTGGCAACAGAGAAGAACTGACTATCAATATCACAGAGTTAATGAAGTATTAGAAGAAGAGGAGGAACTTGGAGATATTATAAGAGAAAATGTAACGTGCTTTGAGAATGCTCAGGAGATTGTGTTCATAGAAAATATACCACCTTTGGCTAGAAGAGTAGGAGCTCCTCCTGCATAGGCTCCTAGAAATCAGGTAAACAATAGGCAAAATCCTCCATGAAACCATCAATAGACAAAAGTTGGCGACTCCGTTGGCCTATCATTGTCTTGTCAAAACTTGGCTTCTAAAAGATATACTAGGAGTGATAAGAAAAAAGGGCTTGTCAATAAAGATTTTGAGTTCTTAGAAAATGTTGATTTTTCATATTTTCCACCCACCCAAAAAGTCAATTCTATCAGCATACCATCTTCTCCTCCTCCTCCTCCTAAACCTAGTGTAACTGGGGTTCCAAAAATATCTTCCCAAGCTCTTCTTTTGTGGGGTACTACCCTTCCTACATAGGTAAATTTTCCTCTAGTAATGGCACAACCCCAACTAGTCCCATGGGGGGGTCGTCATAGGTCCTTTAACCTTTGGAGCTGGTGCACAACTTGATGACTTACCCAAAGGTTTAGGAAAGATCATACCAAAATTCAATGGAGATGGAAAAGTTTCTCCTGATGAGCATATGAAAGCTTTCTTTGCTGCCTCTTCTATTCTTGCAATACAACATGAGGATGTTGCTATGAGACTCTTTGCAGAATCTTTGACAGATGTTGCTACTGACTGGTTTTATTCTCTTCCCAATGGCTCTATTAACAATTGGGCTACCTTAAGAACAAAATTTGAGAACATATTTAAGTCTATAGAAGACGATCAAGTCTTGGTTGCTCAATTGTGTTCAATGAAGAAGGAGATTCATGAGTCAATGAGGGATTTTGTGCCCAAGTTTAATAAGTTGTATAACAAAATTACTGCAAACATGAGGCCTGGTGCTGAATTGTTGAAAGAAATGTTCATTAACACTTTTCTGCTAGATGTGAGTTTCATTAATAAAAGGGAAGGTGCGGCTGATTTAGTTTTTGCACAAGACAGGGCTATATCAATAGAAGATGATCTGATTATCTCTAGAAAATGGAAGAAAGAATTACAAAATAGTAAGCCTTCTCCACTGAATTCTACTAATCCAGTCATTCAAGTATTGGCTAATGAAATAATCATTCTTAAGAGGAAAATTCCAAAGGGTTCCACATAGATGCCTTATCAAGATGTTTCCAAGAAATACCAAGGAGCTCCCAACAAAACACTTTCATTGCCTACTCCAAGCCAAAGGTTGGAAATTGAGGGTCCCTCTTCCTCTAGCAAGGGGAATCATTGTAATTTTCATTTGAATTCAGATAAAGAAGGAGCTACTTGTCCTAAGATGATTAGATTTATGCAAATGCTTTCAATGAATGAATGTACTGTCGAACCATATGTGGAGGAGCCTAGTCCATCCAATGATGTTGGCATGAACTTCTTTGAGTTTGTATAAGAAGCCGAAGCATGAGAGGATGTATATGTCAGAGTTGATGATCCTAATTGTGTTGTTTTCACTAGTAATTTTCTAATACTTGTAATACGACTGATTATGAAGCTCTATTGCTTGGTCTAAGTGTAGCCAAAGAAAAAGGTATCAAACAATTGAGGGTTGTGGGAGACACAAAATTAGTAGTGAAATAGGTGAGAAAGATGTACACTATGAAGAATGGTTGGCTTAAGCATTATAGGAACAGAGTTTGGGATTGTATAGAAGATTTTGATGCTTTTTCAATAGAGTCTATTCCTAGGGTTGATTCCTTGGCAGTTTCAACATCATTGCTTTTGCTACATCCAAATTTCAAAGATGAGTCCTATAGAATTGAAATTGTGTATAGGCCTAGTGTTCCTGATAATGCAAATCATTGGCAAGTGTTCAATAATGATCAACATATTATTGAGTTTTTAGAGAAAGTTGAAGCCTTTGCTCACATTTATTTTGAAGGTAGCAATGATGAAAACAATGATGTTTTAGAAGGTCACGTTGTTGCTCCTAATGGAAAGCAAACAAAAGTTATTCAATTGAAAGGTAATAAGATTCCAAAAGGTTTAGTTTCTCTTGAACATTTATTTAATAAACATAATCAATATTTGAAATAGGAAAGGTTTCTATTGAAACATATGCTGAGTATGATAAGGTAAATATTGGTACAAAAGATGATCCTAAGATTGTTTGTATTGGAAAGTGTTGTTCCCAAGAAGAGAGGGAGAGACTGATCTCTCTATTGACATGATACAAGGATGTTTTTTCTTGGTGCTACGTAGATCTAAAGAGATTTAGAAATGGAGAATTCTAGCATAAAATTCCATTGAAACTTGGTTCTACACCTTACAAGAAAAAGCAATGAACTTATAATCCTGTTAGTAAATAGATTTTTACTTCAAAAATGAATGAAAGAAAATGACTCAAATTTCCCAGAACTAATACTAACAGTTGGAGAAGTTACCATTGGATTGACAACTTTCCTCTAAATTTTAGAGGTACAACTCCCTCTTAAGATATGCAATGAATGAAAAATTAGGGTATTCTTTTAACCAAAAAGTAGGAAAGGAACACTAACATTTACCCATAACCATGAAAGTAAATGCGATGAATTGATTCAGAATGAAGTGGATGCAAAAAAATGATACAAAGCCCATTTATTCCACACCCACAATGAGAAATAAGAAAAAGAACGAGCAGTGAATTTCCCTTTCAACAGATGAATTATTTTGCATTCAAAGTTCTAAAAATAATTGCACATACAGTTTGCTATAACAAAATCAATATTGGAAGGAAATTGCAAGAGCCCAAAGTCTATTGACAATTTAAAGAAACATATACAAATGCAAAGATCTAAAAACACTTTCTTTATTTCTCCAATATCAAAAATATGAGCACAAAGGCCCAACACCTTACACAGCCAACTATATGAAAGAAAAACCCAAGACTGACCTTACTTCCCCTATTTCTCAGAATAGCCAAAATATGCCTCAAAAATTAACTTGGAGGTCAATATATACATGCACACCAAAACTGTTACATTACAAAAAGTAATGGTCTTGAAAATGACCAACACCAACAACCATTTTTAGAAAAGACGTTATTATTCTCCGTCGTGAAAGATTCCATGCATGTCACTAAACCACTGGCGGTGCTGGAACTCTATAGAGCTCCAATTGCATTTCCATAAATAAATTGTGGAATTCAACACATTCTTCTTCTTCTTCCCAAACATGGATTTCCCTATTGTACTCGACATAGCTGGTTTTCTCCTTCTAGGCCAGTGAGCGCAGCTGAGAGATGATATCAAATTGCTCTTCCTCTAAACAATTCACATCAGGTTGAAGAACAAGAACAAGTTGATCTTCCCATTCCCTGACATCACCCACAAGTAACATTTTGAGAAAACTCTGAAATCAAAAAACACTGCCACCTTCCCTTACATGCAGACCTATTTAACTTCGGCAGTGGAAAGTGGTCATTTATTCGCTAAGCAAAACATGTCAAACCATTTTTCCAACTTCGTTATTAAAGAGCTATCTTTTTAGAGGATTTTTAAAGATTATGTTTAAACTTTCTATTGTCGTCTCGAGAAATTGGAGAAGAAATTCCTTAAAGGCACCGTACACTTCATTAAATGCACTGACACTTTGGAAACAACAAATCTCGTTGAGGTCGCCCTGTCGCTACAAGCTAGAACCTTATAACTATGGGTCAAAAGTTCTAGAGTTTCTAGAACTACCGATATCTTGACAACACAAAACATCATTTCCAAAGGTTGCAAAAGGTCAGGTGATTTTGAAAGTTCAAAACTTAGTGACTCAGTTCAAGAATTTAACATGACCGTGATAGTTATAAGATTTGTTGAAGCCGAGACTTACACAATTTTACCATAAAAGGATGAGTTTTTTATTTATTTATATTCAATATAGTTTAAATAAAATAACATGAATGAATAGCATCTGTGGCTGTTAGTGTGTTGGTTTACATACAGGGCCACTACTTAAGCCTGATTTATAGCTGCTAGCTTTCTACCTTGGACACATTAAAAGGATGAGTTTTAAAACAACTTGTCTTGAAATAAAATTTTAGGGGGTAACATTGGCTCTGACTGGGGACTATATTTTTGTAGAAAATGCAGAGAACTCAGAATCATTAGGGCAGACCAGTCCAAGTTCATTGGGTATGGAGTGAAAAGAAATAGCAGGGGAAGACCAGGAACTAGAAAAAACCAAAAGCAAAGTAGAACATGAAAGGAAACTACACTAAAGGCACACCAAAAAAACCTAGCATATGTACATGGTCATGAAGACCCTACCTCAGATAACTTTGAATTGATCATGCAAATCCATTAACTGGCTGGGAGAAATAGATGCCTGTGTGGAATAATACTAGATGAATAAGCAACATGCACCCAATCAATCACCAGCTGGTGACCATCATAACCAGAGCACCATGAAAAAATTATTTGGATAAAATCATATGCCCAATAAGCCACCTTTCACGTCATACTTTTTCAATTGGATGACTCATGCAATTACTAATGCCTGTGATATCAAAATGTTCTTGATATAGCAAGCAAGAAGAAATCAACCCTCAAATTGGACATCCCACATATTAACCAACAGATGAGAACCTCTTTTAGTACAATCTACTTTCTTGGCAGAATATGATTGAGAATTATCCTTGACTGTTAAAACTCCACTTTGTTTTGATATCTTGTTTGTATACTACACACCTTGAAATTGCTTTTCATCACCCTCAAAAGTAATTTTTGCCATTTCAACAAAAGATGGCAGGGCAACATTATTCTCATTAGCATCATTATACCTTGCATCTTGGAAAAATGGTTCATTTTCTCTACCATGTGAGGGATTTTCAGGTTCATGACACAAATAAAGCTTCAATTCTTCCATTCATGTGAGACTCACTTTCTATGACATTTCCTCCATTTTTACCAAAATGTTTTGAATAAAAAAGAGTGAGGTTAAGATACTCGAAAAAAGGAGATTGCATATATTGAAAATCTATAAGCTGAGGGGTTGACTCCTGTATGACAGTTTGCCTCATGGGTTCATTACTCGAATCATTTACAACCTAATAAGTCTTCCATTTACCACTCAAGATCAAATCATCTTCAATTTTTACAGCCTCTTGTTGAGCAATTTGGATATCATTTACTCTACTTTTTAATTCAAACTGAACATCGGAATGCAAAGAGGAAGTAAAAGTACAAAACTAAAGTTGCTCACTTGGTTTTATGGGGGTGGGAATTTTCTTGAACAACTGGTTTAATCTATCTACAAAATCCCTGATGGATTCACCTTCTTGCTTATGGATGTCCAAATATTGTTTCTGTAGGATAGCTTGATCAACAAGACCCTTGTATCTTCCCAAGAACTTATTCTTCAAATATTCCCAATCAGTAATGTATCCATCTTCTAGATTTCAAATCCATTCTACTGCTTGTCTGATGAGACTCTCATCAAACAACCACACAAACACATCTTCTTCTTGAACTCCAAGAATCCCACATGCAATGGTGAATGCTTGAATATGATGATCTGGATCTTGAGAATCTTTTCCAACAAACTTAGGAAAATATTTCCTTGAACCTTCAGGTATGGTTGTATACTAAGGTAAAGAAAATGGTCTAATTTGAGTCCCCCATGGCATAGATGCTACCACAACCACAACATAACACTGGAATGCTTCTATCACATAGATTTTTCATAAACATAGAGTCACCAGCCTCTATCCTCGGGGAGGCGCCTTCAAATGAGAGAACAAAGCACCAACCACTTCGATTTCCCAATAGAGTCGCCAAAAATCAGTTAGTAAATAGATTTGTCCTTCGAAAATGAATGAAAGAAAATGACTCAAATTTCCCAAAAAGAATACTAATAGTTGGAGAAGTTGCCATTGGATTGACAACTTTCCTCTGAATTTTAGAGGTACAGCTCCCTCTTAAGATATGCAATGAATGAAAACTCAGGGTATGCTTTTAACCAGAAAGAAGGAAAGGAACACTAAAATTTACCCATAACCATGAAATTAAATGTGATGAATTGATTTAAAATGAAGTGAATGCAAACAAACGATACAAAGCCCATTTATTCGACACCCACAATGAGAAATAAAAAAAAGAACTAGTGAATTTCCCTTTCAACAAATGAATTATTCTGCATTCAAAGTTCCATAAATGATTGCACATACAATTTTCTATGACATAATCAATATTGGAAGGAAATTGCAAGAGCCCAAAGTCTATTGAAAATTTAAAGAAACATATACAAATGCAAAGATATGAAAACACTTTCTTTATTCTCCAATATCAAAATTATGAGCACAAAGGCCCAACACTTGACACAACCAACTATACGAAAGAAAAACCCAAGACTGCCCTTACTTCCCCTATTTCCGAGAATAGCCAAAAGATGCCTCAACAATTAACTTGGAGGCCAATATATACATGCACACCAAAACTGTTACATTACAAAAAGTAATGGTCTTGAAAATGACTGATGCTGACAACCATTTTTAGAAAAGACATTATTATTCTCTATCGTGAAAGATTTCATGCATGTTGCTAAACCACTGGCGGTGCCAAAACTCTATAGAGCTCCAATTGCTTCCATAACTAAATTGTGGAATTCAGCATGGTCTTCTTCTTCTTCCAAAGTGTGGATTTCCTGTTGTACTCGACATAGCTGGTTTTCTCCTTCCAGGCCAGTGAGGGCAGCTGAGAGATGATATTGAATTGCTCTTCCTTTGGCCAATTCACATAAGGTTGAAGAATAGGAACAAGTTCATCTTCCCATTCCTTGACATCACCCAGAAGTACCATTTTGAGAAAAATTTGAAATCGAAAAACATTGCCACCTTCCCTTACATGTAGACCTATTTAACTTTGGTGGCAGAAAGTAGTCATTTATTCGCTAAGAAAAATGTGTCAAACTGTTTCTCCAACTTCCTTATTAAAGAGCTGTCTTTTCAGAGGATTTTTAAAGATTATGTTTAAAATTTCTATTGTCATATTGAGAAATTGGAGAAGACATTCCTTAAAGGCATCGTACACTTCATTAAATGCACTAAAACTTTGGAAACAATAAATCCCATTGAGGTCACCCTGCCGCTATGAGCTAGAACCTTATAACTATGGGTCAAAAGTTTGGGAGTTTCTAAAAGTGTTGATATCCTGACAACACAAAACATCATTTCTAAAGGTTGCAAAAGGTCAGGTGATTTCAAAAGTTCAAAACTTAGCAACTCAGTTCGGGAGTTTAACATGACCGTGATAGTTATAATATTTGTCGAAGCCATGACTTACACAAGTTTACTATAAAAGGATGAGTTTTAAAACAACTTGTCTCAAAATAAAATTTCAGGGGGTAACAAATCCTAAGGTTGCAAAAGCTATTTTCAATGAAATTGATAAAATACTCAAGGATAGGATTATTTATCCCATCCATCATTCCACCTGGGTAGCCAATATAGTTCCAATGAGAAAGAAGAATGAGGAAATAAGGATATGTGTTGACTTCAAAAACTTAAATTAGGCATCCTTATAAGATAATTACCCTCTACGTGTGATGGATCATATTCTACAAATAGTTGCTAGCTCTAACATGATGTCTATGCTTGATGGCTTCTCAAGTTATAATCAGGTCGAAGTAGCTCTTGAAGACTAGCATAAAACAACATTCACCACACCCATTGGTGTTTTTGCTTACAATAGAATGTCATTCGGCCCTATCAATGTAGGGGCCACTTTTCAAAGGGCCATGGAATTATCTTTTGGTGATATGAGGAATAAAATTATAGTAATTTTTTTGGATAACCTAAATTTTTTTTCTAAAAAGAGAGCCAATCACTTACATGATTTTGAAGTAGTATTACAGCGCTGTAGAGAAGAAGGTATCTCTTTAAATCCTAAGAAAGGTGACATTGTCTCAAAGGATGGAATCAAAATAGATCCAAAGAGGGTAGAATAAATCATGCAATTGGGATTACTTGCCAACAAGGATGGTATAAGATCTTTCTTTGGTCAATGAAATTTTTGAGAAGGTTTGTTCCTAATTTTGTTGAGCTGACAAAGCCTATTTCTAATATGATGAAGGATCACCTAGTGTTCAAATGGAGCAATGAATGAAAACAATCTTTTATGGACATTAAGACTGTAATTGCAAATGCTCCTACTTTAGTTCATCCTGATTTTACTAAATATTTCATCATATATAGTTATGCCTCCGAGCACACCTTGTCAAGCATCTTGTTACAAAAGAATGAGCAAGGTATAAAGGCTCCTATCTCTTTTATGATCACTCCTCTAAAGAAGTATGAGCTTAAATATTACTTGATTGAGAAACATGCATACACTGTTGTGAAGGCACTCAAGAGTTCCAACTTTTACATTCTTCATTCTCATACTACTATTTTTGTTCCTAAAACTGTTGTGAAAAGTATTCTTACTCAACAAGATATTGGATGTAATAAAAGAGGATCTTGGATAGCTTAGATACAAGAATATGATCTAGATATTAAACCCACTAATCTAGTAAGGGGAAAGGGTGTGGCCAAAATGATTGCTGAGAGTAAACCAGTTGAAGAAGAAGAGTTACCATTAGTGTTGTTCACAAGCACAACTAATGATTGGTTTTCTGATATCTCTTATTTTCTGATCTATGGTGACTTCCCATCACATTTTTCATCAAAAGAAAAGAGAAATTTAAAACTTAAGGAAAACAAGTATGTTCTCTGGGAAGGGAATTTGTATAAAAAAGGTGTGGATGGGACTTTCTTAAGGTGTGTTGATAAGGGACATTAGAAGAAACTATTGGAAGTCTTTCATAGTGAGGCATATGGTGGACATTTTTTTGCTTTTATGATAGCCTTCAAAATTATACGTCATAGATTTTATTGGCTAGGTATGTTCAAAGATGCTTATGAGTGGGTATCAAAATGTGAAATGTTTAAAATTTACTGGAAGACCACAACTTGCTGCTTTACCCTTGAAACCCATGGTAATCGATGAGCCCTTCCAACAATGGGGTCTGGATTTCATTGGGCCAATCAATCTAAGTTCTAGTGTAGGACATACACACATATTGACTGCTACAAACTATTTCACCAAATGGGTGCAAGCTATTCTAGTAAATCATACCACCACTAAGGTCGTGTGTAATTTTCTGAAGGAAAATATTTTGGTAAGGTTTGGAGTGCCCAAGAAAATTGTCACTAACAACACTAGCTCTTTTTCCTCTACTGAAATCACTCTTTTATGCTATGATTATGGCATTAGTCTTTCTCATTCATCTGATTATTATCCTCAAGGAAATGGGTAGGCCGAGTCAACTAATAAGAATTTAATCTCCATCATCAAGAAATTAGTTGATGAAAATCAAAGAGGATGGCATAAAAATTTATACGATGCTTTGTAGGCTGACATAGTTACTTATAAAAGATTCATCAAAATGTCCCCCTTTCAAATAGTATATGGCATCAATAACACCTTGCCTACACCATTGGAGATTTCAGCACTTAATTTACAAAAGGCTATAGAAGATGAGCAATTTTAGACTACTTTGGAAAATTGAATTATGTATTTGAATAAGCTGGAGGAAGAAAGGGAGGTTGTGGTGGATAGGATTACCAAACATTAGTAGATGGTGAAAAAGGTTTTTGATAAAAAGGCTAGACAAAGGGATTGCAGTTGGTGATTCAGTTCTTCTCTGGGATAGGAGAAGGGAGGAAAAAGGAGCACATAAAAAGTTTGATTCTCTCTGGAGAGGACCTTTCCTGATCAAGCAGCTTGTTGGTGATCATGCTTATCAATTAGCTTATCCTGATGGTACTGTTCTATCTCTCACCTATAATGGGCAAGATTTGAAACTTCTTGAATAATTGTTCCATCAAGTCCATCCTTGTACATATTTTTTGTTTGTTTTTTTTTTCAGTTTTGGCTTGTTTGGTTTTGACTCCATTGCCCCATGAATAAGGCTTTATGCCATATTTTTGGATTCTCTACGTCATGTCAGTCCTGGTTCCCATTCAAAGCCAATGTTACCTGTGGGTATACTATGTATCATAGCCCTTTATTTTTTATCTTCCCTGGTCTTTAATCTTTTATTTTCCACCCAACCCTAAAGTTTGTGCCTCCATCTTAGTCTTTGTCGTGGGTTCCTCTAAGTTCCTAACTTCTTGTCATGCATTCTATGAGTTTTGAAACCTAAGTTGTTGGCATTGTTTGTCTTTAACCTTGTCCTTGGGTTCGTGTTTTTCCTAACTTTCCAATATCTCGACTTGTTCTTTAGTGGTGTCAAGTGAGTCAGTCAATTGTGAAGTTGGGGAGTCAGAGGTTTTCATAACTTCGCAACTCCTGACTTTGAGTTATAGAGTTTCATTTTTTTGCAACAAGGCAATATATTGTTTACCTGCGTGTTTCAAGGTGCCGCCTATGCATTAAATGATGCATACAATACAACTTGGAGATGTCTTATCAAGGATTTTTGTAAAGAACACAAATCTTAGTGTTTGCTTTATCGAGGATTAAAATAGAGCACCATATTAATTCAACACCAAACACACGTCTTGTCACTTGAATGACTTAAGGTGGTGAAGATTTATTTTTTTGAACCTAAAATAGCACCTATATCATCTGCAATTATTTCTTCAAGCATATGAGTGTTTCACTGTGTACTGTGAGCTCATGTAGTTTGGAATTGAAAATCGTTGGCTCGACTTAAGGGACACGAAGTTGGGATCCTTTAAGCTAGAAGAATCCTAGGTGCATTTGGAAAATGACAAAAGAACTACTATTGACACAAAACTGTTAGAAAGTGGACTAGCTCATGCCGAAGGTTTTCTAGAAGCTTTTCTGAGTGTAGACCTAATAGGTGCATGCAAGAGGAGAGACGTTCCAGAAAGACAAGAAATTAAAGCCGTGGATGGAACTGTTGTTGCTAAAATTTCTCTTGGAGCTATTTCTCACGCGCTAAGGATCCCTGAGAGAACACCTTTGAAGGACATGTCTATTAAAATGACAAGTGATTTTTTCAAAGTCAATGAAAGTTGGTGCAAAAATTCTATGGCCAAGGGGTGGTTGTTCATTAATTGGGCCAAAATAATTTGCTTCCATTTGAATGAACAATTAGTCAATTTTAGAAAACTGCTACTTTCCATCTGTGTTCTTGCCTAACATATATTATAGCCAGCCAAAGGTCATTTTTTCCAAGATTAAAACCACAGATACCTCCAACTTTGGGCATGCTTGTCTATAAATGGTACCCATAGTTTACTAAGCAGGTTGGAATGGGGGATTTTTCTCTTGTCAATGATGCATTCTTAATGGAAGCTGTGAGGAAATTGGATGGAAACCCTAAAGTGTGTTTTTATTTGTAGTCAATGTCTCTTGTATAAGAATTTGGAAGTTTTTATATACAATTTGATATATTTTCCTACTTGAGGATAGGAGGTTTTGAGAAAGCCCCACTAAAATTGCCTAGATATCCTGAAGATTTGTTGGTGTTCCTAGAAGTTTTTAGGCAAATGGCTATTGTGAATGTAAAATACATGACTATGGGAAAGAAGAGGTATCCTTTCCCATTGACAACCCCATCTTTCACATGAAAAAACAATCAAATGGCCAAATGTGTTGAAGGACTTCTCAAAGAATATAATCTCCAACATTTATTCATGAGGGCCAATTTTGATAGCAAGGGTTTTGTGAAACGAAATTTATATGGAGGAAATTCATATCAGCATGATCCTTCTATTGAGGATTTCTAGGAAGCCTGTATTGATGAAGTCCTAAAAAGAGATTACATGAGATTAACCCTTGGGTAGATACAAGATTTTGGTTTTCCTTTCCATATTCTTGAGGGTACAATTGATGGTTCGGTGGTCATTGAATTAGAATATGAGAATTTCTCTAATAAGTCTCATCCCAAGGTTGATTGGAATGAAAATAAAGTCTTGGATATGAACATACGGGCTGCCCCAATCATGAAAAGAACTCAGGATTAGCTGGAAGGAAAATTGTGACAAGTGGCAGGTTCTACTCAAGAACCAAAATATTCTCAGAAAAATGAGCAGGGGTCTTCTCAGACAATTACAATGGGCACATCCTCAGGGAGAATGGCTACAAGGTCTTCCAATGAAAATTCATAGTATGGGGGTGATGGTGAGAAACCAGAGGATATGGTTAAGCTAAAATCAGTATGTGAACAAGACAATCCATCTACCCCCACTCCTAGAAAGAAGGTTAATCAAACAAAACCTGTGCCTGAGGATTCTGATGCTACTTTTAAGAAAATTGTTGAAGATAATACTTTTACTCCATTGTCCAAAGTGCTCTTTTCCCCAATGGAAAATATACCCACTACTCCTAGCGAGTCTAGAGAAATTGCTCTAGAGAAAGAGAATTCAGTTTTGATTGTTCAACTTCCCCAATATGGTTGAGGAAAGTAGTAGAGAAAAAGAGGAAGTACACTCCTACAAAAACATTTGGAGTAGATACAGTTGCAAAGCTACTCCAAACTTCTTCAAGACCAAAGAAAGCTTAGAAAATGTCAAGAATACTGACTTATCCTACTTCTAGTAATCAGGTGCTAGAAATTGTTGACCCTATAAAAGATCTAAATGAGAATGAGATAACAGTAGCTAATTATAAAGTCACACATGTCGATATGGGGCCCCAAACACTTGAAGGTGATATATATCATGGTGATTGTTCAGTCAATGCTTTGATCAAGTGGGTAAAAGAAGAAAGGAAAGAAAAAGTGGCATTGCAATCCTAGGTTCTTGATTTGAAGAAATTTATTTCTTCTATAGTTCCTTCTTCTATATCTAGTGGATCCTCAAGTTCTCAAGAAGGAATCATTGATGAGTCCACAATGCAATTGATCAGAAATACCCTGAGCTATTCCAAAAGTGTCAGTGAATGGATTAATGAAATGCTTGAAGAAACTGTCCTCTTTATCAGTAAGTCTATGCTTTTCTATACCTAGGTTGTTGAGAAAAGGAAGGAATTGATGGCAGAGTTGTGGAAAATTAGAAAAGATCAGACTGGTCTGTATGTGCTTTCACAAGAAATCAAAGAGTTGATTTCCATGGACCGAATTAAATTAATTATTGAACAAATCGTGAGTGATCCGAAGGAATTAGACCCCTCATGGCCCAATTCATTGGAATGGAAATTAAGTGTTTATGACACCCTGGTAAAGGAGATTTCTATAGTACTTGAAAGGTACCTAGACATGCTGGTGGAGATCAAAGGAAATTGTCATGACCTCAAAGTTGAGATAACTGATGAGTTTGATGAGAAGATTCTAGATTCAAAGGAAATTTGTCTGAAATTTAAAGAAATATTCAGCAAGGAGATGGCTGATCCTATCACCATGACTAAAGAATCTTACTTGAAGCTCAATAGACTGCAAATTTATCTCACTTCTTTTAAAAGTAAAGCAAGTAGGAGGTTTGACACATTGAACGAGTTTGAAGAAGATCTAACCAAAATAAGAACTGGGCTACATATTACTACAACTCCAAGGAGCAAAGAGTTGCTTCCAATTATTTCTAAATACAGGGATTACAAAACCAGGATGAAGGCACAAGAGAAACGGTTATAGCAGGAAGTGGTCGAAGATCTAGAAGATGAAGAGGCTGAAGCGGCGGGAGATGATACATAATTAATTTTTTTAGTATTCCATGATAATTTCTTTATTTTGGCTCTTTTAAGTTTAAAAATATTTTAATTTTTCGGTGTAGTTACTTTCAAGAAACTGTTACCAAGACAATTTTTTTATGCTTTAAATATGGATTCGACTGGGGTGCTTAGGATCTTTTGGGATTTTCTCATTAGAGAAAAACTTTGTTATCTGAATATTTGCTTTCTGTTATTTTGATAAAGAAGAAAATGGTGGAATTTGTGCATTCGTAATCTTTGAATTATGGTGTATGATTTTTTTCTACTTATGTTGAATGTTCTGCCAACGTTTAATCTATGATTGGAAAAATAGATGTTTTGACTTGTTGCATCACTGTAGTATCATTTATCTATGAATAAGGATTCTGTGGTGATATTTTATTTCATTCTAGTTGTGAAGTATTTTTATTTTGATGTATGAAGTTGAGAAATACCTTTAAAGATTTTTGGTTAAAAGCCCCTTCCTTTATTTGCTTTCTAGTTAAAAGCAACAATAGTTAAAATTATTCTTTGAATATCAAACGAAGGTAGCTTCCACATTTTAAGGTAATCTAAGAATCGGTCTGAGAATTACATGATTATCGATTCAACTATGGTTACATTTGTCACCTTAGTGGGTGTGAGAATATGGAGTTAGGTGATAAATCTGTCAACCAACAGATTTTTGGTGACTCTGCTGGGGATAACTTAGAAAAATAATTGTTGTATAATAAGTTGCTCTATGGATACTAGTAATGGTTCTTCAGAGGCGTAATGCTCCTGTCCTTAAGCCTAATGTAGATTGGTTAGTTGGTGATCAAGAAGATATAATTATTGGTCTCAGGCTACTTGCTTGGCAATAGAGAAGAACCCCCGCCCAGATCTCCATCATGGAGTTGCTGAAAATCTCACCCGCACATAGGAAAATCTTAGAAGAAGCATCGGATTCATCCATTGTCCCCATAGATCTTGATGTAAACCAGTTCCAAGCTATGGTCAGACACATTACCATGCCACATCTCCTAACATTCTATGAGTAGGATCTTCCAACCCAACCATCTCATAACCGTACACTCCATCTTGAAGTCTTATTCCCTAAGAATAAAGTCAAAAGATTCTTGGTGGATGGTGGTGCAGGTCTAAATATTTGTACTCTCAAGCTAATAAAGAATCTAGGATTCTTTGTTGATGTCATTGAGAATAGTAATGTTATTACTATTAGGGAATATGATGATCAAGAACAAGTATCTCAAGGCAACATTCAGCTCCCTATTCAAGTAGGGTCAACAATCATGGAAACTACATGCCAAGTCCTTGATCTAGAACTACCTTACAATATCCTCGTGGGGTGCCCATGGATCTATGGGATGCAAGCTGTAACATCTACCTTCCATCAATTTGTCAAGTTTCCCTATCAAAATCAAGAGGTCATAGTCCATGGAGATCCTGAAACATTTTATTATTGCAAGAACCCAGAAGCCAAGTACTACAAAATCCACCAAGTACCAAAGAATGATGAGGGACCCACGTCTCCATATATAGACCCATCTACCCTCGCCTCCACTTTTGAGACAAAGACACCCTCCATTCCAGACATCTCTAATATCAAACTCATTATCCAAGATAATGGGTGTGGGGATTACAAAATGAAAAAGAGTGCATTTGTAGTAGGAGAATTACCTCAATCTCCTCAATCCCATGGGAAACCCCAACCGATTAAAACATCAGCTCAAACCTTTAAATTAGACCCCTCCAGATTCAAAAGGTGGGGTACCTAAGTCAAGAAGTGGTAGATGAAAGGGATATATCAAGCTTATTGTATCAAGATGAAATGCTCGTACCTGAACTTCCAATGGAGAATAGCAACAAAGGACTCTAATTAATGCAAGGATGGGGTTATAACAAAAATGAAAAGCTTGGAGAAAATGATAACAACCTACTAGAACCCATCATTCCTAAGAAGAGAATAAATAATCTTGGCCTTGGATGTACCTCTCCGAAAATAACCATACTTGGAAAAGGTGCCCTGATTAGAAAAGTCAAAGCTCCTCTTCAGGTACTAGTATCCTCAGGTTTACCTTTAGATAACTTTACCTTTGACATAATCAATGTATGTGACGAGGACCCCATAACTGACCTGCCCATCCTATTCGGGGATTCCTCACTTTTAATGATTAGTACCCTATCTTTTGAACCAAGTAGCCAGACCAATGAGTTAAAACTTTTCTACCCCCAACTCATCGATTTCGACCAATGAGGAACACCGATTTTAGACATGTTTGAAAATGATGAGGCTCTCTTAGAATTCATGGGATTGTGGGATACTCTACCATGTGGAGATCACAAAGTAGGGTTAAACATTGAGCTGGACACACATGCATATTATGGGGAAACAATTGAATCCCTTCATCGCAAAAATGAAAATTTAAGAATAATATCTAGGTCTTTGAGTGAAAATAACACCGTGACACTCTCTGACCCAAAAATAGTAAAAAATAAAGGATGCATCCAATGGTGAAAACCTCTCTAAGGTGCCAAAGGATGAGGGATTCAATCTTCCCTTAGTGCTATTCATTAGGAAAAGTCAGCAGTCTTGGGAGAGAAATGTAATCTGGTCAACCTAGGAACTGAGGAAACACCAGTTATCATCTTCTATGCAAAATCACTTTTGACAGAAGAACATGAACTCCTAGCTACTTTTCTAAGGGAAAGAAAGGTAAAATTTGCATGGACCTGCACTGACATGTCTGCTCTTGATCCAAAAGTTGTGTTTCACCATCTAGCTATCTATCCAAAGGCAAAGCTAGTAAGACAAAAGTTGAGAAAGATGCATCCACAAATAGCATTACTGGTCAAAATTGAATTACAGAAGCTCCTTGACGCTGGCTTCATATGACCAATTGATTATCTAGAATGTGTTTCAAATATTGCATGTGTCTCTAAGCCCACTGGGGGCATCCACATCTACATTAACTTTAGAGACCTAAACAAAGCGTATCCTAAGGATGATTTCCCTCTCCCAAACATATACATGATTGTGGATATGACAAAAAGGGAATGAAATGCTATCACTAATGGAAAAATTCTCAGGGTATAATCAAAACATGATAGCTAAGGATGACCAACATTAGACAAATTTCACTTGTCCATTGGGGACATATTGCTGGAACATGATGCCATTTGGGTTGAAAAATGCATGTGCTACCTATCAAAGAGCTATGACACTAATATTCCATGACATCGTGACAACCATCTCTTGAATGAAGATCATCCATACATGCAAAACCATGGGCTCAAAACAATGGAACAATTCAACTAGCACAAAACCATGTGTTAAAGACCGCTAAAGGTTAATCCACTAACTCTAACCCAAGAACTAGTTTAACCCAATTGCCCTCCCCTTACCACCTAGGAGAACTCCTCTCTTACCAGGCCTTTCCTTTCAGGGATTGAGCAAGCCATACTAGGTCTTACAACCATCAACCCAAATACATTGTAACATAGTTCTTTTACAAATCTGCAATAACACAATAGTAAAATCTCCCACTATAGCCAAAAAACCTTCAAACTTTTAAGAGAAAGGTGCCCCAAACTCTATTGGTGTAATTAATTATTTAATTACACTTTTGCATAAGTTTACTTAGGTAATATTTTAATTCCTAGGATAATTGTAATCCTTATCTAGTTGAGTTGTCTTTTTGCTCAAGATAAGATTAGGGTTGTGCATGTCTTGCTTTTTTGCATGATTTCCTTTTTGAAGGCTTTTGTATTATTTGTAAAAAAATTACATTCAATAATCATTATTATGGTTTTTGCTTACGCATATTTGCTCTGAGGGTTTATAGAACATCTCTTCTTTTTTGTTCTAAATATTTGTTGCACGTGATAGGTGATTGCATGTAGGTGATTCTTGGGGACTGTGAAGTTGGTTTTCAACTTCTACATGGTATCAGAGCTCCAGAACTGTGGCTTCTTGTTCATGATTTGAAGATGTTTCCTCACAACATTTTTTTTTGTGCAAGGGTTTGAAGCCAAGAGTTTTTTTTTTGTGGATCTGGGGGTCACCTAATTTTTTGGGCATTTTTGGACAAAACAGACCTTGCGATTGAGTTCATAGCGCCCAAAAACCCCTATTTTTATATAAAATTTGTCCTAATTTGGATACAGTTGAACTAAAGGAAAAAAAATTTCCCCAAGGTGACGGCCCCAAGACACACAAATCAAGGCAGTTTTTTTTCAAATTAAAAAAGAAAAAAATCCAAAATTTTTTGCAGGAAATCCCGTGCAGCTAGTTTAGTCCCTACCACCACCAGTCCTTAGCCCAGCGGCCACCGATCCACCACCGGGCAGCCTCCCAACTCCTCTGCACCGTTCCTCCTCTGCTATGGGTCAAATAAGTTGCCAAGGGCTCCTATTGCTCGGCATGGTCACCTGGACGACCAAGAGCCTTCGCTAGTTGTAATTGCCGGGGCATATAGACTGCCGACTTCCACATGTGACCGGAACCCTCAAACCACTTGTGGTTTCCTCAAACTAGCAGATTTTTTTTGTGCAACCCTAACACTTGGTCATATGGGTGACTAAGGGCCGAACCAGAGGAGCTAAATTTTTTGCACCTTGTTAGTGCTGAAAGGGCCTCTTTTCAGGGCTTTTTTTCTTTTTGGCGTAACTTGGGCAAACAACATTGGTTTTTCAAAAACAAGATATCGTCGGAAAGCTGGTTTGACGCTCTTCGTAGTGGTTGATGTTTGATTTCCTGATTTTTCATTTTTAATGCCTTTTTCTACCTCTAAAGTCAGAATTTGTTGTTTTCACTCCGGGAGGTGTAACTTTTGCGTCCTGACTTCATTTTGCAAAAACAAATAGGTGTTGGAAAGCTGGTTTAGTACTCTACACAAATCTCAAACCTATTTTTTTAGATTTTTTACTAGGTATCTGATATTTCTGTTTGATCTCAGCCCTTACCTTTTTTAGTTATTTTTCTTGGGAAGCATGCAATCAGGTAATTTTTTTGAGATCAAAGAGCATTATTTTTTTATTTGAGAGTATATATTTCTATTTTCTATCATGGATACACATAATATTGCACCCCTTACTCCATTCAACTATTTTGGTTGGAAAAAACAAATGGAGATTCATTTGAAACACAAAGGGTTGTATAGGGTAACCATGGGTACAAAATTTGAACCTACAGGTGCTACTGAAAAGAGAAAGTGGTTTAATAGGTGTGATGATGATTCGTAATTAGAGGTTTACAAATTAGCTTGTAAATTAAATATAATTACAGTAATTTCCTGATCTAATACAAGAGGTTTACAAATTAGCTTGTAAATTAAATATAATTACAGTAATTTCCTGATCTAATACAAAATTGCATGATTATGCTTTTTAATAGTTGAAATTACAAAATAAGTAATTAGAAATTCAAATATTGAATTTAAACTAGAGAGAAAATTGAGACAGAAGAGAGAAGAGTGAGACAAAGAAATAGAAGGATCACAATGCACATATTGATAACAGAGTTTGTCCAATGTGGACTACGTCTCTGGGTCTTCTTCTCAATGTTGGGACTGCTTTATTGATATCGCCAAGCAAAATTATGCTTTGTTACAATACCCAAGCTCCAAGAACCTGCAATAATCTCTCCACAATCTCTCACTCTTTTACAATTTTTGGTGTACAAAAACACCTTGTAAATTCTCCTCCAAAGAATTATTTCTCCCAAAATGAACTTGAATAATTCTCCCTATTACAATTCTCTCCAAGAAAATTCTCGTACAAAATTCTCCACTCAATAATTTCCCAATGTCCCTTTACAAAAATCACCCCTTTATATACACATGTATTTGCTAATATGGCTTTAACCATATTTTTTTGCAAATATTGCATATCTCCTGTATACAAGTAAAATTCCAACCATTTCCCCCTTTTACAATAAAAATCACTAATATCCCGTTAGTATAAAAAATTAATCTTTCAAAAATAAATCCCCCTTTGGCTTTTATAATTCTAAGCCATACAATTAAAAAATGAACCCCTTTAACTATGGGTCGTTATAATTTTGGACTTACAAATAATAAAATCCCTTTTAAATGAGTGGCTTATAATTCAAGCCTTTAATCCTTTCAAGATTTATTCCTTTAATAATCTTTATGAATTACTTAAATTCTTATTTAAACCCCTTAAAATATTATAATTTGGGCTTAAAGGGGTTAATTGTTGAAATATGAGTTTACGGGCTTTTTTTCCTCTCCTTGTTTTATGGGCAGGATTTAAACCATCATGTGTTTTCTTTTAACAATATGGTTTAATCCATATTCCTTTTTCTACCATGTCTGTGCCAAATCATCACTTCCGCCACACCAGCTTGCTAATGTCATCAAAGTCAACCAGAGTCAAAATTTTGACCAACCTTTGACCAGCCATAACTTTCACATACAAGCTCCATTTTTCAAACCGAATATAGTTCCAGAATTAGCGCAACAAGCACTAAAACTTGGCGTAATTTTTATTTCATTTAAGACAATCAATTTTTTTCCTTTTTGAACCCTTGATTCCCCTGTTTGACCGAACCTTTGATTGAGCATAACTTTTGCATACAGACTCCTTTTGAGCCCATTAAAGTTGCATCAGGATCATGTCAGCGAGCTCTACGCATTGATGATTCTTTGGATGAATTATGAGACTATGGAATTTTTAGGTATTTTGGATCCACCTTGATCAGATGAAGCTTATGGTACATTATGTCTATCTCTTTCATCTGACCTTCTTTTTCATATTGAGTCTTGCACTACACCCCATGAGATCTAGACTACTTTAGAGCCTTTGTTTGTGAAGTAGGATTCTATGAGAGGGTTTCAATTAAAGAATGAGCTTATTGACTTAAATCTTAGGGATTTTGACAACATCCAAGAGTTTTTCACCAAACTCAAGTCTCTTAGATTGTAGTTGTCACAGTGTGGTGTTTAGAAGGAAGACTCTCAGTTGATATTGTCCATTCTTTCTAAGCTTGGACCAGATTATTTAGTTTTTGTATCTACCTTTTATGCCACTAGGGATGCTCTTGGTACGAGATTCACTATGCCATCTCTTGATGACTTTGCTTCATCTCTCACTCGAGAGCAAGCTAAGTTAGCTAGCATGGGCACGGTGAAACCTTCTTCATCACAGACACTCATTGCATCTCAGGAGCCCAAAGATCAGAAGGCTTCTACAAGAAAAGGAAAGAAACAGAAACAAAAGGATTCCAAACCTCATGAGTAGCAAAAGGAGTCCTCAGATTCATCCTCCTCTTCTAAGGGGAAATCATCTAGGAAGGAGAAGACTACATGTGCATTTTGCAAGAGGGAAGGACATGCAAAACATAATTGCTACAAGAAGGACATGGATGAGCCGAAACATCTTCTTTAGAAACATTAGATTGATTTTCCTTCTAGGATGTCTGGATCATCTTCTTCTCTTCATTCTTCTTCTTTAGAGCAACATGACAAGGGCACAACTGGTTTACATACTTCATCATATATGAAGGGACATGCTCTTTGTGCTTCTTCATGTATTGGATCAGGGAGATGGCTTCTAGATTCAAGAGAATCTCATCATATGGCATCTTCATAGTCTATGTTCACTTCCTTTGAGCCTTGCACTATGTCTCCCATTTTGATGGAAACAACACTTACATGAGTGTTATAGGGAAGGGGTCTATTAGTTTTGGGGAAAACTCCTTTCAAGATATTTTGTGTGTCCCTCACTTGAAAAAAAACCTTCTTTCCATCTATCATATCACACATGGAGGCACTTGGAGATCTATGGATTTCATACCTAATTCGGTTATCATCATAGACTTGGAGAGTATAGCAGATATTGCTACTGGGATAGTGGATCACTCATCTCGGTTGTATTCCTTTACCGATTTTGCTACTGATGGTGCTTCTGTTCCTACAACTATTCCTCACACTTCTAGTGTTGGTGTTCTCACTTTAGATTATGTTCTCGAGCCTTCCATTCGATCTCATCCACCTCCTATTGATATTTTTGTGGCTACTGATGTGGCTTCTTCTATTTTAGTGAAGTAGGATCCTGTTGATCATCCATCTCTGGAGGCTACTCTTGAGTCTTCACCTACTTTGACTTCTTCATTGGTTGAGTTCACACCTGCTTCTGTGGAGACATCTTGGGCTACACCTACTTCACCTTCAGATATTTCTTTCATTCAACCTCTTCCCTCTCACTTCTTTCATGAGATGTGGTTTCTTTAGTCTTATTGGAGCTACTTCATTCTAGGGGGCTATGTGGCTTCTTTCTTCCTCTCTAGTTATGGGGGGGTTCTTTCATGTATCTTTGTGATGGATGGTTTCCTTGGGGGGTCTTATGGAGTCCTCCATCTTTCATCACTTAGTTAGTTTGCATTCTATTTTGGGGAGGAGTTTTGTTCCCATGTGGTTTTCTCCTTTACCCCATTTGATTTAGTTTGCATTGCATTTGTAAATGGGTACCTGATCAGGCCTTGTTGCTAGGACTCATTTTTTGCATAATAATTCACTTCTCCCTAAGTTTCACTTATGGAGGGTGTTGGTGTAATTAATTATTTAATTACATTTTTGCATAAGTTTACTTAGGTAATATTTTAATTCCCAGGATAATTGTAATCCTTATCTAGTTGAGTTGTCTTTTTGCTCAAGCTAAGATTAGGGTTGTGCATGTCTTTCTTTTTTGCATGATTTCCTTTTTGAAGGATTTTGCATTATTTGTAAAACAATTACATTCAATAATCATTATTCTAGTCTTTGCTTGCACATATTTGCTCTGAGGGTTTACAAAACATCTCTTTTTTTTTCTTCTAAATATCTGTTGCATGTGATAGGTGATTACATGTAGGTGATTATTGGTGACTGTGAAGTTGGTTTTTCAACTTCTACAAACTCTACCCAACCATTAGCTTTGATACCAAGTGTTGAAAATGAAGGTAATTATGTAGCTTAAGACTTGCAAACCTATGTAATTGTAGATTTAATTAAGTGTTCTTTTTCACAATTATTTGTGTATGATTATCTGTTTAGATTCATTTTACCAATTGTAGAAGAACAAGACCAAAAGATAGAAGTGACACAACATATACCGTTGAGAAACCTTTTCGAGAAAAAATCCCACCACTAGAATCAATAGTGCTTGTATTATTTAACCTTAGAATAAGATTACAATAATTCTTTATCAATCCTTGCTTGAGATGCTTCTTTTTCCTTCAAAAATTCTTCTTCACAACTTGCAATAAACTCTCATGTGTCCAAGCATGAATCCACACATCATGTTCCATGATTCACAAAAGTACTCTCTTAGAACTCTCTTCAAATTTCTACAATAAATAGACAATTATGGACATTGTAAACTCCAAAGAGTTGAAAATTACAAGAGTTTAAAGCTCCTCAAAAATATCTACGCCATTCTTGTGCAAGTAGAGTTCTTCCATGAAAAAAAATGTCAAACCAAGTCCTTCATCAATTTGGGCATCCCAAACTGAAGTCTTAACTCAATGTTGATTACGAAGATATATTCCAAGCTTCTCCTCAAAGTTGGCACCCAAGAATGGGCCCCACTTAACTGAGCCTTGTAAATATCTTCTCATGTAAAGGTGTTAACTCCAAGATCTCAACTTGGGCACCCAAGGTGGGTCCAAGTCAATCGTTGTTAACTAAAACATATCTTTGCATCAATTCATGCAAACATGATGCATGATTGATCATCCCCACTTAATTGAATGTAGCCACCTGTTATCTGTCATGCAACTTAATTCATTAGCATGCAACTCAAGTCAACTAAATTCAACTAACATGCAACTCAAACTAACTACATGCAACTGAAAATAACTGAACAATAACTGAACTGAATTGGATTAAACTAAACTAAACTAAACTGAAGTCCACTCATGTAAATATCAATTCCTAACTTCTAGGATCTTTACATGCATGATTGAAGTGTTATCTTTCTCCAAACAGTTAACTGAAAAACAAGGTGGGTTCCACCTTCCATGTGGGCACCCCATGTACTCCTATTTTGTAGGAGCTCTTCTTGGATGTCCTCTATTCCTATCATTTAGGAATAATTACAAATGTCAATTTACATGTTCATTTCATTTAAATTTAATCTCTTTCCAATCCTAGTGTTGGGGAACACTTTCCAAGGACTTAGGAGATACATGAAATATGTTTAGGATTGCAATTAAATGGAATCCTATTCCCAACAAAAATCTGACTATTATTTGGTTTTGTATGAACTTTACTTTGCATTTAATAATATAAAATTTATTGGAGATGATAGAGGATTGAATCACCTTTCATTTGCAATTGGTTTGGATTTGTCTACCCCTACTCTGCATCAATTACAAGTTTTTGACAATTTTGAATTAGTGGTGAAACAAGTGTGAAATCACTATTCTTTCCATGATAAAAGATTAGGAGGCCATCACCATTATGTATGGGATTTGATCAAGAGTTTTGATGTTTTTAACATCTAGTTGATCCAAGGTGTAAAAATAATGTCATTGATGCCCTAGCATAGGTAGCTAGCACATTGCAACCACTGTCCTTATTTGGTTTGAAGAGATTCATAGTTAAGCTCACTCTTACGACTTTTGTGCTAGATAACATTACCGATTTCCAGGTATTTGAAAATGATGAGCACATATTAGAATTTATTACTAGTTCAAATGTGTTTGTAGCTCAGATTATAGATGAAGCAAAACCTGAAGGAGTTGAGATAGATCTCGAAGTGGTGGTCAATTTGAAGACTAATACAATTCCTCAAGGGATGGTTTAGTTAGAGTGCATATTCGACTTAGACTAGTTAAGGCCTAAGATCAACATTCAGAAACAAAGTCAGTTGGAAATAAATGTGATACTTACAATATGGACACAAGTGAGGAAGCAAAGAATATCCTTATTGGGAAGGTTTGTACTCTAGTAGAGAAAGAGGGTACAGTTAAAGCAATTAATATATATCAAGATGTGATATCTTAGAGTTATGAGTATTTAAAGACATATGATACTTCTATTATTACACATACTATTCCTCACAAGCCTAGTGTTGAACCTTTTAGATGATGACAATGGCTTGTCAATGCACTCTTGGAGCAATAATTATGGATGATTTGATAGTGTTCTTCAAATGAAGAGAACACCACATTTTAGATTTGTGTAATGTGTTCCAAAGATGTAGAGAATTTGGTATCTCAATTAATCCTAAAAGTGTATTTTTGAAGTCACTAAGGGTAAGATTTTTGGTCATGTTATTTCAAAAAAAAAAAATTTACATTGATCCAGAGAGAGTGCAAGTCATCTTGAAGATCCAACCCCCATCAAGCAAGAAATAACTCAAGTTGTATTTCATCAAGATCAATTTTGTCCGCAAACTTATCTGAAGGTTTTGTAGAAATCATGAGACCCTTGAATGCTATGCTGAAACAAGATGTAAAAAAGAATGGCATCCTAAAGCCAAAAGATATTTTGAAGAGATCACATAGGCCATTGTTGAGGCCCCAGTACTAGTAAGTCATGATTATGCTAATCCCTTTTATATCTATTCTTTTTCATTAGATCATTTATGTGCGATAATGCTCACAAAAAAGAAGGTACTAGGTGATGAACGTTTGGTAGATTTTATGAGAAACCCTTTGAAGGATGCAAAGCTAAGGTATCCAAACATAGAAAAGTAAGCCTATACCTTGGTGAGAGTAGGTAAGAAACTTAGGCATTATATTTTGAGGAGTAAAATATGCAATAGTGCCTGATTCGACTGCTAAGATATTAATTATGTAAAATGAACTAGGAGAACACATAGGAAAGTGGGTCACCATGTTGTAAGAATTCAATTTGGAAATTGAACCTATGAAGTTGGAAAAACACCAAGACTTGATGCAGATAATGGATGAGACTGATCCTTATTCAATATCACATCATTATAATCTTGAAGACATTTCCCTCAATGAGTGCTATGATGACATTACTTTCTATCTGCTTCATCAGCGTTGCTCACCCCATTTGAAAACTATTTAAAGATGTGCATTATAGTTGAAGAGTAATAAATTTATGCTCAAGGGATTAGTTTTGTATAAAAGGAATCATGAAGGTATATAGTTGATATGCCTAGGTAAATAAGAAGCATCCAACATGTTGAATGATTTCCATGATAAATTCAAGATAGGTCACAGTTCAGGAGATGCCAGTGCACATCGAGTTCTAAGGGTAGGATATTATTGGCCAAATGTGTTCCAAGACACACATCTACATGTATCTTCTTGCCACACATGCTAGATAGCCACAAATAAAGTGAGGTATGTTGCAATATCTAGTAGTCGAGATACGTCCTTTTGCATAGTGGGGGCTAGAATTTATTCGTATGATCAATCCTCCTTCCTCCATGGGCCACAATAACATTATGAATACTACTAATTATTTCACTAGGTGGATAGAGGCCACAACATGTAAACAATGTACTATTGATGTAGTAATCAAATTTCTTGAAGAAAGTATCAACACTTATTTTGGTTGTCCCTTTTCGTTAGTCTACAATAATGGTCCTACATTTTCATCACTAAAATTATCTAATTGAGCCTTTAATTATGGGATTTCTTTAAAAAAAAATCCAATTATTATTCCCAGGGTAATGGTTTAGTTGAATCCATGAATAAAAATATTTTGAATATTGTTCATAAGTTACTAGATAAGAATCCTAAGGACTAGCACACCTAGTTAAGATTCACTCTTTGGGAAGATTGTACTCGAAAGAAAGTTGCCTTGTGGTCTTCTCCTTACCACATGGTATATGGTTTGGATCCTTTCTTCTCGATGCACCTAAAAATCCCTACTCTTTAGTTTATCAATGAATATTGTGACGAAGGGGATAAGTTATAATCCAGCCTTGCTCAACTCCTCCATTTGGAGGAGAAGCATGATCAATCCAATGATAGGTTACTTCTAATACAAATTATTTTGTATCTATTTGACTTTTGGAGCCCTCTTGAGACGTTTGAAACCACACACATTACATTAACATATTAAAGAAAATTCTTGAATCTCCTAGTAAGGAGTTGTATTGCTAGGTATAAGGTGAAAAATCTTAATTTCCCTTTCTAGCTTCACTAATATTCTCAGCCCTGAACTATTATCTTCATTTCCCACGAGTTGAGAAAAAAATAAGTTTCATGAAAATATAAATAGAGCAAAGAAAATAAATATTATTTAATCAAAAACAAGTTCAACTATCAGGGGGTTTAAATATTTCTACTAAGACTATAAATTCTTGGCTAGTAGTAGAGCTATGTTTGATAGAATAACAATGATAACCTCATCGGGGCTATAGACACCTAACTAGCAACAAGGCTCTATCTAGGTTTCTTTTTGAGAAGGATTGTTCATGTAGCCTTATACTTTGTAGTGCACTTCCTTTTGGGTTATTTCAAAAAAATTAATGCACTTCACACACACTTTGGTTTTTAGCATTTCATGGGGGATTTCTTGGTCATTTGAATTTTGGTGCTTGGTATTTTGGGTCTCTTATCTCGACTAATCTATGAAACCAAAGATTTTGGGTTTGTGATTCATATTTATCTTTGAAATTCTCTAGAGCATTTCCCTAGATTAGTTGTCATTTGTTGTGCCTTGCACACATTCCCTATTGGAAACAAGGACCCCCTCTTTCTTTTTGGATTCATTTTTTAGGTTAGGTCATGTTAGGGTTAGTTTTATTTTGGTTTCTTGCTTGCTTTTGGCTTGGGGTATAATTTACATTTTGGAATTTAGAAGAAAGAATTACAAATATTTGATTAAGTTCAGTCCTTCATAAAACCTGTAATGAAGAGTGCACTTAAAAGTCTTGTATGTTTAAAATCCTCACAAAATCATCTTGGTCTAATTTTCCACATGAATTACATACCCTTCTTTTTAGAAAAGAATGGAGATCCCAAATTTATATAGGAATGTACCTATTGAATTCTCACAAAAGCTAACCTAGTTTATATCCCTATGTATGAGTGCTTAACACTTTGTTGTTGAAAACTTCTAGAGATTGAGAGGGGGGTGGATTAGTCTTATCAAAATTTCATCCCTTCCAAAACTTAACTCTTTCAACACAAGACAACCTTCTTTACTAGATCAAAAACCTTTAAGAAAATTAGTAACAAAGAATGATATAGCAGTTTGAATCCTTAGAAACTTCAACACTTCTTAAACAATGAAAGATATAACAATTCTACTTCTAACCAGATCAACAACAATGAAAAATAAAGAACACCCAATTTACATGGAAAAACAAATGATCCCAAAAAACCATGGTGAGAGTTAACTCACAATATAAGGCTCATTGCCAAAAGGAAATGTAGGAAGGCTCACTTCCTTAAAGAAAGATACATAAAACTTGCTAAACTTGAGACAACATGACTTCAGGAGAAAGATATAGGGATGTGATGAGATTCACTATCTCTAAGTAGGATACAATATGATTTAGAGAGTATTACAATGATTTCCAACACAACACTTTGTTGACTAAGGAGTTATAGCTTGATTGATCTTTCCTTTCACACATTTTAGCACTATAGCTATTGGATATTCAATACAATTTGCACACATACTCCTTCATATTTGTACACACTTCTCCATCTTGTTGCATCTGAAATGATCTTATATTTATATATAACACAACACTTAAACTTCAATTAGGTTGACCAAGAAGAGGTTAAAACAATGAATTCAATTGGTTGGAAACAAAAAAATACAATCCTATCCAAAGGATAGAGAGGACCAAAACACTCTTAACAATTTTTCCAATGTCATCCAAAATAATTTACACATAGGTACACATCAACCTAAGTCAACATCAAGGAAACATGTGGATGAAACATTGAAGCGCATAACCAGTTGGCTCAAAAACATACTTCCAATTGAATTTACTTGATGCAATCCTAAACAGGATAGGTCAAGATCTAAACATATCATAACACATCTTCCATTGTTGGCATAACCCCAAGCACATGACACAAGCCCTGTTGGCCTAATATCCACAAATAACCCAAAAATCCAACTCGAGGCACAATACAACACCAAAGTGAACAATTAGTGTAATTTCCCCATTCTCGCAGTGACATCTTGGTGACTTGATTCTAGCCTATACAACATTTCCATGGGTTAAATGGAAAGATAAGGGAATGATATTGGCCATGAGAATCATAAATTTTGGAGAGGAATTATCCTTACAAAAAAAAAAAGCATTATGTTGATCATATTTTATTAATATCTCATGGTCCACTTGTAAGTCACAGCAAACAAGGAGGTCCACTCACAAGTCAAAGCAAAAAAGGAGGTACACTTGCAAGTCAAAGCAAACAAGGAAGTCTAATATTATCTTCCTTGGCTAGTCGACCCACATCAAATCAGATCCGATTTTCTTCTAGAAGGTCAATTCTCTCTCCTACGGTGGTTTAGGAGACTTAAGGGAGAAGGAAACCAATATTTTAATAAATAAAATCAGATCCTTAGATAAGGACAACTTAGATGCCTTGGTGAAGAAGGAAAAGAATATTTTAATGAATAAAATCAGATCCTTGGAT
Source organism: Sequoia sempervirens (assembly GCA_007258455.2). Classification (NCBI taxonomy): domain Eukaryota; kingdom Viridiplantae; phylum Streptophyta; class Pinopsida; order Cupressales; family Cupressaceae; genus Sequoia; species Sequoia sempervirens. The sequence goes on along the minus strand of VDFB02058242.1, from coordinate 670,469,530 downwards.
AAGGATGACTTAGGTACCTTGGAGAAGAAGGCAAAGAATATTTTAATAAAATAAAATAAGATCTTCCCTAAAGGCAGTTTAGGTACCTTAGCCATGAAGTTATTGAATATTTTATTGAAAACAAATCAAATTCTCTTCTATGGGTGGTTTGGACTAGAAGCCTTATTTAAAGGAATGGAGGGTTGTGAAATTATCATGTTTGCATTGATATTTTGAAAACTCATTGTGAAGAGAGAGATTTCTCTTAGTTGGAAGTGATTTCAATCGATTCAAGGTGATGCTCCCTTAAATACAGTGGTATGGTGATGAGAGGTGAATTCACATAGAGTTCATCACAAAACTTCATTGATATGCTTTTGTGGAGATTATACCTTGAAGATATTGAGTTTTGAGGCTGGTTTGGTTGCTCATCCAAGGGGGAGTCAAGGAGATTTAACCATATTTTGATTTCAAAGAACCAATCATCTCTTTTTGCACATTGGGCTTCAGTTTTGTGGAGTTTGCATTTGTGGGTTGGCTAGAAATCCACATCAGATTATCTCAAGTTGTTGGAAAACTAGTTTTAGACTTGTCATCAATTGTATTTCAACCTTTTGCAGGCATAGGAGGTAAGCTGGGTTAATTCTCTACCTTTCTAGCTAGGCGATTCCAAATTTTGAGCTATTTTTGCAAACTTTGAGGAGTTTCAGCATTTTTGAGCTATCTATAGTCCAATACAGGTTGTATACCAGTTGCTATAGAGATTAATCTATCATGTCAAACCACCAATAGTGCTGCTACAACCTTACTTTAGTCAATGATCGAAGGGAAGTTCATCAAGACTACCTAGGGTTTCATCCTTCAATCTCTTGGCTAGGTTTTGATATATATTTTGGTTATTTTGCATACTGTATGAATTCTAATTTTCTAAATCAGATTATCTAATTGTAAGTTGCAATTTTTACTCTATTGTAATCAGATTGTTCATTCAATAAGAAGCCATCAACGTTTTCTTGGTATGTCATTCTCATGTTTTGAATGATTTGGCTATAGCTTCATCATTTGATATTTTGTTTCATGTTATATTTAAATCTTTTATCTACTTTAAAACATTAAGCTAGCAAGTAGAAAAAAATCTGGTTGAGATAAGGTAGGCAAGTCTTACAATGGTATCAAATCCAAGTTCCTGCCAACTTGTGCATTACAAACCAGAGTGTGTTTCAATTATTTATCAGGTTACATTCATGGCTAGAATCAAAGATGACAGATTGCTACCTACTTTCCTTCTTGCTTCACCAACAAAGGAAACAGTTTCAAATAAGAAAATTTCAAAGAGCCCAACTCATAATTCATAACAGTATGAAGATTCAGTACCAAGGAAGCCTAAGTATTCTATACATTCAACAAGATCAACAAGTACAAGTTCAAGTTCATCCAAGAAGGTTAATGATAGAGTTATGCAAGATATTATGAAGGGCATGAATGATCTCAAAAAGTTTTATATGAAATCCCAACAATAATTGTCAACAAGATTAATGTCAACCATCGTGTCATTTGCACAACAAGAAAAAGAAAAAAGAACAAAAGAAACTCATTTGATGTATCTACAAGTGAAGTTGTCAAAAGCCTCCATGAGGAATTTGAGAAGCAAGTTGATTCAAAGCATGAGTATGGCATTAACATGGGTAACTCTAATGATTTGGAGAATGGTACACTAGTTGTCATTGATCAACCTATAGGTGAACATAATTCTAGATCAGTCATTAAAGAAAAAAAATTGTAGATGATTCTACTTTCTATTGTGATGATGATTCCTTGCATCATCATGAGATATCAGCCATTTCATTTGAGGATGATGGAATTGTAGAGTATTCTAATGTTGGTACTCAATATTTGGGTGTTAAAGATGAATTATGTGTTGTGGATTCATGCCACAAACATTATGATTTTGTATATCAGACCTTGGAAGATGTGAACAAGACACAATTTTTGTGTGATGGGTGGTTACAAAGAGCTAAGAAGGAAAAGATGTTGGCTGCCCAAGCACAACAACGCTTGCAAAAGGTCAAGGAATGTTGCAATCATATAGATCAAGCAAGACAACAAAGAGAAGCCTATCTTTGATCACTATTTCTTCCAAGGGAAGAAGACATGGAGATGGAGCATACAAGGGATGAACCTCTTGAGATGAGGAACCAAGAAGAATGTGTAGATGTACGTGAACAAGAGAAGAGGTATGATTCAAAAAATCCTATTTATGTACCTAATTTACATCTTGAGACTCATGAGTTACCTCTAGTTGATATTCCATTAAAGGATCAAGTTATAGAGTTGGGTGGAGTAGTCGAATACACACTTGGTGGATCAGCCACTAGTGTTATACCTACATATGTAGAGGGAGTCATAAGTGATTCTATTTGGGTTGAATATACATCATCCACAATGGAGGAACATTTTTCAAGATTATATGAGGCATTCTATCATAGAGACTTGACTATAAAGACAAAGAGATTGCCTAACAAGAAAATCCTACAATTTGACAATGTTTGGTTTGTCAAAGATACCACACCATGTAGTTGGGTAGAAACAATAATCATATCAGATAAGGAGATGAAGATATGGATCAGTTTGGTGGCAGCTATGGCAGCTAGAAGAACATATAGCTTTTAGTTGGGTACACCTCTTAGACCAACACTCATGGAGGAGCAACCTATCTGTGAAAAAGATACAAGAAAAGGCAAGGAAGTCCCCTCAGAAAGTTATGATCACAATTCTAATTTTCCTAGTATGGACAAGCATGAGGAGCACCCAAATTTGGGGATACTTGATGGGAGGTTGTTGCTAAGAAAAATCCTATAATTTCATATCATGCCCATGAATTGGGTCATTGAGTTGATGAGACACCTCAGTTGGTGAGCCAATTGAAGGCTAAATTCAAGTTTATGAGAGAAGAGATGGCATATATATCCCATGGGGCAGCAAGGGATGATGTTGGCACAAATAATCTCAACTCAAATTTGAAGAAGTCCCTATGCTCTTTGGTCTCCTTGGATAGACATCATTCCTCCAAGCCTAATTTCTTCAAGAAAAGGGCTAAGTTAAACATTATAAACAACAATTCTCTAACTAGTACAACTGGCAACCTTGAGAAGGGAAGTATGACAACTCCTAGGGGATGTTTTCAGTATGGCACACACCTTGGGACAACAACTTATGATAGAATCTATGAAGGTGAATTGGAGAGGTACAAAACAAAGATGGTTTTCATGATGATGACCAACTATCCTTTATCTTCTCACGCTTTCATTCATCTTTTTCTAATGCAAGGACATTTTATGAGTATTGAAGAACCACATTACATACAAGGGTTGTCAACATGTAATGCTTGTCTTTGTATCATAACATCACCATTCTTTGTTGAAGATTGGTATAACAATAAGATTCCATATTCCTTTGACATTGGGGATACTTGTTGCATCATTTCGAGTGGGATTTTTAGTTTGACAAGTTCTGCTCTAATTCATATTAGCAGTATATGGTGTATGGGTATGATCAATTATGTACCTATGATGATCATTCTTCACACCCATGAAAGTTCATTCCCACTTAGATGGAATTTTGGCATTGGCATGTTTGGTGCACTACTTAATGGGGATCATGATGAGTTGCTTCACAATTTTGGGCATAGTGAAGTTCATATTAGAGTGGAGCAATGGAAGCTTGAAGGAAAAGCATCTACAAATAAGATAGCTCATTTTGATGGTGATAAATTCTCTACACATGAGGGAAAATCAATAAAATTGTTACATGGCAGCCAGGGTCCCTTTGATGACTTTGACCAAAGGTCCTTAGCTTTGCAATATTTGGAAGAACAAGTTGATAAAAATTCTTCGTTAACTACAACAAAATTCCAATCTTCTATGGAAGTCACATCCGAAGAAAGGCACAAGGTAAGGTCTGAATTTCTAACTTATAACAACAATCCTAATTTTCTAATTTGCGACAAGAGGACTTTACCTTTGCATACTCATGAGTTAGCAGCCCATATTCATGGAGGAGACAATGTTATGCATGCATGTGAAGAGGAAAATAAATGTGAATCAAATTTGGTGCATGTGGATAGAAATGTTCCAACCCTAATCCATCAGTTGCTAGTTCATACATCAATTATAGAAGACTATCATACATTGTTGGTCATGGAATTTTTTAGATTGTACTTTGGTGACAACAATCATTTCGATAGTTTGGGAAGGTTGGGATTACTATTTCACTATGATATATTGGCATGGAGATGATCTTCTATCATCATATGTGATTGGAGATGCTTTATGTATCATCATAGGAATGATTTTCAATTCGCATAATGTTGTTCTAATCTGTATCAACAACCTAGCAACGGTTGGCATATTCCCCTATACACTTCAGATAGGCATATATCTCATTCCTATAAGATCATTCAAGGTTAGATGGATACTTGGCATTGAGGACATAGTGATAAACATCTATTTCTTCATTTCTTGTTGGGGTGAAGGTGTGGGATGAGGAAATGTCAGTGAGGGTCGATTACGCTTAATTCATGATGAATTGAAGCATAATTTTCCCAATTAAACCTACATCTACCAAACAAAATCATTCAAATTAAAAAGATTAAACTAAGAATTTTATTTGAAACTAAAAGTTATAAAATACAAGAATAGTTAAATTCCTACTCTAACCCATTTGAAACTTATCCTGTTTTGGAATTGGTTTTGTGTTGATGTGAAATGATGACCCTTTTCCAATCCCATGATTAAAGAGCTTGTTTTAGTTGATTCTATGGAAGAGAATTGATGAAACCATTGTGATTGATGTATGAAAATCTAGTTTATGCTAAAATTAAACATGATGCGAGCTAAGTTACAATTAGTCTATGCTAAAAATGATCTAATTATACAAAATCTAAGCTAATTCTAAGCTAAAAGATGGAAACCCTAATTCATATACAAACTAAGATGGAGGCATGAAATCCATTAATGGATGCTCTAAGCTATTATGCAATTAGAAATAAACTAAACAAGCTAAAATTGAGTAAAAGATGAGTATGGATGCAAGTAAATTCAACAACATGAGTTTGCAATTGAAAGATGGATCTATTTGTCTCCAAATAGTGATCTATTTATAGGAGGACAAATGAGAAATGGAGGGTTGAGATTAAAAATATTAATCAACTGTCCAAGATGAAGGAGATGAGAGGCATGGATCATGGATTATCATTAATGGATGAGAATGCATGATGAGATTTAATCAAGGGTTCACAATTGCTTCAAACAAACACATTTTTGACCTACACACACAGGTCAAAGGTGACTTGTTCAAAAGGTTAAAGGTTAAAACTTGCTCAAGAAGCTAAGTGAAAATATCCCTTTTTCAAATGATTGAGGAATAAGAATAGTTTTTTGGAATATTCCCAAGGGTGAGGATAAAAGGCATTTTTGCAAATTAAAAGAAATTCCTAATTGTGCAAAAAGGAGAGATAAGGAATATTCCATTCTTAGAGGAAAAATAGTTTAATTGTTAATTAAACAAGATTTAATCACACAATTAGGAAAATTGAAGAATTAAAGTGATATTCATTAAATTAATTGATTTAATGAATGTGGAAAGGGTGAAATAATATTTAATTAAATAATCTTAGGGTTATTTAATTAAATAAGATGACATAAGAGATTAAATTAAATATTTTAATGTATTTAATTTAATGAGATGAAATGTTAGTGTGAAGGGGGATGAATTAACCCGATTAAATTAATTAGGCTAATATATGAAAATAAGACAATTAATTAATTAGCTAGGCTAATTAAATTAATTAAGTGAAAAGAGGATGAGCTGAGAAGAAATGATGTTAGTAAATTTGTTTCGAGTGCATGATATTGCTTTGGATATTTTTCAGTGTTCACAAAAGGTATAAAGATTTGGAATCCATGGATTTGCTTGATGGATTATGTGCTTCACAGCTTGCTACAACATGACAGGGTGACTAATGACAGTTATATCAGGGTAGCACAACAGATAGGAAAAGTAGTATTTTTGAGATTGATATGGGATCCTGGAAGTTGGTGTTGGGTATTTAGATATCGATTTCTTGGGACAAGCAATCTCTGGGAAGGGAGGATTGTAATGTCCCCATTCTCAGAGTGACATCTTAGTAACTTGATTCTAGCCCATCAAGCATTCTCGTGGGTTAGATGGCGAGATAAGGGAATGATATCGACCATGAGAATCATAAATTTTGGAGAGGAATTATCCTTAACAAAAAATAAAGCATTATGTTGATCATATTTTATTAATATCTCATGGTCCACTTGTAAGTCAAAGCAAACAAGGAGGTCCACTCCCAGGTCAAAGCAAACAAGGAGGTCTATTTGCAAGTCAAAGAAAACAAGTCTACTTGCAAGTCAAAGAAAATAGGGAGGTGAGTTTAAAATAGAAAATAATATTATCTTCCTTGGTTGGTTATCAGACCTAATTTGCTTCTAGAAGGTCAATTCGCTCTCCTTGCTTCTAGAAGGTCAATTTTCTCTCCTAGGGTAGTTTAGGAGACTTAAGGGAGAAGGAAACCAATATTTTAATAAATAAAATCAGATCCTTGGATAAGGACAATTTAGGTGCCTTGGTGAAGAAGGAAAAGAATATTTTAATAAATAAAATCAAATCCTTGGATAAGGACAACTTAGGTACCTTGGAGAAGAAGGCAAAGAATATTTTAATAAAATAAAACCATATCTTCCCTAAAGGCGGTTTAGGTGCCTTAGCCATGAAGTTATTGAATATTTTATTGAAAATAAGTCAAATTCTCTTCTAAGGGTGGTTTGGACTAGAAGCCTTATTTAAAGGCATGAAGGGCTGTGAAATTATCATTTTTGCATTGATATTTTGAAAACTCATTGTGAAGAGAGATATTTCTCTTGGCTGAAAGTGATTTCAATCGATTCAAGGTGATGCTCCCATAAATATAATGGTATGGTGATGTCCCCATTCCACCATGAGAGGTGAATTCACACAAAGTTCATCACATAACTTCATTGATATCCTTTTATGGAGATTAGAACTTGAAGATAACAAGTTTTGAAGGTTGGTTTGGTTGCAGATCCAAGAGGGAGTCAAGGAGATTGAACCATATTTTGATTTCAAATAACCTATCACCTCTTTTTGCATATTGGGCTTCAGTTTTTTGGAGTTTGCATTTGTGGGTTGGCTGGAAATCCACATCAGATTATCTCAGGTTGCTAGAAAACCAGTTTCAGACTTGTCATCAATTGTATTTCAACCTTTTATAGACATTGTAGACACATAAAATTGACCTAGGCCTGTAAACTTTATTTTCTCCTTATTTCTTCTTAGCATAATTAAAATAATTAATTATGTCCTATAGTCCAAATTCGACTATTAATTAAATAATTCTCAATTATTTAATTAATTCACCTCTTTTATTCCTCTTGAATATTTAAGTAAATAAATTACATTTATTTTATTTAAATACATCGCTAATTTCCTATGTTCCTCTATAATTAAATAAATTCCTAAATTTATTTAATTATTACTTGTCCACTACTTCCTCTTGATTATTTAAATAAATAAATTTTATTTATTTCTTTAAATATGTCATTTATTTCTTATGTCTTTTTATAATTAAATAAATTTCTATAATTTATTTAATTATTATCCACATCAACCTTCTTTATAATTTTAAATAAAATCATTTATTTAAAATTGTCCACTTTCCTTTTTCCCTCCTAGTAAATAATTTAAAATCATTATTTACAGTCACATGACCCCACTACTTTTGAATTAAATTAAATTTTAATTCAAAAGGTCAACTCAGCCTTTAAAATCAAATAATTTTAAATTATTATTTGATTTTCCAACAACCTCTTTTTTCGTGCCCAATATCCTCTTGTCACATGCATTCTTGACCTTTGATTTGATTTTCCTAAAATCAAATCTTAGCCCTCCATTTCAAATTTTACCCTAATGTTGCCCTAACCCTAATTGTGGGTTGTCACATTTAATTTCAACCTTTGATCTTAGGGCATTTCTCAACTTTCAATCCTGGCCATTCACCCAAAATTGACTTTTTTATAAATAGGCAATGTCAACCACATTTGGGGACATTTTTTCATCTCCTACTTCATCATTTCATCATCTCACACTTCATGCTTCAGAATTTAGGCTTCCACACTTCTTCATGCGTGTAGAAATCTGAGTACACTTGTATTTTAGATCAAATCCTTCAATATTTTCCTACGTCTTGTCATAGTCATAGTTTCTCACAAGAAATATGAGGGAAAAAATCATTTTGCAGCAAATGGAGAAGGGAAATGAAGGTCAATCATGGAGGGCTTAAAGACTTTTGGTGAAATATTTCCTTTCTTTTATGCATTTTACTCCATTGTACTTCATCGTTTAGCTAGGGTTTGTTTTATGCATTTTATTTCATGCTAAACTATATTTTTACCTTAGTTATAGGCATAGGAGGCAAGCTGGGTTAATTCTCTACCTTTCTAGCTGGGCAATTCCAGATTTTGAGCTATTTTTGCAAACTTTGAGGAGTTTCAGCATTTCTGGGCTATCTATAGTCCAATACAGGTTGCATACCAGCTATTATAGAGATTAATCTATCATATCAGACCACCAACAGTGTTGTTGCAACTTTACTTCATTCAATGATCGAAGGGTAGTTCATCAAGAATAACTAGGGTTTCATCCTTCAATCTCTTGGCTAGGTTTTGATATATATTTTAGCTATTTTGCATACTATATGAATCCTAATTTTCTAAATCCAATTATTTGATTGTAAGCTACAAGCTTTACTCTATTGTAATGAGATTGTTCATTCAATAAGAAGCCATCAACATTTTTTGGGTATGTCATTCTCATGTTTTGAATGATTTGGCTATAGCTTCATCATTTGATATTTTGTTCCATGTTATACTTAAATCTTTTATCTACTTCAAAATATTAAGCTAGCAAGTAGAAAAAATATAGTTGAGATAAGGTAGGCTTCTTATAATTAGCAACATGCAAATCACATGGGGATGTTCCTTGAACATCCAAAAACACTTCCATACACTTATTTCATTCTGTCATGCAACCAATAGCCATCGCAAATCAAACAAGTACATAATACTTCATTTAGGAAGCACAAAATGCTTAATCATGAGATATAACATTAGCATATCAACTTGTGGACCACTTCAACACATGATATTGGAACTAAGACACTACACAAATGTTGAAAGCACATTCACCAAGCCATAGGAGCAGAGACATCAATGTGGACAAATGTGGAGCATTTCCCATACCAGTCTGGACAACCAACACACTTCCAACCTTATGCAATTCATAGAAATATCCTCGGCAACACTGGTGACCTAAAAATATAGGATTACAACATCCACAAAACATTGACATTGAATACCAAACTACAAGACTGAAGCATCAATAGTGGAGGAATTCATATCATTCTCCCTGGCAGACTTCAATGCAACTTCCTGAAACAACAACTTGTGTAGGCCAAAACTTCCTTTTAGCAACACATACTTCATCAAGAACATCAAGAGAGAGAATAATACATATTGTAGACCTTCAAAAACATCTCTCCACTATTATTCATGCTTCTAATACTCATCTTAATATATCATTATGAAATCATCTCTACTGACAACAATAAAACATAATGCAACTTTCTTTGACATGAACTTCAACAACTCTTCTTTAATGAACTTCAACAACTCTTCTTAGATGAACTTCATCAACTATTCTTTGGATAAGACATCACATTTAACCATGAACTTTATAAATTCTTCTTTGATAAGACATGACATCCAACCATGATCTTCATCATCAATGTTAGCCCAAACTAAATGTAACAATGATAACTAATGCTAAGGACTATCAACATACTACTTAAATATTGGCAACAATGACAACCAACAATCACTATTGACTTAAATGACAACAAATGCCAACAATCTCCTCAAGTGCTGACATCAATGACAACCAAAAATTAGTGTTGACATCAATGACAACAACTGGCAACATTTGTCACCTCATATATTAATGGTGATGGATTTGGGGGGACTATATAAATAGATTTGGGAAGAATTTAAACCATTTTCCACCTATGGAGAATCAATTTAGTTGCAATAAGATCTCATCCAACCTTAAACATGCCTTCCTCTCCATTGTCGATCCTGCAATTCAACTCATTTCCCATTCAACACAGATTCCAGGTTCACAGCAATGTTATGACTAGCTCACTTGTTTAAATGGTCACAATATTTTAAAATAAATGGTATTATCAAGTAAATGTAATTTAGGGTTTGTGGTTTGAAATATGTTTTATTTAACATGTTGACTCTAGCGATGGGCATAAGTGTTTTGGTATATATTGAATCATTGGGAGATAGTTAAGAGCTAGCTTGCAAGCTAAAGTATAGATTTAAGGTGTTTCCCCTCGTTGCTTTGTAGGTTAGGGTTCTTGAGTTCAAACCTAGGGTTTTGAGTTTCCTAGGATTAGGTCATCTTGGGAATTAAAGAAAAATCCTTAAAGTCTATAGAAGTTTGCTCAATCCTCACCCACTTGCACAAATAGGTTGCAGAGTGTTAAGTTAGGGTTTATTTTTTTCCCATGGGTTTGCATATAGTTGCATGAGTTTTTAATGCTTGTGGATGGTAAATGTTCGTAAACTTTGTTTTATAGAAATTTCATTAGTGCAGTATTTTATGATCCTTGGATTTTAAAGACTTATCTTCATAGGTCCACAATGCCTTGAGATTTATCATGGTATCTTTGCAAAAAAATTAGTAAAGTTGTTTTTCCCACTGGAGCGCAAGAGAATATTTCCATAAAATTTGTTCAATTTAAAATTTTGTAAAGCTTTATCCTACATAAATATTGATGTCACCTCAAATTTACATAAAGATGTATTTGTCTTAATTTTTTGAAAATAATTAGCTGGATAAAATCTCGCAAAACTCATCTGATACAAATCCTCACAAAATATGATCATGTAGATATCTCTCAAGTAATGTCATAAGAATTTTTTCACATAAGCTAAAATTTTGCAAGAACATACCATGCTATGGTTTCTGTAAAATGGTCTGAGCACTTTTTCCACAAACTTTAAAAGGGGGTACATTTTGACCTTGCTTTTTCATCCTTGGTTTTCATGCCTTCCTTTTTCCGCCAGGATTAACATTGTTCAAATTCCTGCAAGTTCCTATTTGCAAGGATTTGGTGCATGGTAGTTTAAGAACATTTTGAGAGCATCATCCCTACGAATATTACAAGGGTGAAATTTCCATTAAAAGAGTAGGTTCTTATTACCCATAAAGTTTGATGGTTTCAAGTTTTCCACAAGGTTGATGGGCTTGCATTTTCCACAAAATTTGATGATTACTTATTTTCTACAAATATCACTTTGTGTTATATTTTCACAATTTATTTTTTGAGTGATTAAATGTAATATGAATTTTGGGAGATAATTGAATATATTTTTAAGGTTTGCTAGTAATTAATGGTTACATCCAAAATTATGTATTTATTTGAAAGGAAGCTTGTTTAATTGGAATTGAAGTAAAGAATATTTAACAAAATCAAATTTGTTCAATTTCCTTATTATGTAAGGTGTCTTGTGTAAGGATGCTAAGGTAGCAGAACAACTTCCTACACTAATCGTAAGAGGAGGATAATGCAAAAATTTACAAATCTTTACAACAGTTACAAAAACATAAAAAAAAAACACATAAATATCATGCATACCACAACACAGTGATTTACATGGGAAAAACTCTTTTGCGAGAAAAATCCCACACTCCAAAAGCTACCCTATATATCATTCAAAAATCACAAAGATTTCAATATACTTGTAGATCAAGCTTCTCACATGAGTATCACCAACCAAAAATCTAGAGGCAACATGACAACTATCAGAGTCTTTGAATACATCGCAATACACAACCATAATACAATGCCCTCATAAAATAAGGTTTCCTTCTAGTACAAGTCAAGCCAACAAAATATCGATCGTTAGATCTGAGGCTTAGTGATGAACGATCTAGACTTACAATAATAAAATATACATAAAATTTGGTATACCTATCAACAATACCTTATGTAATTGCAAGGTTGAGACACATTTTCCTAACATCTTGCAGGTTAATTAAAAAAATAAATAAATAAACATAAATGAAGTATTAATTCAAGGGAGTTGATCCTCCCTCCAAGATTGTATCAAGTTGGCTCCTGGTTAGTGACACTAACTTGGGTCACATTGATTTGGAGGAATTTAAAGAGAGAATCTTTGGGGACAAAAGGACCGATCTAGCTACCAAGATCAAGCAAAGTGAAATTGATGAGGCAATCGAGTTCACTTCTTCAATGTTGTGCCCAGGGTTAATCATGGGAGCTCGAGAGTGTTACCTTAAGGACTCCCAGAAGATAATTTCTACAGATGGAAGGAAATTGAAAAACTTGTCTCTTTATTCTATTGTTGGGATATGGTGTTGATTACATTACATAATTTGATTTATTATTAAATAATTATTTAGTTGTGATGCACCTAGGTGGTGTGGTAAATCACACTAGGTAATTTGGGGACCACTTTATGTTGTATTGTAACATTGTATTATTATTTAATGTGTGGGAGACATAGGATAATAATTTAATATTGGGGAATATTTAAAAAATTAAAAACTTAGTACCTAATATTAAATAAGAGATTAGTGGTTTTGTGTTCACATGGTTTTGTGGTACATGGTTTTATCTTACCACTCGGTTGTATTTGTGTGAGCTTGTATATATACAAGCAAGCACATGTTTAGTGCTAAGGTTGGCTAGGTGAGTGGGATGACATTATTGAGTCTTTCTAAGGAGTGCATATGTGAAGCATGGCATGGGATGTGTGGATTCATGCTTGGACACATGAGGATGCATGGAGAGGATTGATGCTTCAAATGTATGCATTGTAACTCTTGAATTAATTTATTGTTGAGTAATAGATGGAGTATGGATGCTTTTGGAGGCTGGGTTTTTCCCTCTTGAGGGTTTTTTTAGGGTATATCTTGTGTTATCTTGTGGCTTGTCTATTTGATCTATGCATTATGGTTACTTGTATGCATGTTTATCTCTCATGGGGTTATGTAGAAAATGGATTAGGAATGGGGTTGAATGCATTATTTCCTAACAAATGGTATTAGAGCTTTCATGGTTGATGGGTTTTTGTTATAACCCTTATTTTGAGAGATTTTTACAAGGTTCAATCCATGGACATGCATGATAGATTTGAGACATGGAAAGATATGAGGGTTTTGCAGGTTGTTTATTGCAGATCTGAGGGTTTTGGGTTTGTTGTTATGATGGGTTGTTTGTAGATTTGGGGTGTGGAAAATGTTGGGTCAAAAGGGTTTTCTTGGATTGAGTTTTTGTATGAGGGTTTTGTAGAGGAAATTTTGCAGATTATCTCTTGAGACAAAACAAACCTCACCATTGGATCTAGGAGGCCCAAGACATGAAAAATGACATAAAATTTGGCCTAGTTTGGCCAAGTTGGAAAAAAGGAAAAAAAATTGACCATAGGCCGTATAATCTACAATTTTCCCATATGAAGAAAAAATTATTAAAAATAATAATTAACCCCATTGATCTAAAAATTTATTCCTACAAAAATAAATTAAAATAAAAAATTATATATTCATCAGCCTAGAGAATTTTTTAAAAGGTTTAAAAAAAATTAATATTTGTAGGGGGGGTTCACAAACCCCCCATAGCCCTGCCTGTCATGTTAAAGTATGACATTGACAGTATCGGGCCATGCGGGGTACTCTGACCCTGCCAGTACACTAATGACAACTACCACTGCCAGCAAGGCCCGATTCAATAAGGAATGGCCAGAGTGACCAAAAACAAAAAAAAAAATTGCTTTCCAAAAAGTTTTAAATGAAACTTAATATTATTAAAGGTTCTCTGAAAGATTTAAAGTTTGAAAAATTTAAACAGTTTTAAATCAAACTTGAAATCCATCAGTGGGAGAATGTTGAACAGGTTTAAACAAATTTAAAACTCCTTTGGATTCCACCACCAATTTTGAGTGACATGCCACTAAGGTGCCACTGGGCACCATTGGCAAGCCACTGGTGGGCCACTCGAGTGCCACCAACTAGACACCCGTAGGCCAAATTGGACATTTTATAGTAGTTTTTTCAAACAAGCATAACTTTCACCCATAGAGTCATATTTTTGACTTCTTATACTCATTGGAAAGGTGGTTCCAAGAACTACATAGTGGTATAGGTTTGGTTTTCTAATTTTTTTGATTTGATTATTTTTTGAGCCCTAAATCCAGATGTTCTCCTTTTCATGATTTTGGTCATAACTTTTGCATATGGAATCAGTTTTTCAATTTCAAATAAGCATTGGAGAGAATGTACAATGCACTACACAGTGGATTAAATTGCTTATTAGTTTGTGGTGTAGGAAATTTATGGTACTTGTTTGATCACTTACAGGTGCTTGAGATTAAAGGTGTGATTGTGTGAGCATACAAATGAATCAATAGGTGAAACCTTGAGGGAGTACATATTTTTATATGATATTTATGATGGTAAAATTGATTATTAGTTTGGTGATTCCTAGTATAGGTTTACAAGTGTTTTTCAGAGTTGGGATTTGATGGTGATAGGTACATAGGTTGTCTTCAGTTTTGAGGACATGGGTTTACATGAGGGGAGACTTGGAGTCTTGTATGGGTGATAGTTGAGTGTAGGTACAACGTTGGCTATGGTTATGGTGTCATGGGTATGCAGGTACATTTATGCATTGGCATGACATGATCATGTATGTGGTTGTTTGGTGGTGTTTTGGTTTGGTGTTAGGAGGTTGTTCTTATCTCCTTGATGCTTATTGGGTTCCTTGAATATGGTTACTCATTTGTTGACATGTTTCAAAAATTACATCTATGGTTGACTTGGTATTTGAGTCTTGATGTCTACAAGATTATCTTCTTTAATATCTCGGTTTGAAAGTTACTAATATGATGATGAGTTTGCATGTTTCGGTGTTTGGGATCTTTGAGTTATACATCTTGTAGGTGTGTATAGCCTATTGGGTTGTAGTGGGATTGCTTAGTGTGGACTGTCTATATCCATGAGATTTTCATTGTTGATGTAGATTTTATTACTTGGCCTTGTCTGTGGTCATTTGTGTATTGGTATGTTATTTTGGGATGAGAGGATGGATGGTTAGAGTACTTTATTAGTCAATTCACAGGACTTGTAGCATGTGGTTTTATCATGATTCCATGATAGCTTGGTTACATTCATTGGTTAGACACATTTTCAATGGGAGCTTTTGACAATGATGACTTGGCAGTATAGGATTGGTTCTTAATGGTTTGATGGTGGTGGTTGTATGTATCTTCTTGGTTTGGAGATCTTGGTTTCCCTTGATGTTATTGGAATGTTAGTTATGTGTGTAGACTTGGATGATATTCATGGAGGAGATGGTTGTCATGATGTGATGTGTAGCTTGATATCACAGTTTAGTGGGAGTTGTTGGAAGTGATGTGGATGCATCATTGGTGATGGTTATCTCCATGTGATTGGAGATGTGGTTTCTTCATTTAGAGTTTGTTTGTTATTATGTCATGATATATTCTTGATTCTAGATTAAAGTTTGGCATGTTATATGTTCTCTTGAGACCAGGATGTATGAATTGGTGTATGTGATCTCCTAGGAGGAGATGGTTAGATCATGATGTCATGATAGGTTCTTGATTATGTGGTTGGATCTTTAACATTGATCTTGATAGTTCTCTTTGTATTAAGTACATGATAATTTCCTTGATTAATTCATGATGATGCTATGATGCATTTGGCATTTTGCATGTATTAATTGGTTATAGGTGCTCATGGGTACTTGGAGACGTAGGTGAGGTTGGAGTTCTCTTGTGATTAGAGACATTTGCTTGAGATTATTACTCTTTGGAGGTTTTAGCAGGAACTCTGAGGAGCCTTCACCTAGGTATGGATGTGAGTTCATGATGGACCTATAGAGAAGATTGTTCTTGGAGTGATTCATGATGACTTGGTTGTATTGGAAGAGAATTCTCATTCCCCACCCTTGGTCTACTCAACAATTTATCATTTGAGAGGTATTTTCCCATTATTTTTGTCAGATGTGTTATATTTCATGCTTTGATTTCTCATGGGAATGAGTTGATTCATGGTGATTGACTTTGGAGACTCATTTGAGGATTGTTTAACATGATTTTATATTGCTTTATCTTTCATGGATATAGATCTTGAGCTATGGATAGTTAGTTTTGGAGGATTCATTTTGAGAGATGTTTGGCATGGTTATCTCCTTGTGAATTTGAGTTTATGTTATTGTTCATTTATGTGGATTGTTAGGAGATGGTTTATAGGCTGATTTTCAGATTTGGAAATGGTTACTTTGAGTTTGATCTTCTTGATTAGAGAGGCTTACATCCATATTAGCATTTACATTATTCATATGTTGTTTGATCTAAGAGGGTGTTGTTTATGCTTCTCATTTGGGTTGTTAGGATATCATACTTGACACAACATTCAACTTTTGAGGTGTTGGTAGAAGGACATGTTATGGTTTACAAGTTTTCTCCATTCATGGTTGCTTCCTAAAGGTTCATGTTCATATGATTTGGGAGGATGGTGGCAACATGTTGTGAGAGATTATGTAGATATTTGGGGTGCTTGTGTGGATCATTTTTATTTTTCTTGGTACTTCATTATTGATCATTTATCACACCTTGATATAGTGTTGATTGGTATACTTGATATGCTTTAATATTACCTATGCAGTAGGAGTTCTTGGATATGTATGTTCTAAATTGATAGGTTTGATACAAGGAGCTTATGATTGCGGTTTATGGCTTGAATATGTTCTTGGCATGAGTTAACTAATGTATTTGATACTTAGGAGGTATGGATGTTTGGATGTATTAGCATGTGTTGTGGATGCTATCTCTGATCATGTGGGTTTTTTTCACTTGACAATAGCTTGTTTGGAGCCTTTGTGAAACATAGAAAAATAGGGGCTTTCTATATTGAAATGGGGTGAGTGAATATTTTATGCACCTATCTTCCTTATTTCATTAGGAAATGAGATCCCCAAAGGTAGGATTGACTTTCAACCCAAGGTGAGTCAACCCTATTGGAGATCTTACAAATTTCCTTATGACAAGACAAAGTAAAATTTGAAACTTGAATCAATTGTGTAATGTGAAACTTGAATCAACAATTTAAAGCAAAAAACAATTAGAAACAATAGATTTTTGGAAAATCTGACGAGGGTAAGTTGATGTGTACCAGTCACCAAAATTTGTTGCTGAGTGTCCTCCTAGGTCAGATTTTCCCTAGGCAAATGGGTTGCTATAGGGATCCAAAATCTGATTTCATAGTCCTTTACTCCTAGATCTGCACTCCTAATTCCTTCAGATCTCACTGTCGGAAAGTCAAAAATAAATTCAGCAAGTAAGATTTTGTGGCTTGGAAAATTTTATGACAACTTTGACAACTTTGCAAAATTATACTTTTGATCAATCTTTAATCCTTCTTCACCTACAAATATGCACATACAAAGAGAGGGAAAATTGTTTGTTTTTGGTGAATGGGGGTTTTCCTTGGTCAAACCATGTTTTGGTAATTAAACCTTGAAATGAAATGAAACATGAATGGAAGGAATAATGAGTGAAAAATGCTATGTTACAACTCACCAAACCTTTGAATGGATATCCTTAGAGGATTGAAGTCTAACACATATCTCCAAGGTCTTGATCTTGTATGAAATGTCTTGATTGGATGTTGATCTTGATACTTTAATTGATACTTGAATGCTTGAAACCTACATCACAATGTTAGCTCCAAAAACATGCATAGATTCTTGAATAACTTTGACATGATGCTTGAGATATTGAATGCTAGTATAGAAGACTGATAAATCTACTCTTGAACACCTTTGACTTAAATTTTTTCTTTAGAAATTCTTGCATAAAAATTCTAGATTGCTTTGGATTTGAATTGATAAAAAGACCTTGTATTTATAGGTAATTTTCTAATTTCTTGACAATTGAACATCAAAGGCTAACAATTTCAATTTGAATTTGAATCATAAAAATGCTGCCAAAATCATAGTAAAAATTAAGATCCTCAACTTAAGGAGGATCCATTCGCCCTTGGGGAAATGGGTCCTAGGACCTAAATCCGGGACACTCAACTTCCAAGGCAATTTAATTAATGTTTGCAATTGTGAACAATAAAGGTTCCCCTTTCGGAAAATAAGATTAGTTAGGCTTTTGAATACATAATTGGGCTAATTAGAGGCTTAATTAAGTCCAATTAAATTAAGAGACCCAAACATAGAGTGAAAATGCAAAGGTGTGCATTTTTCTACACTACATTTAGCCCCCACTTTTGTGAGAGGATGAGCCCTATGCTCATACTCACACTAAAGTAGACAAATAAGCATCAAGAGGGGTCCAAGTGTAAAAAATTTAGTGAGATAGGATGACAAAGATCAAGGAGGTTAAGCAAGCCCCTGAGATCAAGATCCCATGGAAAACCAACAAAAGTACAAAGGAACACACATATATGTATGATATATATCAACAAGACAAGATACACAAGCATACAATGCCACAATTGATGCAAAAAGAAAAGAGAAAGGGTGGATCAAACATCGATTGTTCATCCAATAGGTATGGATAAAGCATTAGCTATTTTTCCAAAGAAAAGAATTCACAAGTGGGAACCTATTGTCCACTATGCAAACAAAATATGCTCACACAAGCTAGTGAAATTCATTGTTCACTAGGTGAGCCCCAAAAAGGTGGTTGATGGGAAAGTCATTCCAGGCCTACAGGCTCCATATTTCAACCATACCAAAATTTATACCTCTTGATAACCTTGATAAGGCACCACAAGAAAAGGTTCTACAAGGCTAGCAAGTTGTATTATGCTAGACACATGAAAAACAAAAAGGCTCCACTGGCAAGCAAGTTGTGTTATGCTTGGTGGCCATTTAAAATACAATAGGATGGGATAGTCAAAGGGGTTTTTATTAGTTCATGAAAGGTATCACCTTAGGGAACATCATGCTTAATGTCACCAAGAGAGGACTAGTCAAGGATAAAAGATTCACAACTTAGGGAATGCAAGTTGTAGCATTACCACTAAGAGGAATGTCATATGCCAAGAAAGGTCATGCTCTTGAGGAATATAAAACCCAATGTCACCACCAAGAAGGCACATCACATGAAGTAAGAAGACCACACTTTGAAGGAAACAATGAGCGTAGATGCATATGCCCCCACTTTAAAGAAATTGCTAAACAACATGCTATGAGCAATTACTTAAAAGTAGAAAAATGATAAATGCCAATACATGATAGCTTTATTCGGAAAGCCCTATGTAAAACATATATTTCCAAAATAGAGCTACATCATGGAAGGAGGTTTCCCCCCATATGTAATATGAAGATAACACATAAGGGATCCATAGATTTGGGGTTAGCACATGTCTTTGATACAATGATATAATCAAACTCAAAATAATCATCATTCCCCAAATGACTCATGGAACAATGAGCACAAAGTAAGAATGACACATAGAGAGCACGAAAAAAGGAAAGATTTTGTGTCAACATGGAAGAGACCTAAATGTCTCAATTCCTTTCATCATCCCCAAAAGGAAAATGCAAGACAAAAGACAAAGGTGTATGACATATAGAAGAATATAGATACAAATAGAAGAATGTCATGACAGATTCGCTTCCTTTGCATCCTTGCACCAACAGAGTGACAAGGGTCATCCAAAGTAGGCTCACAAACATATAAAGACATGTCAATCATCACAATACATGGGATCACATTATGCACATGCAATCACAAGGAACATGAAAAGAAAACAAGGAAAATAATAGTATGGCACATGTGAGTCAACCTATAGCAAGGCATTTGCATCCCAATCTTGTTCATTATATGTGAAAGGAAAACAAGTAGCTAAAAGGAAAACAACAAGTGTCAAACTAGGATAAGGATATCTATCTCCTTTCCCCCTCTATGTGGAGGACAAGGATGAGCCAAGGTAGGTGATGAGAATGTGATCCTTGCAATATAAAAATGATTTGCAGTAAATGTAAAACATGCAATAGTGACTATGCTATGATTCTACAACTATCACATGGCAATGAGTGAAGCAATTAATTTCTATGAGATTATACAATTATATTCATATGAAAATGGTTTAATTTTTCTATTGATTCTATTTAAGGCATGATACTCATTAGTACTATGTCCAAGAGCTCTATGATATTGACAATGAGGCATGTTTGTACTTTTTTCTTTTTGATTTTCCTGTTTAGGTGGAAATTTTATAAGTCCTTGATTAAGGAGTGTGTGTAAAGCTTTTTTAATCTTAGACATAGGACAAGGAAATTACAATTTCTTGAGTTTATAAGGCCTGTCTTTTTATTGATTGGGAAACTTGTCGAGGTGGAGGAGCTTTTTGAAATAATGGATGTTGAATCATCCAATGAAGCTGCACACACTTCAAAGGATCTTGCCAAGAGAAATTCTACCACACAGAAAGTGTTGCAACTAAGGGCATGCAAATAGAGATTACTATTGATCTAAAATATGACAGGATTACAAATGTACAAATGCCTTGAATATATAGGCATGAAAGAGATGCAAGATGCAATATTATGTTCCAATGTGTCTTGATCTAACAACATGTGACAACATGTGAACCCTACCTAGGAAATGATAAAAGATTGAGATAAGTTCTAGAAGGAAAACTCATCTTCTAGAAGGAATCTTATCCCCTACAAACATGGAAAGGGGAATTGCCCCATTATTTATGATATGCTAATGATGCAACCTAGGACTTAATTAATTAAATAAAATACCTAAGTTAACTTATGCTAGTGTAATAATTAATTAATTACACTAATAGAGCTAAGGTAATTCCATCATCCATATGAGTCATTAATTGGTCTCTTGATATGATCTTGTGAAAGATAACGCCTTTTCCCTTAGGAGATGTGAAAATGGGGGGGGAACATCTTGGTATCCTTAGATGGTATTTTCTATAATAGTTTGTGGATTTAATGCTCATTTTTTATGTCACATCCTTGTTTTTTTAAGATCTTAAAGCCTTGACCATAACTCTCTTCTAAGTTAATGGGTGTATTAGTAACTCGATGAGCATAAGATAAAATAGTATCATTATTGTCTTTGTTAACAATTTTATTAATGATTGATGGTTGAGGCTTGCTTTGTGCTTCAATTTCAAGATGTAAGAGGTTAAACATATAAAGTGATGGAATTATAGGTGGTGTTTGTATGGATGGATAAAAGAATGCATTATTCTTAAGATTGCATAGGGAGTCTTGTATGAATTGTTGCATGCTATCTTCATCTTGAATTAAGATATCCACCTCATGGGGACATTCATTAGGAGGTGGAGGATCATTAATATACTCAATTTCATTAGGTCATCGCCAAACACACAACTTGAAACATCTACCAAAGATCTCAAGGACCTCCATATATTACCCATACACATGTCCATGATGAAATTTAATGCAAAGTTTTATATCTGATATATGAAGATTTTCTAATTTTTGAATGCAAGATACTGAAAATGACATGTTTTTAATGCTAATTTTGATTTCAAATAATGCTTTTAATTTGACCAATTGAACTTAATGCAAGAAATTACAAAAAAAAAAAAAAAATTGAAATTGAAGCATAGATTTCACAACAAAAGAAAACAAGCCAAATAGAGATAAATTATTGCCTAGAAATTTCAAACAACACCTATTTAGGGACTTATTTTCCCTAGGGTGAATGGGTCCTAGGTTAGGGATCTAAAAAATAAAAGTTTGAATTTCTAAGTTAATGTGTGAATTCCCAATTTTAGAATGTAGATTGTGGTTTCAGTGACATAATTTTCCAAATTTAGGTGTCCTAATGCAAACGAATTTCGTGAAAAATGATGAACAAAGTGACACTTTTAAATGCAATTTTGGCCAGCCAAATTTGTTGATTTAAATGACTGAAAATATACTAATATGTAAGTACTATGCAAAATCAATGTAAAATGCAAGCAATTTTTTTTGGATTGTTTAGATTTTAAACAATGCAAAATGCAAATTTAAAACCCTAAATTAGATGAAAACTAATGAAAATTTATCAACCCTAAATGAAATGCAAACTAATGCAATGCAATGAAAAATATTGTAAATCTTAGATCTAGGGTTTTAATGAACTCCAAGTTAGAAAGTTTATAGTGCATTTACATTAGGTTCACCAAAATAAAACATTCAAAAATAGGGGCTTTCTATATTGAAATGGGGTGAGTGAATATGTGATGCACCTATCTTCCTTACTTCACTAGGAAATGAGATCCCCAAAGGTAGGATTGACTTTCAACCCTAGGTGAGTCAACCCTATTGCAGATCTTGCAAATTTCCTTATGATAGGACGAGGTAACATCTGCTTGAACAACACTTTAGGGAGAAAAACTAAAAATAGTAAATGAGCTCAATTATTAAATGTGAAACTTGAATCATCAATTTAAAGTATAAAACAATAAGAAACAATAGACTTTTGACAAATCTGGGAAGGGTAAGTTGATGTGTACCAGTCACCAAAAGCTATTGTTGAGTGTCCTCCTAGGACAAATTTTCCCTTGGTTGAATGGGTATTGCTACAAGGATCCAAAATCTGATTTCACAGTTATTTGCTCCTAGATTTTCACTTATGATTCCTCTGGATCTCATTGTCAAAAATTCAGAAATAACGAGAGTTGTTTATGGATTAAAACTGTTTCAGTTTTTTGTATCAACATTTTGGATCATACTCCATGATCCATCATCAGGATGATATGCAAGCACAAAAGAGAGAGAGTGATCTGAAACATTGATACAAAAAATTGACACAGTTTTAATCAAGAAACATCTCTTGTGATTATCATGGATTGTGAACACTTTATGATTTTAAAAGTCAAATAAATTTAACAGGTAAGATTCTATGGCTTGAAAACTTTGATGACAACTTTTACAACTTTGCGAAATTGTACTTTTGATCAATCTTCAATCCTTCTTCATCTACAAATCTACACATACAAAGAGAGGGAAACATTATTTATTTTTGTTGAATGGGAGTTTGCCTTGGTCAAACCCTGTTTTGGTAATTAAACCTTGAAATGAAATGAAACATGAATGGAAGGAATGATGAATGAACAATGGTATGTTGCAACTCACCAAACCCTTGAATGGAGATCCTTAGAGGACTGAAGTCTAACACCTCTCTCCAAGGTCTTGATCTTGTATGAAATGGACTGATTGGATGTTGATCTTGACACTTGAATTGATGTTTGAATGCTTGAAACCTACATCACAATGTTAGCTCCAAAACATGCATAGATGCAAATAAATTTGACATGATTCTTGAGATCTTGAATGTTGATATAGAAGACTGATAAATTTTATCTTGAACACCTTTTACAATAATTTTTTCCTTAGGAATGCTTGCAAAAAAATTCTAGATTGCTTCAAGTTTGAATTGATAAAAAAACCTTGTATTTATAAGTAATTTTATAATTTCTCAATAATTAAAAATTAAAGGCCAAAAATTGCAATTTGAATTTGAATCATAAAAATGTAGCCAAAAAAATATTAAAAATTGAGATCCTCAGCTTAAGGAGGACCCATTCACCTTTGGGAAAATGGGTCCTAGGACCTAAATACAAGACACTCAACTTCCAAGGAAATTTAATTAATGTTTGCAATTGTTTAATACAAGTTCCCCTTTTGGAAAGCAATATTAATTAGCCTTTGAATTCATAATTAAACCAATTAGAGGATTAATTAAGTCCAATTAAATTAAGGGACCCAAACATAGAGTGAAAATGTAAAGGTATACATTTTTCTACACTACACTTTGATATCACTTGGATTTTATGCTTGTGTTCTTGGTTTGGTGCATCTTCACCTTTGCATGTTCCTTTTCTTTCATAGGTGTCACATTGGAGGATGAGATGAGTTCTTGCTTGAGATGGTGGTTAATTTGTTCTTATTGCGGGTATCTTGATCGAGCGCAAGAGAATGTTACAGATTCATGTGGTTTCATGTATGGCTATGATGTATTTCATTGATTGATCCCTTATGTAATGTATACAACATGTGGAAGAATGTTGAGATATGGTGTTGTACACCATTGCATAATTTTTTTTATTATAATATTGTAATTAAATAATTATTTAGTTGTGATGCACCTAGGTGGTGTGGTTAATCGCACTAGGTAATTATTTTGGGATCACTTTATGCTACATTGTAACATTGTATTATTATTTAATGTGTGGGAGACATGGGATAAAAAATTAATATTGGAGAAATATTTTAAAAAGTGAAAACTTAGTACTTAATATTAAATAAAGGATTAGTGGTTTTGTATTCACATGGTTTTGTGGCACATGGTTTTATCTTACCACTTGGTTGTATTTGTGTGAGCTTGTATCTATAAAAGAAAACACATGTTTAGTGGTTAAGGTTGGTTGGGTGAGTGGGTTGTCATTATTGAGTCTTTTCAAGGAGTGCATATGTGAAGCATGGCATGGGATGTTTGGATTCATGCTTGGACACATGAGGATGCATGGAGAGGCTTGATGATTCAAAGGTATTCATTGTAACTCTTGTATTGTTTTATTGCCAAATAATAGATGGAGTATGGATTCTTTTAGAGGTTGGGTTTTTCCCTCTTGAGGGTTTTCCTAGGGTATATCTTGTGTTATCTTGTGGCTTGTCTATTTGATCTATGCATTGTGGTTACAAGTATGCATGCTTATCTCTCATGGGGTTATGTAGGAAATGGATTAAGAATGTGGGTTGAATACATTATTTCCTAACATCTATTGCCCACACCTTTGGGATCCCCTCTTTTTCTCACATGACCATGACCAATAAGGAGTATGTGACTTGAATATTTGATGCCGATCCCAAGGCCAGTATGATAATCATTAATGGTTTGTGGATGAAGTGCCCAAGGGGAAAACCAAACAAGTTACACAAAAATTTATATTGGAGTGACTTTGAGGATGAAGTCAATGATCTGATCACCCTTTTAAGTAGAGTCATAAGGATTTCATCAACATCCAACTTTGAGAATTTGATGTTCTACTTTGTAGAGGACATATTGAGGGGGGTCGACCAAGTTCTATTGGGCCAAGATGATAAGCAACAACCTGCATAATCAGTTTTCTATTGTAAAGAAGTCTTTGGTCTTCTTTATGAATTCTTATATTGTCTACCTCCATGAAAAATTATAGGTACAAAGGTTTGAAATGCTTGGGTCCTGTGTGAGTAAAATGTGAGTAAATGATCAACTAACACAATCAATAAGACATTATATCAAAGATTCAAACAAACAATTAAACTAATTTAAAGAAAGAATCTACTGAAAGCATCATAGTGCTCTCTATCTCCAAAGATTTATTAAGTCACATGGCTCTTAGATTTGGTAAGCATTATGATTGTTAAAATGCCAATCTAGAGAATGAGACGTTGCTAAATGCAATAATCTAATCCTATGTAATGATTGCTAAATGATAATGATGAAACTACTGTAATCCAAATTGACATGAAACTTGCTGAAAGAAGCTATAGTAAACTATGATGCAGCTAAATGAAAGCCATGATATTGATTTTATTCTAAGATGCTTGCTATTTATATTGCTAAATGAAAATTTCTTATTGCTATGATTGCTTGATTGGTATTTCTGCAAAGTAATTTTGCACAAAGTCGGGGGATCCATTTCTTGTTGAAAGAAGTTGTATTTATAGATTCACGACAACATATTTGTGATGCGGCAGCAAAGCAAAGGTCTGGATTTGATCTGAAGAATTGAATGGTGAAGGATGTAGAAGCCTGAGCTGATTATGGAGATTGTTCCTCCCCACAAAAACACTTAGCTAGAGGATAGGAAGAATCAATGGAAGAAGATGAAGTTCACTTGCAAATTTGTCTGTGAAGGTTGAGATTAATTAAATTAGACATTTCATATCTAATTTGGTAGGTGAAATATTGATTAGTTGTAGAATATGCTTTTAATTTGAATAATTTGGATTTATTCAAATTTAGGAAGAAAAAACAATTATTAAATAACACAACTATTTGATATTGTTTATTTAATAAAAGAGAGATAATGATAATTAAATAAAAACTATAGAAGTTTGATTATTTAATTAAGAGGGAATAATTAGAAGAATATATAAATAGAATAGAAGAATTAAAGAAATGAACTATATAAATAAATAATTCTATTTATTCAATAGTAGATAAATTTAAGGTTAATTGATCAAATAAATCATATTTAATTAATTATTTTATCCAAACCATTTTTAGGTGTATACATTTTGCCCTTGTTTGAAGTGATGTGTTTACGCATTGCTTCAAAGAAAATTATGCTACTGCTGCTACTGCTGACAAAACTAATTTTCAGATATGCCCCATATGTTGATTTTCAAGTGATGATGGACATATGCCCCCTCGAGAGATAAATTGATGAATTTTTGATTTTTTGGTTTTTTCAGAATTTTTTTGATTTTTTCATGATTTTCTGATGATTTGATGATTTGATAAAGATTTTCAATTTCAATGATGCAAAATCAATTTATCTCCTGACAAATAAATGTGTAATTTCCCTTGTGATGAGATTTGAATTAAGCCCCTTTGAAAAGAATTAAATAAATCCCATAAAAATCACCTTTAATCACTCTATTAAAAAGCTAAAAAGGGTGATTTGGAATTCATTAGTGCAATTTTGAGTTTTAAAATTTGGGAGAGAGTGATTTGGAGCTTTGTTGAGAAAAATGTCAATTCCCTACCACACTCACCGTTTTGAGTGCAAGCATCGACACAACCGCCCAACTGCCTACGGACTTCTGGTATGTACCCGTGAACCTCCTTGTTATACGTGTTTCATTTTTTGGGCGACTATTTTAGATTTAAATTTTTTGAATTCTTTTAGCACATTTGTAGGCCACAGTAGCGCATGTAAGTTATGTTTTAGCACATTCACTAGAATAGCACATAGGTTAGTTGTTTTAGCGCATAGACATGATGAAATAAAGCATCTGCGTTTTAGCACATAGGTCAAAAAGTGTAGCCCATACGTAGGGTAAAGTAGCACATCTGATGTTATTGTGTATTGACTGTCTAAAGTGGCACATTTTCCTCCTAAAATGGTGCATCTAATGAAATAACACTTTGATTGCTTGTTTCAGTGCATTGAGGTGTTTTAATGGCGCATTGAATATTGTAGCGCATAAAAACACTGTTTTAGCGCATTGAAGTTAGAATGATGTAATTTGTCAATTTTGTCCTTGATTTTGTCAATTTTGATCATGTCAACCATTGATTTGATATGATTGATGATCTCAATAGAGTAGATGATGGTCAACCTCATGACAGGTGAGGTTTGATGTTTGATTGATGATAATTAACCTCATGATAGGCGAGGAATAATTATAGTTTGATTGATAAACCTTATGATAGGCAAGGTTCATTTGATTAGTTGAGCTAAGGATAGGCGAGGTACAATTTTAGATTGATGATTGACCTCATGATAGGTGAGGTACAATGATAGTTTGATGATTGTCCTCATGATAGGTGAAGTTCAATTGACATTTAGTCACGAGATTTGATCAAAATCTCACTAGAGTTGATTAGATTTGATAGGCTGATTGATGTTTGATAAATTGATAAAGATTATTGACTTTCAATTATTTTGTGATGATAGGAGTCATTTGCGAACCTACAAATTTGAGAGTGGTTTCCTAGGACATTCGATTTGATACCACAGCTAGTGTAACCTGACACAGTAGTCATCACACATGGTTTATCCTCTCTTCTATCTATGCCCTAGATTAGGATTAATCTGGGTCTCCTGACAGCCCTAGTAGAGAGGTGGCATAGCGAACACAATACCTTCCACCTTCCTACTGGTGAGATGACAGTCACCCCTAAGGATGTTTGGAAGATTTTCAGAATACCCATTGTTGGTGATATTGTAGTTTATGATTCTTCATAGCAGGGCAGGACCAATGCTCTACGCAGAGTGTTCCAGGATGATACTATTTGTGGATACAAGATTCCATGGCATGAGATGGTGGATTCCTATGTCACCCTACCTTCAGTACTTATAGTTTTTATTGGAGGGTTCCTTTGTCTTGATCGCAGGTCAAATGGAATTTTTGTTGGTTGGGACCATGTTTTGGAGAGTATGATTGTTCACGGTACGGGATATGCATGGGGCATGTGTATGCTCGCTCATCTTTACCACAATTTGCATCAGGTGGTCTACCTTTGAGGTCACAATTTTTTCATCAAGGTTACATTACTTCAGGTGTGGGTGTGGGAGCATATAACTATTACGTGTCCAGTGAAGGTGAGATAGCAACCCGCCATGAGGCCGTACGTGCATATATACACAAGTTGACTTACTCAGCCTAGGCTAGGTAAGTTGGAGCATTGGAGGAGAGTCTTGGATGATGTAGAGGCTATTACATATCGGCCATATCTAGATTGCGAGCACTAGGATGATGACGATATACAATTTCCATACCTCTATTAGTCTATGTTGTTGATTGGTAGGACTTGTTAGGTGTTGGAGATATTTTTGTTCTAGAGAGTGCTCAGATTGTATGGTATCGTATAGGGTATGCCCCAGGATGTTGCCCATTATGCCCAGTGCTCGATAGATTCTATTGAGTGGGGACCCTACCTTTCATATGATGTTGTTTAGGAGTACTAGGGCCTATAGCCTTTAGTTTGAGAGATTTGTCTTGAGATTATCGAGCCACCTGTCACAGCGGATTATACAGAGTACCTAGCTCTACATCCTTTTCCACGAATTTTTGTTCCTCATGAGCCAATGCCACTACCTGGTGAGGGGGATGTTGTTGTTGCCCAGGGTCACCAAAAAAGGAGAGAGGAGGGTGTGGAGGAGGAGGAGGATGTGCAGAGTAGTGATGAGGATGAGAGTAGTGATGATGATGAGGGATACAGAGATGGTGGAGACGAGGGTGGAGATGATGGAGGAGATGGTGGTGGAGCCAGTGGATCAGGGGGAGCCAGTGGATCAGGGGGAGCCAGTGGATCAATTCCAACATTGGATGTTAGAGACATCATGGTGCCTTGTAAGAGGTGATCATTGATAGCTCCTACCAAGCAACGTGTACATATTGGGGTACCTTCACAACATCAACAGTCTTAGATCATGAGTTTATAGGTGCAAGTGCAGACCTTATAGGGGCAGTTGATACAGGATCAAGGTTTATTAGTGCAGACATAGACCCAGATGCAAACACATGCCCAGTCTCATGCACAGACTTTGTCATAGGTTCAGGCATAGTTGGCAGTTGCACAGGCACAAATAGCCTCATTGATAGTGGAAAGAGATGTAGCCAGACCAACTGCAAAGTAGGTACAATTGAATTTTGAGAGATTATAGAGATTGTTTGATGGTACCTTTGTGGCCGATTACATGAGAGAGGTTCTCCATGTGGGTAGAGAGGTAGAATATTATAGGGGTCAATATCATGATGCAGTTCCCTTTGAGTAGAGATTCAATTATGCTTAGTCTCGATCAGGTAGGACTCATTCAAGGACCATTATTTTGTTGGAGTTAACAACCCAAGATCTTCAATCTGCAATGCCAAAGAACCTCCACAAGAGATAGAGAGAAGCAACAATGGAAGATGCTATTCCACCAAACAAGGATTGCAATATGATACAATATGATCAATGCAATACTATACAATGCTATATGCCAAATTAACAAATATGCTAGAGATGCCTTGCTTATAAAGGCAAGGATAAGAGATAGGATAAGACAAGATCATGACAAGTGTCTTAATCCTATCACATGAGACAACTAACTCACAACTACCTAGGAAAGTGGAAATTCTAGATAAGACAACTAATACTTATCTAGATATGACAACTAATATCCTAAGTAAACTTAACATGTGAATTAAGTCCCCTAAGTCCCTAGTAAAGGAATAAACTAGGTACAAGACTTATTCACACCAACACCCCCCCTTAAGTGCAACTTAGGGAGGTACAAACCAATGCAAACATGCAAAAGATGGGTCCCGGCAACTAGGCCTGATGAGGTACCCATGTACAAAACAAAAAACTCTCACAAGCGGAGAAAAGGAGAAAAACCCTGTGGGAGAAAACTCCTCTCCAAAAGAGAGAAATAAACAAAGAAAACTAATGAAGGAAGGAGGACTCCTCAAGACCCCCCAAGGACAACTTCCTTCACCCCAAGCATCGATCGCAACTGAAGATAACGAGGTGATGCCAAAGGTTTAGTGAAGATGTCTGCAACCTGCTGATCTGTAGGCAAATACTCCAAGCTGAGAACACCATCCTGGATGAGCTGCCTGATGAAGTGCATGTGGATCTCAATATGCTTAGTCCGCTGATGCTCCACAGGGTTGCATGAAATATGAATGGCACTCTGATTGTCACACCAAAGAGTAGTGGGCTGAGTGGAAGGGAATCCGAACTCAGTCATCAACTGACGAAGCCACAAAACCTCCTGACTAGCCAACACTACACCTCGATACTCAGCCTCTGTCGATGATAATGCAATATCTATCTGCTTCTTGCATGACCATGCAATCGGACCAGAACCAAGGCAAAAGACAAAGCCAGAAGTAGACTTCTGATCATTGACATCACCAGCCCAATCTGAGTCAGTGAAGCCCACAATCTGAGATGCACCTAAAATGTAGTGAATGCCAAAATGAGTAGTGCCCTGAATGTATCGCAAGATACGCTTGGCAGCTTTCCAATGACTCTCATGAGGCTCCTGTAAGAAGCGAGAGACAAGTCCAACCGCAAAGGAAATATCAGGACGACTATGTGTCAAGTACAAAAGACTGCCCACCAACTGCCGATACAAGGTAGGGTCAACTATAGGAGTAGTGCAACTGGAAGACAGTACAACACCTGACTGGAATGGAGTAGGGGCAGGCTTGCAATCAGCCATGCCAAATCTCTAAAGCAAATCAAGAGCATAATTCTGCTGGAAAATGAAGATCCCCTCAGAAGTCTGATGAATCTGAAGACCAAGGAAGTAATGCAAAAGGCCAAGGTCGGTCATATCAAACCGCTCCATCAATGCTCGCTGTGTACTCTGAATCATGGAAGTAGAACTCCCTGTGAGAATCAAATCATCCACGTAGAGCACAAGGATAAGTAGATCCTCTCCATGTCTCTGTGTATAAACTGTGGGATCAGAATGGCAATGAGTGTAACCGGAAGCAAGCAAGAAACTATCCATCTTCTCATACCAAGCCCGAGGGGCTTGTTTGAGACCATACAATGAACGTCGAAGCCTGCAAACAAGTGAAGAGTCTTGCACAAAACCTGGTGGCTGCTCCATATAGATCTCCTCATGAAGATCCCCATGCAAGAAAGCACTCTTCACATCCATCTGATATACTGACCATCCCTCGATGCAGCTATAGCAAGGACAAGGCGAATAGAATCCATCTTGGCAACAGGAGCAAAGGTCTCAGAATAGTCAATCCCTTCAACCTGAGAAAACCCCTTTGCAACAAGACGAGCCTTGTACTTGTCAATGGAACCATCTGCTGCATACTTGGTACGATACACCCACTTGCACCGAACCAACTTTCTTCCCTTAGGAAGAGGCACAAGATCCCAAGTATGATTCTTCATCAAAGAAGAATACTCATCAGCCATAGCACTATCCCACTCTGGAATACCTGAAGCATCTGAAAACTTCTGAGGATCATCTGAAACTGCATGACTCAAAAGACTAATTCCAGAAGTCTGAGAACGAGTGCGGCGAGTGTCTGTGGGATCACCAACAAGAGGACCAACCTCCTCAAGAGTAACTCGAGCCCATCATGGCCTAGTGGGCGAGTGAGGAGGAGGTTCATCAAGACCATCATCAAAGTCTTCCTCAAGTAGCAAAGTAGAATCAACTGAAGAAGACTGAGTAGGTTGTGATGAAGAAGAAGTTGTAGGAGGATCTGGCTGGGTGAAGGTCTCAGAAAACTGAACATCACGTCGGGAATGAACCTCTCATGTGTCAGGATCAAACAATATGTATGCCTTCACATCCTCACAATAGCCAACAAAAATGTAACGCTGACTCTTCTTCTCCATGGATTTACGCCGACCATTCGGAATGAATGCCCAAGCCTCACTACCGAATACTCTGAAGAAGGATACATTTGGCTTGCGATGAGACCAAGCCTCCTTAGGGGTCATATTTCGCATTGCCTTGTGGGGCATACGATTCTGAATATAGTTGGCACAATTGATAGCTTCGGCCCAAAAAGCGGGAGCCATGGACCTAGACTGAATCATACAATTGGCCATTTCCCTGAGAGTCCTATTTTTTCTCTCGGCCACACCATTCTGTTGAGGAGTGTAAGGAACTGTGTGCTGATGAAGAATACCATGCGCACTGCAAAAATCCTGAAATGCCTGATTGACATACTCCCCCCCATTATCTGTGCGTATCTGTCGAAGAGAAAAACCTGACTGCTTCTCCACAAAGGTTTTGAAGGTCTTGAAGTTGGTGAGTACTTCACTCTTGAGCCCTGAAAAATCTGGCAAAAAATGGAAAAATCTGGAAAAATAACCTGCACCACTGCGAAGTTCGTCGAGATCCGAGAGATCCTGGTACATCTAGTGGGAGAGGTATCGGTCCAAAGATGTTGACACCATCTGGGGCTAGCAGCACATAGCCGTATGATTTGATTCCATGATATATTTGTGACTTGATGTATACTTCATTTTTTTTATTTATAGCCATTTTTGATGTTGTATCTCTTTACATTTCAAACATCATTATATACTTGACATTATAATTTTTGAAATCTATATGATATGCGGTGGACTGATCAATCTATATGTGTTCTATATGGTTCTATGATGGATGCATTTAATTTCTTGTTCTATATGCCATATGATGATTTATATGATACTGTGATGGATGCATTTAATGATCATGATGATATGCTATGATTTATGATGTTCTATCTATAACGTTTAAAACGCGATTATGTGAATAATGATGTTGTATGGATGCATGATGTATGTAGTATTTACATGGATAATAGTCATATGATAATATATATCCAAATGATATGAATATGTATCAATATGTATGATTTTTGAATATGATGTTTCAATGATATATGAAAATGATGTAAATGGGATATGATGCACTTTTATTTTTGGGTATTTTAAATGTATATAAATGATATAATAAATGGATGAATGAATGATGAATATAATGGTAATTCGAATGTATGATATGTGATATTATGAATGAGTTCATGAAAATGCAACTACATAATTTTTTTTTCTTTTTTATATTTTTCTTATGCAATTTAGATGATGTGATGATATAAAAAATATGATATGATGCAATGTATGAATGATTTAAATGATATAATAATGATTTCTAATGTATGCAATGAAAATGATTATGCATTATATGATAATAATGATGTTTTTGTTAATGTCAAGTATACTCAATTCATTAATGAGAAAAGATAACATCATTTTGAATCCTTCACTAGCTTTTTGTAATAAATACTTTGTAGATGAAAAACTATCATGAATGCAAACTAATTTTACCATAAAAAACCTATATGCAAGCATTGGCATCTTAACAATCCATTTATCGTGCTTTTTATCATCATTGAGATTTTAAAATGTTGAAAGTAAGTACAAGCATCAATGGTATAATGTAGACCAATGATGACCTAAGTACTACTTTCATGATTTTTGATATTGCAAGTGAACACAAGCATCTAGGTATAATTAAACCAAAATGACTTGAGCATTTCTTGCATAAAAAAACAAGAATCAGTCATTTTAATATGTGAATTTTGAATGTCATCAGTGATACTTTGTAGAGCACATCTCGTGACAATTCACACAAAAATAATGATCAGTTCACATATAACAAACAAAGTAAATACCATTCTCCTTCCTAGCTCCTCTATTTCAATACATCATCGAGTTGCTCCAAAGAAATGATGGTGTATTAGGACCTCCAAGGTGTGCTTGCACTCCAACTAGAAGACCTTTCTCTCTATCTTCACTCATGAACCTGATGGCTACAAGGTTCCAAACTGACTTAGATCATTAACTAAGCCTCCTTTAACTCTGTCACAAGAGTTACTATCCTTGATCTTACCTTAGAGGCTTCAACACTCTTTAAAATTGTTGTCTCCTTCACAACTACCACTTGAAATTTCAATCTTTCACCCTACACCTAGAAGAGTCTAGATGCCAATTTCACCATGTTGGAACTGCTTGCAGGGGATTTGAAAATGTTGTCTCCATGCTTCTTGCAACCCAACTGATCCATTTTCCTTGGTGTCCACTCCTTAACCTACCCGATTTCATGAATTTGCCTTTTTGAGGGGCTAATCCTTGTAGCCCTTACCAGTCCCTAATTGGCTTTTTCTGCTTATATTCTCCACACAACCTAGAGAAAAAAACACACTTTCAGACACCCTTTTCAGAGTTTTAAATCTTGCACTTGGTTTTAGGTTACTATATGTTCCGTACGGGTGATTCCCATACCTTTGGAGAGGAGGCCTAATTGCCCTAGTAACTAGGGTTTCTCTGTTTCCTCTTACAAACTTGCCTATGATAGATTGTTGGGAACCTCAATCTTTTTGGATAGTGAGAATGTTATCTCACCCCACCTGAAACTGTATGGATTCCATACAATAGTGCCCTCCCCTGCCTTGGTTCTTTACTTTTCACTCCCAATTCCCTAACCGGGCAGTCCTAGCTCGCCTAGGGTTTGGGATTAAAACTCATTGCTCGAATCTTTGACACTACTAACTCTAAATATATACAATAGGTAGGATTCTCTCCCATATTCAACTATTTTCAGGAAAACCCCGTGGATAGAGATTATGGGAGAGCCATGAGAAATCAAACTAGTCTGTTCAAACCAATAAAAATCCCTACAACCTTAAACAATGATCAATAAACCCTAAACTAACTCAAAGCCTCTTAACTACAGAAGGAAATACACTCCATGCCATTCAAAAAACACAGAAAAATAGTGAGGAGATGGGATGTTCAGTGTCTTTTTATGACTGTTTCTAAAATACTCGGGTGTAACACAGAAAATATAGTCTTCCTACCCCCTGCACTGCAAAACTTAACTATAATGCCTATGTTCTTATCAAATGAACTATATTCAAAAGGAAAGATGCTAGAATATATTCAATAAACTCTGATCCAATGCCAAATAAATGCAACACAGATCATTTACATTACTATTCTGAAAACACACGAGGTTTTCAAACACAGAAGATATACAGAAAATCTGCTCGCTGTTTTTATTCTTCACACCCAAAAATTTCATTACCATGCCAAAATCTAACTATCTATGAGCCCTTACAACCACTTTGATGCCATATCCATTGTTCAAGGGCAGTGGCTCGAGGATTTCCCTGATTTCAAGGGATTCCTAATGCCAAGTAAAGTACATGCAAATAACCAAGTTCACCATGCAAGGTTGCAACTCCACCATTATCCTTCATTTTAGGATCATTATCTCCTTGATCTCAAGCCATCATCTCCACAACTGCCTCTTGGCATCTTTGCAACGAAGACTATGTGTTTAAAACACATTTTACACCTTACTTACAACCCTAAGCTGTCTAAAGCTAAAAGTAACTACATTTATCAACCTACTAACCAAGATGATATTAATCCTGATGATTAACTCATCACACACACAAATGCAAGATCTACTAAGATCAAAACAAACACAAATGAAATCTTGATTTGGCCAAGATTAGGTACAAGCCAAAATTGTTCACAAACTTGTTGGAGGTCAGCCTAGGTGCTCCTGCACCATCCTCCCCAAAACAAAAAATTCAATCCACCCATGGATTGAGCAAGTTAGGATCAATTCCCAACTTCTTAAACTCTGCCTCCTTGA
Organism: Sequoia sempervirens; assembly: GCA_007258455.2. Taxonomy (NCBI): domain Eukaryota; kingdom Viridiplantae; phylum Streptophyta; class Pinopsida; order Cupressales; family Cupressaceae; genus Sequoia; species Sequoia sempervirens. The sequence continues at coordinate 670,433,440 of VDFB02058242.1, read as the reverse complement.
TCCATACTGCATCTGAATCAGGTTGTCCATGCCTCTTGATCAGGTGTTCTTTGTATTCCTTGGTCCTAGTCTTCTTGTAAACCCTTGTGTCCAAGATTTGATCAACTTGTTTGACTGTAACAGGGGGCAGTTTTAGTTCTCCTACATCTTGACTGACTTCATGGAGTGTCTAATCCAAATCTTGTGGTGGTCCTTTGTAATGCATAAGGTCTGCAACATTGAAAACAGGGGACAGTCCACTGTCATCTGGTAATTGCACTTTGACTGCATTGTTGCCATATTTCTCCAAGATAGGATAGGGACCTATCCTCTTCATTTGCAACTTGTGAGGAACAACCTTCTGCAATCTAGCCTTGTTCAAATGCACCATCACTAGGTCACCAACATTAAACTGAACCTCTCTCCTATGCTCATCCACTTTGGTTTTATGTTTCATGGTATTCTCTGTCAAGGTTTTTCTGACTGTCTCGTGAATTTCCTGCATTGCATAAGCAAAATCATCTGCATAACCACTTCCCTTGACTCCATCCTTCAATTCTTTCAGCTCATAAACACCTCTAGGGTGCAAACCATACACAATTTCAAAGGGACTCTTCCCTGTTGACCTATTCACTGTATCATTATAGGCATATTCAGCCTGCCCAATAATCTGATCCCATTGTTGACCATACTCCTTGGTCAAGCATCTTAGAAGGTTTCCAAGTGTCCTATTCACAACTTCGGTCTGACCATCAGTTTGGGGATGGTATGCAGATCCAAAGGATAGATTAGTGCCCATTCTCTGCCAAAGAGTCTTCCAAAAATGACTCATAAACTTGGTATCCCTGTCTGAGACAATGCTGATTGGTAAGCCATGAATTCTGACTATTTCTTTGAAGAAAAGGGAGGCTATTTGACTGGCATCATTGGTTGTTTTCTAGGGTATAAAGTGAGCCATTTTGCTGAATCTGTCAACCACAACATACACACTGTCCATACCTTGCCTTGTCTTGGGTAAACCAACTACAAAGTCCATGCTTAAGCATTCCCATGGCCTAGAAGGGATTGGCAGTGGCTGGTATAAGCCTACATTTGAAGAAGTTCCTTTTGCTTTTTGACACACTACACAACTCTCTACATATTTCCTGACATCTAGGTTCATCTTAGGCCAAAAATAGAACCTTTGGACAAGCTCTTGACTTTTTGTGATCCCAAAATGACCACTCAATGCACCATTATGCTTCTCTTGAATTAAGTTCTCCCTAATAGAACCTCTAGGAACACAAAGCTAATTCCCCTTAAACAATAAATCACTTTGCAAGGTATATTCAACATACTTGCTATGGAAATGGTTCTTAAACTCAAGACATACCTTATAAATTTCTGCAAAGTCTTCATCATCTACATATAGATCTTTGAAGTGTTCTATTCCCATGCTCTTCAACTGAATTTCTTGAATGGTAAGAACTCTCCTGCTCAATGCATGAACAACTTTATTGAGAGCTCCTTTCTTGTGCTTGATGTTGAAGGTGTAAGCTTGCAAGTACTCCACCCACTTCATGTGCGTGTGACTCAACTTCTCTTGTGAATTCAGGAAACTGAGTGCTTGATTGTCTGAGTACACAATGAATTCTTTGGGAAGCAAGTAGTGCCTCCACTTCCTTAGTGCTTGGACCAATGCATACATCTCAAGGTCATAAGAAGAGTACTTCTTCTTGGCTTCACTTAGCTTCTCAGAATGAAAAGCCACCGGTCTGCCCTCTTGGCTGAGAACAACTCCAATTGCTACATTGCTTGCATCACATTCAATGGTGAATAGCTTCTCAAAGCTTGGAAACACCAAAATAGGTTGGGTAGCTATCTTTTCCTTCAGCAACTCAAAACTCTTGTTGGCTTGCTCATTCCATACAAACTTAGTTTTCATTCCTGCTTTAATGGTATCCAACATGGGAGCACAAATAGCACTAAACTGCCTTATGAATTTCCTATAATACTGAGCAAGACCATGGAAGCTTCTTACCTCTGTTGCTGTCTTGGGAGTAGGCCAATTGAGAATGGCTTCTACCTTGCTGCTGTCCATCTTCAAGTTGCCATGTGATAGCACAAAACCAAGGTATACCAGCTCTATTTTGATGAACTCACACTTTTCCAAATTGATCATCAACTTCTCCTCCTGCAGCTTCTTGAAAATCAGCTCAATGTGTTGGAGGTGCTCTTCTCTTGTCCTGCTATAGATTAGTATATCATCAAGATACACTACTACAAAATTGCCAATGTGGTCCTTGAGGATTTCATTCATAAGTCTCATGAATGTGGAGGGGGCATTAGACAAGCCAAATGGCATTACTAGCCACTCATAGAGACCCTCATTGGTTTTGAAGGCTGTTTTCCACTCATCACCCTCATGTATTCTTATTTGGTGGTAACCACTCTTTAAATCTATCTTGGTATAGTACCTAGCTTCACCTAGACAATCCATGAGATCTTCAATTCTAGGGATGGGAAACTTGTACCTGATGGTTATCTTGTTTATTTCCCTGGAATCAGTGCAAAGCCTCCATTCTCCTCCTTTCTTAGGTGCTAAGATAGTGGGTACTGCACAAGGACTAATGCTTTTCCTAATGAGACCTTGGTCAAGTGGTTCTTGAATCTACCTAGCTATTTCCTCATTTTGCTGAGGTGTCATCTTGTAGGCTGCTTTGTTAGGAAGGGTAGCTCCAGGTATCAAGTCTATCCTATGACTTATAGCTCGTTTAGGAGGTAAGGTTGTTGGTTGACAACTACTTACAATGCTTTCATAGGTCTGCAACAAGTCTTGAATCTCCTTGGGTAACTCTTGTTTTTCAGCTGCCTTCTCTTTGCTTGCTTCTCTTGGCTTGATCATTACTGCATAGCCAACTCCTTCTCCTTCTTCTAAAGCCTTTAAGAACTCCTTTTCACCAGCTAATAGCAGCTTAGAACCTGCTGTCTGCACCTCAGTATCTTCCAACAAAGATTGAATCTTGTAGGTTACATTGTCCTTCCTGAAGGTATATGAGTTCTTAGCTCCATCATGCATAGCTTGATGGTCAAATTGCCGTGGCCTGCCTAGGAGCAAGTGGCATGCATCCATAGGTAATACATCACACAATACCTTGTCTTTGTACTTGCCAATTGAAAACTCCACCCATGCTTGTTCATTCACCAAGACATGCTGACCCTTATTGAGCCATGTAACCTTGTAAGGATTACTGTGAGGTATCCTTGTCAATTTCAGTTTGCTGACTGCCTCCTCTGACACAATATTGTCAGTTGAACCTGAGTCTATTATGACCTTACATACTTTCCCCATCATCTTGCACTTTATCCTAAACAAGGACCTTCTTTGGCTTGGCTCTTCTTTGACTGGTTCTTTGATCAAAGTCCTCCTCATCATAAGATTCTCACCTTCCTCTGAGTTCAAAGGTACTTCTAATTGTTTATTTGCTGCAGTTGTCTCTTCTTGAATCAGATTGGTTCTCTTATCTCCTCCATGAGAAGTGTTGCCTTTCTCTGGACATCTATAGGTTGGGTGTCCCAATTGGTTGCAATGATAGCATTTCATGTTGGTGAAGTAACTGCCTCTTCCTTGTCCACCACTTCTTCCTCTGGAGCTGAAACCTCTTCCTCTACCACCTCTACTAGAACTTCCTTCTTGCTGTTAAGAAAATCTAACTTCTCCTTGGGCTCTTGATTCTGAGCTTCTTCCACTATAGCTTCCTCTTTGTCCTCTGCTGTCTTTCCCTTTACCTCTACCCTTGGGGTTTTGTTCCTACTTATTTTTTCCTTTCTCTTCTATTTTCAAATCCATTTGATAGCATTGGGGGACTGTTTTGAAGTTTACTAAACTCATGTCCTCTTGGATAGACCACTTGAGCCCATTCAAATTCCTTGCCAACTTGATACTCTCTTCTTCAACCACTTTTGATCTAAGGCACAATTTTTGAAACTTCTCTGTATATGTTTGCACATCCATGTCCTTTTTCCTTAGATTGTGTCTTCTCCTGTGCAATTGAACTTCATAATCATCAGGGAGATAAGTTTGCCTTATCTTAGTCACCATTCCTCTCCATGAAACTATGGGACCTTTGCCTTCTTTCTCTCTTTCAGATTGTACAAACTTCCACCATGTGAGAGCCGCTCCTCTCAACCTTGACTTGGCCACCTTTACCTTTTGGGCCTCTGTTATGCCATCACACTCAAAGTGATTCTCAATGCTCTCAATCCAATCTACAACTGAATCAGGGTCCATTTGTCCACTGAAAAGTGGCACACCCTCCATTGCTTTACCACTCAAGGCCTGCAATGCCTTCAAGAATGGTTCCTCTGCAAGAACAGGGTCAGGCTTTGGAGCTTCCTCCTCCAAATCCTTTTCTTTTTCCTTGGCTTCCTGTTCCTCTTTCTTCTTAATCTTGTCCTTCACATTATCTGCTATTTCTTGGACTTCATCTAGGAGTTTCTCCATCTGAGATATCCTTTCTCTGAGCAACCGGTTATCTTCCTCTTGCTCTTCTACCTTCTTTGCTAGCTTTGCATTTGTCACCATGGCTTCTTCCTCTGGTGTATTCTCTCCTACTGACTCAGTGGATTGGCTCATTAATCACAAGCCTGGAATCCAACTCTTGCTCTGATACCAATATGGTGTATTAGGACCTCCAAGGTGTGCTTGCACTCCAACTAGAAGACCTTTCTCTTTGTCTTCACTCATGAACCTGATGGCTACAATGTTCCAAACTGACTTAGATCATTAACTAAGCCTCCTTTAACTCTATCACAAGAGTTACTATCCTTGTGCTTACCTTAGAGGCTTCAACACTCTTTAAAATTGTTGTCTCCTTCACAACTACCACTTGAAATTTCAATCTTTCACCCTACACCTAGAAGAGTCTAGATGCCAATTTCACCATGTTGTTGGAACTTCTTGTAGGGGATTTGAAGATGCTATCTCCATGCTTCTTGCAACCCAACTGATACATTTTCCTTGGTGTCCACTCCTTAACCTACCTGATTTCATGAATTTGCCTTTTTGAGGGGCTAATCCTTGTAGCCCTTACCAGTCCCTAATTGGCTTTTTTTGCTTATATTCTCCACACAACCTAGAGAAAAAAAACACACTTTCAAACACCCTTTTCAGAGTTTTAAATCTTGCACTTGGTTTTAGGTTACTATATGTTTCGTACGAGTGATTCCCATACCTTTGGAGAGGAGGCCTAATTGCCCTAGTAACTAGGGTTTCTCTATTTCCTCTTACAAACTTGCCTATGATAGATTGTTGGGAACCTCAATCTTTTTGGATAGTGAGAATGTTATCTCACCCCACCTGAAACTGTACGGATTCCATACAATAGTGCCCTCCCCTACCTTGGTTCTTTACTTTTCACTCCCAATTCCCTAACCGGGCAGTCCTAGCTCGCTTAGGGTTTGGGATTAAAACTCATTGCTCGACTCTTTGACACTACTAACTCTAAATATATACAATAGGTATGCTTCTCTCCCATATTCAACTATTTTTAGGAAAACCCCGTGGATAGAGATTATGGGAGAGCCATGAGAAATCAAACTAGTCTGTTCAAACCAATAAAAATCCCTACAACCTTAAACAATGATCACAAAACCCTAAACTAACTCAAAGCCTCTTAACTACAAAAGGAAATACACTCCATGCCATTCAACAAACATAGAAAAATAGTGAGGAAATGGGATGTTCAGTGTCTTTTTTATGACTGTTTCTAAAATACTCGGGTGTAACACAGAAAATATAGTCTTCCTACCCCCTGCACTGCAAAACTTAACTATAATGCCTATGTTCTTATCAAATGAACTATATTCAAAAGGAAAGATGCTAGAATATATTCAATAAACTCTGATCCAACGCCAAATAAATGCAACACAGATCATTTACATTACTGTTCTGAAAACACACAGGGTTTTCAAACATAGAAGATATACAGAAAATCTGCTCGATGTTTTTATTCTTCACACCCAAAAATTTCATTACCATGCCAAAATATAACTATCTACGAGCCCTTACAACCACTTTGATGCCATATCCATAGTTCAAGGGCAGTGGCTCAAGGATTTCCCTGATTTCAAGGGATTCCTAATGCCAAGTAAAGTACATGCAAATAACCAAGTTCACCATGCAAGGTTGCAACTCCGCCATTATCCTTCATTTTAGGATCATTATCTCCTTGATCTCGAGCCATCAGCTCCACAACTGCCTCTTGGCATCTTTGCAATGAAGACTATGTGTTTAAAACACATTTTACACCTTACTTACAACCCTAAGCTGACTAAAGCTAAAAGTAACTACATTTATCGACCTACTAACCAAGATGATATTAATCCTGATGATTAACTCATCACACACACAAATGCAAGATCTACTAAGATCAAAACAAACACAAATGAAATCCTGATTTGGCCAAGATCAGGTACAAGCCAAAATTGTTCACAAACTTGTTGGAGGTCAGCCTAGGTGCTCCTACACCAAATGATAACAAAAATCAAAGTACACCATTTGAACATTCAATATTAAAGCGATAAAATCATGATTCAAAAGAATATCATCCACCTAAAGTTGGCTTGATTGATATGATTTCAGTTGTTTGATGTGGATGGTTGATTTCCTGAAGTGTTCTCATGTATTATATATGTTCAATGTTTGAGTTTCCCAATGATCATGTGTTTTTTGCTTTTGTCATACTGTTGTTTGTCTATTTATTTAAGCTCAAGTTTATTGCCCCCAGTGAGTTCAAGATTTTTCCCCCAAGCTAGGGTGAGACACGACCACGTTGCCAGGATATGTTCAAGAAGTCCTTCCATCAAATGATAAATGGAATGATGGTGAAAGTGAAAGATCAAGACCTGGCAAACAGGCATCTTGGTAACAAAAAAATACAAAAAAAATAGAAAAGAGATGGATATTGTTGATAGGTTCATTGAACAGATCCCCTTCAGGTGTAGACAACCAATAGGCTCCAGATCCATAGAATGGTATGACAACAAAAGGACCTAGCTAGTTAGGTTCAAAATTTCCTTTCTTTTCTTTGTCTTGTTGATTTCTAGGGTTTTCTTTTAGCACCAAGTCACCAACCTGAAAGACGCTATGCTTTACCCTATGATTGTAGCTTCTAGAAATTCTCTTTTGGTATGCCTTCAAATGGTTTACAACTTGTTGATGACATTCATCCAACATTCTAGTTCCTGAAGTCTAGAGACTCTATAATCCTCATTTGTAATAATACCCTTCAGTGATACACTAAGTGATGGTATTTCTACCTCAATAGGCAGGATGACCTTTGATCCATATACCAAGGCATATGGTGTAGCTCCTGTAGATGTTCTGATGCTAGTTCGGTACGCCCAGAGAGCAGGATTTAATTGAACATGCCAGTCACATCCAACATCGTTGATAGTATTTTCAGGATTTTCATAATTGTTTTATTGGAAGCCTCTGTTTGGCTATTTCCTTGAGGATAGTACGGTGTTGAAAAATGATGTTGGATATGAAACCTCTCACAGAGTTCCTACACATCCTAATTCTTAAAAGTTCAACCATTATATGTGACAATGGACTGAGTAATTCCATACTGAAAGATGAGGTAATTTAGTATGAAAGAAGATATTTGTTTCTCGTGATTGTTGTTAAGGGAATCGCTTCTATCCACTTTGTAAAGTATTTTGCTACTGTGATTATGAATTTGTGTCCATTGGATGAAGACGGATTAATCTTTCCTACCAGGTCCAGTCCCCACTAACAAAAAGGCCATGTTGAAGTGAACAGATGCAATTCTTGCACCGGTGCATGGATTAGGTTACCATGTATTTGACATTTTTCACATTTCTTAACAAATTGAAAAGACTCCTTCTCTATGTTCAGCCAGTAATCCCCCAAATAGAGGAGTTTCTTTGCTAGGGTTAGTCCGCTTAAATGAGTTCCACAAATACCTTCATGAACCTCATGTAAAGTTGTCTTGGATTCGTTATGTTCTAGACACCAAAGGAGAGTACCATCTATACCTCAATGGTAAAGTATGTCAGCAATTAAGGTATGTTGTGTGGTTTGGAAAATGAAGTTGCATTTCCAGTTTCTGGAAAGATCAAGAGGAAGGATATTGTATTTTAGGTAAGCATAGGTCTTCCCATAAATTGAGGATTCAATGTCTACTAATTGGCATATGGTTTGAGATTCTAGATTATCATAAGCAGGGTTAGACACTTGTTCCACCATAAACTCATAATGACCTCGCTTTTTTGGCAACTATAAGAGAGAAGCAATCATCGCCATAGAATCAAAAACTTTGTTTTCTACCCTTGGAATATGTTCAAACTTGATATCCACAAAGTACTTTGTGAGATCATCCACCATTTTCTTATATGGCATCAACTTCTCATCTTTGGTTTGATATTCATCATTTACCTAATAAATGACTTGTTGTGAATCTCCATATACTTGTAGCTCTGTGATTTTCCATTCAACTGCCACTTTGATGCCAATAATTAATGCCTCATACTTAGCTACATTATTTGTACATGGAAACATGAGTCTATAAGACTTTGGGATGGTATGTCCTTGAGGTGTGTAGAGTTCCTTTTCAGAAGGTATGGAATTTTGGTGTTTGTTTGATTTGAAGGGAGCTCATTGTATGTTGTCAAGATGTTGATTAAGATGCTCTGACACCATTGTAAACTTCCTTACTAAATTTTAATGTAATTTTTTATTTCAATCTTGAGAAACGTGTTCAAACAGCCATCATAAATACTGCCTTGGACCTAATATAATTTTTTGATTGCTTGTATTTGGTTTTAGATTGATGCCAAGATGTTTTGGAAGCTTGAAATGAATGCAAGATGTCTAACCATGCAATGGAAGCAAGATTCAAGTGTTTTTGCTTCTTCTTTTTTTTAAATGCATACACAAGGCCTACTTATGCAAAAATTCATTCCTACAGCTGTAAGACATTTTATCAAATGGTTTGTCATCAAACTCCAATCTCTATTAACAAGGTATTGCAGTGAGTTACAACTTGTTACAATGTTGTAAGAGACATGGCTATGTTTATAATACTAAGGAATCAAAATGAAAAATTAGACTCTATTGAATGGGATTCAACTTATCTTTGCCATCGATTTAGTACATGCAACTACTGAGATCTGATGACTGACATTACAATGGTAAGTCACTGTTTGAGGTAGAAAACAAACTCTCTAAGCATTCCTTAGTAGCACAAGAGAGGTTCTCTTTTTGAGACTCTGGTGACATTCTAAGTGAGTATATAGACTACTAACTTGACTATGAGAGCAACAAAAATACATGTAATTTATGTACATTGTAGTGACTGTATTTTAAAAAATGTAGTTCCAAATAGAACAGTCATCACTCACATTCTCCTCTAGCAGAAATTGTATTTACAATGGAAAAAACTACAAGATGGAATATATAAGATATAACTTAGACCTGAAGTGGAAAACCGTCCTCAGTTTGGAAGTGGATTTGGTGACTTAAGGATGCCCATATTGCACAAAACTCCAGCTATAGGTTCTCCCCAACCCACGGTTCTTCAAGATAATGGTGTGTCCAACTCTTCCTCTACCATACATCACCTTTAGTAGTCTCTAGCAGCAGATTCGACTCAAAACCCAAGCAATGGTGAGTTGTATTCCTCAAGAAAATCATGTCACACTCAGAAATGTCTAGATTTGTCAAATAAGTGCCATCTAGGATTTCTTAGTAGCAATGCCTCCACTGAATGTAAAGATCTCCAAAAATCATCCATCAAATCTAGCCCAAAGCTCAGAAGATAATCACGAATTCTACAAGAAACGTATCTTTGTTTCCCTTACCAATCTTCAAACTTTGCCAAGCTAGGAATGATATTCCACATTTGAAACATGGCGGCTAGGGTTTCCCAAGCTCCATAACCAGGCTTTCTCGTGAAGAAAAGGATTTTTTTTTCAAAAGTCAAGAGTCTCGAATGATGCTTTCTTGTTTCTCTTTTGTATTCTTTCATTCAACAATTACAAGTGAATTTTATAAATTAATGTTTTAAATATTTCTCAAAGTCACTTTTACACCAAAAAGAAAGTGACTTTATAAAGTCCTCATAAAAATAAATATTTCAATGAATCACCTTGCCTATTTTGTAAAGTTACTTTATCAAAATATTTAATTAATTAATTTGCATCACCTCATACGTTGAACTTGAAATTAGGCGATACACAACTAATTAAATAAATGATTCCTTGATAATGGAATTAGCCTTCGGGAAAGGAAAGGCTAAAGACAACCCAAAAGGCCTACCGAGAAGGGGACATTATAGTCCTCCCTTCCCAAAATTTCTTGTCCTCAAGCAATTGTAAGCTCGGGTGCTGCAGAATCCACTCATTCTCCCATGTGGCATCCTTGGCTGGAAAATTTCTCCATCTCACCAAATACTCCTTCAACACCCTGTTCCTCAACTTCCTCTCTCAAGTGTCTACAATCTCCTTAGGAGCTAGGACCAAATGTCCCTCCTCATCCAACGGTGGAAGCTCTGAAGAAGTAACCTGTTGTCCTAGTGCCTTTTTAAGGCATGAAACATGGAATACATTATGAATCTTGCTACTCTCTGGCAACTCCAACTAGTATGCTACCTCTCTCACCCATCTGGTAATCCTGTAAGGTCCATAGAATCTGGGCTTGAGCTTCTCAGCTCCACTCTTCTTAAGAGAAGATTGTCTGTAGGTCTGCAAGTAGAAGTATACCAAATCACCTACCTCAAAACTGTGCTCAACCCTGTGTCTATCAGCATATCTATTTTGCTGAATTTATGCCACCTGTAAGTTATCTTTGAGTGCCCTCAAGATATCTTGACTCTCTTGAATCCAATCCTTGGATTTGGGAGCCCTATTGTCACCAAAATCTATCTCCATAAATGAAGGTGCATTGTAACCGTACAAATCTCTGAAAGGACTCATCCCAATGGACATATGATAAGTGGTGTTATAACAATACTCTCCCAAGTGTAGCCACTTGATCCATGCCCATTGATGCCTCGCAATGTAGTTGCGCAAGTACCCCTCAACCCATTTGTTTACAATTTTTGTTTGTCCATCTATTTGAGGGTGATAACTCGTACTCAGAGTCAACTCAGTACCCACCAACCTAAACAACTCTTGCTAGAATGCACTCATGAATCTACTATCCTTGTCACTAACTATGTTCTGAGGTAGCCCATGCAATCTAAAGATCTCCCTAAAAAATAACTTAGCCACCTGTGGTGCCTTGTACTCAGTTAGAATAGAAAAGTGAGTGTACTTCATCAACCAATCCACCACCACAAAGATACTATCTCTCCCATGCACCTTAGGTAGACCTGTGATGAAGTCCATAGAAATGCTCTCCCATTTATGCTCTGGGATAGGCAATGACTGTAGTAATCTGGTTGGATGTGTGTGCTTTGACTTGTTCTGCTGACAAGTCACACACTCCCTGACGTTTCTCAATACATCATCCTTGAGGCCCTTCCATGTAAACCTCTCTCTGATCTGTCTATAAGTTTTGAAATAACCCTGATGGTCGGCTAAGGGAGTGTCATGAGAAGCCTTCAATATCTTCTCCTTCAATCTAGATTCTAGCACCAAGTAGATCATATCCTTGTAGTAGATCACATAATACACTACTTTGTACCTGTCATCCTGAATCAGCCCATCCATCAACTCACAAGAAAACTTGTTCTTGGAGTACTCCACTAATAAGAGGGATTCCAATCTGTGGAAATCTTTGAGAGTGAGCACGCTGAAGGTCTCTTAGGAAGGACGTCCACCACAACATTCTTTTTTCCCTTCACATACTCTATATCAAAGTCATATGCCTGTATCCTACTAACCCACTTCTGTTATCTCTCATTCAAGTCCCTCTGCTCCAAGAAGTATCTAAGACTATTGTGGTCGGTCATCACCACAAACTTCCCTCCAACTAAATACTATCTGAATTTTGCCAAGGCATGCATAATGGCGAGCATCTCCTTATCGTAGGTGGAGTATAGTCTCTCTGGTCCCCTCAACTTATGACTCTCAAAAGCTATGGGGTGTCTGTTTTGCATCAATATTGCTCCTATGCCCTCACCTAAGGCATCACACTCCAAAACAAACAGTTGTGTGAAATCTAGAAGTGCCAATACTGGGGAACTACTCATCACCTCCTTGAGCTTATCAAAAGCTTTTTGTAGACACGTAAAAAGTATTGATTGACATTACGCACCTGATCTTGACTACTAACACCAATTCATCCTAAATCATCCATCGATCTAACCATTTAATTAGATGCCCTTATTTGATTAAATTCATCAATGTTCCTCCCTTAATTAAATAAATCATTTTATCTAATTAAGTCATTCTTTCTTGTTAATTAAATCAATTTATCTAATCTAATTAACCCTATGTCCATATTTAATTAAATGATTCCTTTTATTTAATTAAAATCTCTAAAGTCTATCCATTAAATTAAATAAATTAAAGCCTTATTTAATTTAATCTAACTTCATCTCCTTAGTTAAATAAATCAAAAATCTTTATTTAATTAATCTTAAAATCATATTCTTCTCATATTTGATTTAAATAAATCCATAAATTCAAGTCAAATATGTCACATTAGTTAATCTCCCATTAAAGTAATTAACTTTGATTAATTTAATCTCTTCTCATGTCCCATCCTCCAGCTTTTCCCACTTGCACATGAAAATAGATTTAATTGATTTATTAAATCTCTATTTTCCATCAAAAGGAATCTTTGAAGGAATATTCTCCAAATTTGAATTCAAAAATGTGAATGGACTTTGTCCTTCCAACAAGGAATTTACTCCACCTGACATGTCCTTTTCCTTGAGCCAAGTGGCATTCAATGCATTCTTCCTTCCCTCTTACATGTCATTTCAACAATTTGAAATTTGAAATATATGGATTTATTCACACATTCTTCAAAACTTGCACATACTTCATCCATTCTCAAGGTGACAAGTGGCTCTTTCTTATTGGCCAAATATTTGTCCCACATTGCTCCATTTTGGACATCTCTTCAACTTGAAAATCTATAAATGAGAGGATCCATTCCTCATTTTAACATCCACAATTCATGCAAAGTTACTATACTCAAATCTTTAGCAAATTTTATCAATATGATTGAGTTCTTAGCTAGGTTATGCATATTTTTAGCTTGGAGCACTCATCACTCTTCATCAAAGTGGATCAATTTTCATCATGAAATCACCATTACATCATTGGAGTTGGGAAAGGGCCAATTTTCACATCAAATGGGCACCAACTCCCTCAAGAAAACAAGAGTTTGCATTGCTTTCAATAGGATTTAGCTTACTTTCTTGCTCTTTCGTTTATTTCTTTTTTCTTTCCTATTTCGAGCTTTGTTAATGGATTTATTAAGGAATCATGTTTCTAACCATGCATTTGATCTAATTTATTGATTGTCTCTTATGTTTTTGCAGGTTGGGAATCATGGTTCATAGTCACTATGCCTCCTCTGACCAACTGAATGCACCTTTCTTTGTCAAATCTATCAAAGGTGCTCCCAACTATGAAAATCCCCTCACAAAACACTGATAGTAACTACACAATCCAAATAAACCTCGCAACTCTGTGACTGTCCTAGGTGGTGGCCAATCAAGTATCACCTGTATCTTTTCCTGATGAACCTGTACTCCCTCTACACTAGTCACATGCCCTAAATATAATATCTCTCTAAGGAAAAATTCACATTTCAAAGCATTAACGTAGAGTGACTACTCCATGATACTCAAGACCTCATCAAGATGTCTCAAATTCTCTTCCCAAGTCTGGTTGTAAATGAGCAAGTCATCAAAGAACACCAACAAGGATTTACGCAATTGCTTATTGAATATATGATTCATGCAGGATTGAAATGTGGGAGGTGTGTTTGTCAAACCAAATGGCATGACCAAGAACTCATAGTGCCCATAGTGACAATGGAATGTTGTTTTTTGTATTTCCTACTTTCTGACTCTTATCTGATGGTACCTTGAATGAAGGTCAATCTTCAAAAAATATACTACCCCATGAAGTTCATCCAAAAACTCATCTATCCTAGGTATAGGGTACCTGTTCTTGATGGTTTTCTTATTAAGAGCCTGGTGATCAATGCACATCTGCATGGTTCCATCCTTCTTCTTCACCAAGACCATAGAAGAAGTGAATAGACTGGAGCTCGGTCTAATGTGTCTCATTTCAAGCAATTCTTTGATTTCTTTCTCAATCTCATCCTTGAATTTCTTAGGATGATGACAGGGGGTAGTGATCACTAGTTTGGCCCCCTCCTCTAACTCAATGGTATTCTCAAAACCACAATCAAGTGGTCTCCCTGGAGGTATCTCTCCAAAAACCCTATCATGTTTACCTAATAGCTCCTAAATGTCAACATGATATGTCTTCCCTGAAGCTGAAGATTCCTTGGTGGTGATCAAACACTCTGTTGCCCAAGCTATGTCATCATGTCAGAAAATGCTCTCCATGTGTCTAGTAGATACAACCTTGGCTGATCCATTAGCCATGCCTCTAAGCACTACTCACTGCCCCTTTTCTGTCTTAAACTTAAGTTCCATGGTTTGAAAGTTCTGAGAATATTTCCCTAATGAGTGTAACCACTAAATCTCAAGTATAGCATGAGTGTCACCCAAATCCACCACATAGAAGTCATTTATGACTATGTAATTTCCTAAGGTAATAGGCAACTATGGAACCCTCTGAGTGCATCTCAATTTATAGCCATCTGCCACCATCACATTGAATCCCTCAAAGTCCTATGCAGGTAACATATGCTTCTCAACCAGGGTTGCATCAATAAAGTTATGGGTTGCCCCACTATCAATCAACACTGCTATGTGATGTCCCTATAAAACTCCTTTAACTCTAAAAGAGTTGAATCTAGGAGTGCCTGATAAGGTAGCAATGATACCACTCTTACCATCTCCCTGAGGCTGCTCCTCATCTGAACTGCTATCATTGATATTCTGAGAAGGCTCGTCATCACTGGTTTCATCCTCAGACACAACCTCAATAAGATGAGCCTTGCCTTTTCCTAGGCAACAGTGACTTGGCTCCCAATGTTCCTTGCAATGGTAACAAATTCCCTTAATTCTACATTCCTTGCGATACTCCTCATCTGGATCACTTTTCTTGTTTCCCTTCTTCTAAAAAAACTTCTTGCCCTTGTTCTTTTAAAAAATGAAGGATTTAAAATAGGTTTTGTTGTCCGGTGTGGAGAAATCCATGTCTCTAGCTCTAGTGATCTCATCCTATAGGGAATCGGATTTGAAAACCTTAATCCAACCATGAAGTGGTTCGGATAGACCCTTAATAAAGAGCATAACCAACATCTACTCTGAGATATCTGTCACCATAACTGCCAATTGCTGAAACTTTGAAATATATGTGTCAACTAATCCATTTTGCTTAAGCTATGCTAACTCATGGAAATTAAGCTTTGGATCCCTCTAATCAAATCTATCCATAACTTTATGTGTGAACTCCAAATAAGAAGTGATGTTGGCATGCCCTAAGGTGACAAGCCCATGATACCACCACTCATATGCCTCACCATCCAAGTGTAGCATAGCATACTTAATAGCTTATGTCTCCAACATGGGGTTTAGCTGGAAATAATTGTCCAAATTTTGTACCCACGCTCTGGCTGTGCATTTACTAGACCTGTCAAAGGAAGGGATTGTGAGTTTTTGAATCTTGCGTTGTAGATCCTGGTTCTATTGTCCTCTATTGTTATTTCTGGGTCTATTCCTATACTTAATAATGCAAAAATCCATCAATGACATGGCAACATGAAATTCATCCCCCAACGATTGATATTCTCTCAAATAATCTATGAATCCCTCTCCTTATGCTTGTTGCTCCTGATTTCTAGTAGGCTATCCACCCAAGAATTAAGGCATGAGAGGCCTCGGGGTCACCCTACTAGCTGGCCTAGCATTGCTCTAAGTTGTATCATTATTATCCTATCCACCATTATGCCCATTCTAACCATTATTTCCATTATTTCCATTATTGTTGTTTCTACCACCAGCAAGTTGTTCTACAAGTTGTGCTAATTGTTGTGCTAGTTCATGTTGACCTCTTGCTAGGTCATTCAAAATATGTTGCATGCTGCCCTCAGGTATTTATTCTCTATCCCCCATGAATTCAAGTGGTCCCAACCCTCTTCTCACTCTTCTATAATGGATATCAAGTGGGTTGACAACTGGGATGTCTTCGTTCATAACCCAAAACTACACACAGGTTGGCAGGAATGCTTGCTCTGATACCACTGTAGAGTGCCTTTCCGGAAGTTATGGAATTTTGGTGTTTGTTTGATTTCAAGGGAGCTCATTGTATGTTGTCAAGATATTGATTAAGATGCTTTGACACCACTGTAAACTTCCTTACTAAATTTGATTGTAATTTTTTTATTTCAATCTTGAGAAATGTGTTCAAACAACCATCATGAATACTGCCCTGGACCTAATATAATTTTTTGATTGCTTGTCTTTGGTTTCAGATTGATTCCAAGATGTTTTGGAAGCTTGAAATGAATGCAAGATGTCTAACTATGCAATGGAAGCAAGATGCAAGTGTTTTTACTTTTTTTTGTTTTTTTTAAATGCGTATACAAGACCTACTTATGAAAAAATGCATTTCTAAAGTTGTAAGACATTTTATCAAATGGTTTGTTATCAAACTCCAATCTCTATTAACAAGGTATTGTAGTGAGTTACAACTTGTTACAATGTTGTAAGAGACATGGCTATGTTTATAATACTGAGGAATCAAAATACAAAATCAGACTCTATTGAATACAATTCAACTTATCTTTGCCATCGATTTAATACATGCAACTACTGAGATCTGATGACTGACATTACAATGGTAAGTCACTGTTTGAGGTAGCAAACAAACTCTCTAAGCATTCCTTAGCAACACAAGAGAGGTTCTCTTTTTGAGACTTTGGTGACATTCTGAGTGAGTATATAGACTACTAACTTGACTATGAGAGCAACATAAATACATGTAATTTTTGTACATTGTAGTGACTGTATTTTAAGAAATGCAGTTCCAAATAGAACAGTCATCACTCACATTCTCCTCTAATAGAAATTGCATTTACAATGGAGAAAACTACAAGATGGAGTATATAAGATATAGCTCAGACTTGAAGTGGCAAACTGTCCTCAGTTTGGAAGTGGATTTGGTGACTTAAGGATGCCCAGATTGCACAAAACCCCAGCTACAGGTTCTCCCCTACCCATGGTTCTTCAAGATAATGGCGTTTCTAACTCTTCCTCTACCATACGTCACCTTTAGTAGTCTCTAGCAGCAGATTCGACTCAAAACCCAAGGAATGGTGAATCGTATTCCTCAAGAAAATCATGTCACACTTAGAAATGTCCAGATTTGTCAAATAAGCCTCCAGAATGTATATATTCATTCAACAAGAAACTCATCTAGGGTTTCTTAGTAGCAACGCCCCCACTAAATGTAAAGAGCTCAAAAAATCATCCATCGAATGTAGCCCAAAGCTCAGAAGATAATCACGAATTCTGTTGGAAACATATCTTTGTTTCCCTTACAAATCTTCAAACTTTGCCAAGCTAGGAATGATATTCCACATTCGAAACATGGCGGCTAGGGTTTCCCAAGCTCCATAACCAGGCTTTCCTGTGAAGAAAAGGATTCATTTTTTTTCAAAATTCAAGAGTCTTGAATGATGCTTTCTTGTTTCTCTTTTGTATTCTTTCATTCAACAATTACAAGTGACTTTTATAAAGTAATGTTTTAAATATTTCTCAAAGTCACTTTTACACCCAAAAGAAAGTGACTTTATAAAGTCCTCATGAAAATAAATATTTCAATGAATCACCTTGCCTATTTTGTAAAGTCACTTTATCAAAATATTTAATTAATTAATTTGCATCACCTCATAAGCTGAACTTGAAATTAGGTGATACACAACTAATTAAATAAATGATTCCATGATAATGGAATTAGCCTTCGGGAAAGGAAAGGCTAACCACAACCCAAAAGTCCTATCAAGAAGGGGACATTACAAGGTGTAATAAACATAATTCTCGCACCAGACCCACATGTGTATGACCCATCAAAATAAATCCTCCATTGTTGTGTTGTCACGGTAAGAATGTCTGCATCAAGAAACTCAATGTTCATTGGGTGATCATCTGGTAATGGAGCTTTAGCTAACTGATTAGCTATCACTTGACCCTGATGGCTCTCTATCCACATACTAGATATCAAATTCACTCAAGATCATGACCCACTTGGCTAGTCTTCCTATTAAGGTAGCCTTGTTGAGCAAATACTTTAATGGATCAATCTTTGCTATGAGTCTGACTGTGTGGGTTAACATATAATTCCGCAACTGTTGGGTAGCAAATACCACTACTAAACAAGCTTTCTCAATGAAGGTGTAATTTATCTCATAACCATTCAGAGTCCTACTAATATAATAGATAGCTTTTTCCCTTCCCTCAGGATCTTCCTGTGCTAATAGAGCTCCCAAAGAAATCTCAGTTGTTGCAATGTATAGTAATAAGGGTCTCTCTTCTATAGGTGGCAATAATATGGGTGGCGACATCAAATATTGCTTTATTTGATTGAAAGTTGTTTCACACCCTTGATCCCATTTGAATGAGACATTCTTATGTAGAAAATGATCGAATGGATGACTTTTGTCTGCTAATTGGGAGATAAATCACTTGATTGATTGTATCCTACCCTATAAAGATCGTAGTTGACTGATATTCTTCAGTTGTTGTGTTTCCATTATTGCCTTGACCTTGGAAGGATCCACTTCGATACCCTTTTTTGACACTATGTATCCTAGCAGCTTTGCTGATGTAACCCCAAACACACATTTCTTAGGATTTAATCTGACATTGAACTTCTCTAGCCTGGTAAAGATTCTATCTAGGATCTCTAGATTCCCTTCTCTGGTGTATGAATTTTCTAGTATATCATCCACATAATCCTCCATAAAGGTATGCATCATGTCATGGAAGATGGTGGTCATTTCCCGCTAATATGTGGCCCCTGCATTTTTCAATCCAAAGGGCATGACATTCTAGCAGAATGTGCCCCATGGACAAGTGAATGTTGTTTTCACCTGATCTTCTAGTGCTATTTTGATTTGGTTATACCTTAAGAAGCCATCCATTAATGATAACATGGCATGTCCTATTGTTAAGTCGACAATAATTTCTATGTTTGGAAAAGGAAAATCGTCCTTTGGACATGCCTTGTTAAGATCTCTGAAGTTAATACATATTATGATACTATTATCAGGTTTAGAAATAGGTATGATATTAATAATCCACTCAGTGTAATCAATAGATCTAATGAATCCTACATCTAACAACTTTCTCAGCTCGGCTTTTACCATCAATGATAGGGATAGGGTTGGATTGAATCAATCACTGACTCAATGCTCCGGGTCTCACCTTTGATAACCCCTTGGTGTCACTTCCTCCACCACTCAACCTTTAGGTCCTATGCTACCTAGGCACCCCATAAACCCTTGGTGTCACTTCCTCCACCACTCAACCTTTAGGTCCTATGCTACCTAGGCACCCCTGGTTCCTCTGCCAACCCTGCTATCAATTCACAATGTCTCAACCAACCAAATCTTGGTGCTCTTCCTCTTGTTCACTCACTAGCCCTCATTCTTCCTAAAGACTAGTAGGTACTCCAAATGCTTCCTAACTCAATGTAGGGGTGTATAAAGCTTCCATGGCTTCAAAACCATCTTACAAAAGTTCCTGATCAACCTCCTTGTTTTGATTCTCCATCGCTATCACAAAATCCCTGTTTTAGGGTTTGGGCAGGGCTACAAGCCTTGAGCCCCTTTTAGGCCTCCTTGCACAAGAAAACTAGTTAGAACTCCTCTCCTTCAACTGGTTAGGAAAAACTCCCTTCTGACACCTTGGCTCAAATTCCAAACACTAAAATATTTTTAAGGTTTGGGCCCCTCTCTGTCCGTACACAGGCAGAACACAGATTTTACAAGAAACTAGGGTTTTTAGACATTTCTTGGTCTGTTTTGCTTTGTTCCAACCTCAAATGCACTGATGAAACTTCTGTCTTCTTTCCCACACCTTCCCAAAGCTTCCTGCATTCACCACACATCTTATAATGTTAAATATATCACACCCCTGCTACGTTAGAGCTTTGTCTTTGACTGTCTTTCCTTGTTGGGCTTTCAAGCTCGCCTAGGAATAGCCTTCTAGCATGCTTATTGAACCCTTACTAACCCCTATGTTTACATTATGTACAAGAATGGAGTTTAGCCTTGTTTCCACAACACCCATACTTCTTGGTACATATAGAAAACAATCTAAAACTCCATTTTTCTAAGATTTACGAGTCAAAATAGCAAAATGGAGAAAAACACAGTATTTACAAAATAGATGAAAGCGATGAGCAAAAATTTTTAATGTGTCAAAACAAAATTTTAGAGGCCTCACTACATGCTATCAACCCTACAAAAAGCCTCCTCTAATCCATTTAGTAGCAGTCACGCAGCCAAGAACAGAAAAATAGAACTTTTCACACACAAATCACTGTATTTTTATTATTTGCATATATCTTCCAATGTTCCCAATGCTTCCAACCTTCATCTAAGGTCGAGAGCTACCTTTTACAATTCTTGGAAATGGTTAGGTTTCCTTCTTTGAGCCTAAGAATGGCCAAAAACTAGTTGTTGTAAAACATAGTGTGTTTTGCAACTTTTGTCTATAGCTTAGGAAAAAACCAAAAAAGGACTTAAAACTTATTCAACGTCTAACCTAAGAACCAAAAGGTCCCAAACCACCAATAAGATGATCCAAAAGACCCTACCAAAAACTTCAAAATAAGCTTGCACTTTGACACCTTGGCAAGTGCTCCTGGACCATTCTCCCCCTCTCAGCACAAAGATCAAGGAATTTGAGGTGATATCAGTGATAGATCAATGCCTAGCTTCTTAAAGTCAGCTTCCTCAGCCCAGGTAGCCTTAGATTCATGTTTGTTCCTCCACTTGACAAGGTGCTCCATGTATACCTTATTCCTTGTAGACTTTTGCACTCTTGACTGCAAGACCTTCTCTGCCTGAAGCTTGTCTTGTTGAGGAAAGTTCACATTACTGATGTCCTTGAGAAATTATTGATTGTTCTGACCCTCATCATTGACTGATCCCCTGTACTTGATTAAATCAGCAACATTGAAAATTGGAGAGATGCCCAAATCTGATGGTAATTCCACCTTATATGCATTCTTTCCATATTTGGCCAACACCTTGCATGGACCCACTCTTTTCATCTATAACTTGGTTTCCATGCCCTTCTGCAATCTGGATTTGTTGAGGTGGACCATAACATAGTCCCCAACTGCAAATTGTACATCCTTCCTTGACAAATCAGCATTCTCCTTCAACTTTTGGGTTGCTGTTGTAACTGTCTTCTTGACCTAATCATGTATCTCTTTCATGGTCTGAGTGAAGTCTTCTGCATGTCCACTCCTATTCTCCATTGATCCAAGGTCTCTGAGTTCACAAATTCCTCTTGGGTGCATCCCATATACCACTTCAAATGGACTTTTCCCTATAGTTCTATTAAAATTGTCATTGTAGGCATATTCAGCTTGAGAAATCACCATATCCCATGTCTGTCCATATTCCTTTGTCAAGCACCTCAAAAGATTACCTAGCACTCTGTTAACCACCTCTGTTTGACCATCGGTCTGAGGATGGTAAGCTGATCCAAAAGATAGATTTGTTCCTAATCTGCTCCATAGAGTCTTCCAAAAGTGACTCATTAACTTCACATCTCTGTCAGAAACAATGCTTAGAGGCAAGCCATGGATCCTAACAACTTCCTTGAAGAAAATATGAGCTATGTTGCTTGCATCATGGGTAGTTTTGCAAGGAATGAAGTGACTCATCTTGCTGAATCTATCTACTACTACATACACACTTTCAAAACCAATCTTGGTCTTAGGAATACGTACCACAAAATCCATGCTCACACACTCCCATGGTCTGTTAGGAATAGGAAGGGGTTGATACAAACCAGCATTGCTAGCTCCTCCCTTAGCTTTCATGCATACAACACACTGTTCCACATATTTTCTAACATCTCTTGCTAACTTAGGCCAGTAATAGAACCTTTGAACTAGCTCTAAATTTTTGTTAATACCAAAATGCCCACTAAGACTTCCATTATGCTTTTCTTGAATCAGATTTTCCCTCATTGATCCTCTTGGGACACATAACTGATTACCCTTAAATAACAGTCCATTTTGCAATGTATACTCAGCATATTGACTATGAAAATGATTCTCAAAATTAGAGCATACCTTGTAGGCTTCTGAAAATTCTTCATCATCACCATAGAGGTCTTTGAAACTCTCTAATCCAATGCTCTTCAGCTGTATTTCCTGCACTGTCAACATTCTCTTGCTTAATGCATCTGCCACCTTATTCATTTGTCCCTTCTTGTGCTTCATGGTAAAAGTGAAAGCTTGGATGTACTCCACCCATTTCAAATGTCTATTACTCATCTTCTCTTGGGTGTTAATGTAACTGAGTGCCTGGTTATCAGTGAAGACCACAAACTCTTTGGGCAACAAATAATGCCTCCACTTCCTAAGGGACTGCACTAAAGCATATAACTCAAGATCATAGGTAGAGTACTTTTGCTTGGCTTCATTGAGATTTTCACTAAAGAAGGCTACAGGCCTACCTTCTTGACTAAGTACTCCTCCTACTGCTACTCCACTTGCATCACACTCAACTGTGAACAACTTATCAAAACTAGGCAATAACAAAATTGGTTGAGTTGCCACTTCTTGTTTCAGTTTTTCAAACCCTTTATCAGCCTCTTGAGTCGACTTAAACTTTGTTTTTAGACCACCCTTGATAGTATCTAGAACTGGTGCACATATACCACTAAAATTCCTGATGAATTTCCTATAAAACTGAGCTAAACCATGAAAGCTCCTTACCTCTGTTGTTGTGGTTGGTGTAGGCTAGTTTAGGATGGCTTCCACCTTGCTTGGATCCATCTTCAACGTTCCTTGGGATACTACAAAGCCTAGATATACCAGCTCTTGCTTGAAGAACTCACACTTCTCAAGGTTGATTGCCAATTTCTCTTCTTGCAACCTTTTAAGAACCATCTCCACATGCTTCAAGTATTCTTCTACTGTCTTACTGAAAATCAGTATGTCATCAAGGTAGACTACTACAAAGATCCCTGTGAAATCCTTGAGCAACTCATTCATTAGTCTCATGAACGTGCTAGGGGAATTTGAGAGGCCAAATGGCATCACTTTCCACTCATATAACCCATCATTTGTCTTAAAAGCTATCTTCCACTCATCACCTTCCTTAATTCTAATCTGGTGGTAGCCACTCTTGAGGACCAACTTGGTGTAATACTATGCTCCTCCAAGGAAATCCATTAAATCTTCTATTCTAGGTATTGGGAATCTATACCTGATTGTAATCCTATTGATTGCTCTAGAATCAGTACAAAGTCTCCACTTACCTCCTTTTTTTGTTGCTAAAACAACTAGGACTGCACAAGGGCTGATGCTGTTTTGAATCAGACCTTGACTCAACAATTCTTCCACTTGCCTAGCCACCTCTAGGTTATGCTCAAGAGTGAGCTTGTATGCTGCTTTGTTATGCAATGAGGCTCTAGGTATGAAGTCAATTTGATGACTTATTGCTCTCTTTGGAGGTAAAGTTGTTGATGTACCATCACTCACTATGCTCTTGTACTTATCAAGCAACTTTTGGACTGCTTCTGGTAAGACTGTCCTTTCATCCTTTTTCTCCTCTTTCGGATGCATCATGATCACATACCCTTCATTCCCTTGGTGTAGGTCCTTAAGGAACTCCTTGCCACTGCTCAACATGATGTTAGGAAACTTTGACTATCCCTCATATTCCTCTGTCAATGACTGCAGCTTGAAGGTTCTTCCATCTTTCTTGAATGAGATGGTATTTTCCTTCCCATCATAAATGGCACTTCTGTCATATTGCCATGGTCTACCCAGTAGAAGATGACATGCATCCATGGGTAATACATCACAAACCAGCTTATCTTTATATCCTCCAATTGAAAATTCCACTATTACTTGCTCATTCACCAAAACACTCTGCCCTTTATTCAGCCATGTGACCTTGTAGGGGTTAGTATGAGGTACCTTCTGCAATTTTAGCTTAGTTACTACTTCCTCTAAGATTATATTGTATGTAGAACCAGATTCTACTATAACCTTGCACACTTTACCAAGTATCTTACACCTTACTCTGAAAAGAGCTCTTCTTTGTTTAGGTTCCTCTTTGACTGGTTGTCTGATCAACACTCTGTTAAACATTAGACTCTCTCCAATTTTAGATTCTATATGACTGATCTCAGTTGCCTTAGGACTCATGGTGTCCTCTTGTGCATAAGCCACTCTCTTTTCATTTCTTGAAGAAGAAGCTTTCTCCGGGCACCTATAAGCTGGACGCCCCATTTGATTGCAATGATAACACTTCATGGTGGCAAAGTAAGAGTTACTTCTGCCTGCTCCTCTTCCTCTATTTGAACCTCCTTGAGGTCCTCTTCCTCTATTAAATCCTCCTCTTGAAGATGTTTCACCTCCATGCTTAGTGAGTTTTGATTCTCCTTGGTTTCTTTGGTCACTACCTCTTCCTTGGTAACCACCACACTGTCCTCTTTGATCTCTTTGATCTCTGCCTTTGCCTCTGCCTCTAGAAGACTGAGCTTGCTTCCTTTTGTTCCTTTCTTCAATCTTTATAGCCAACTGATATCATTGGTGGACTGTCTTGGGACTGAGTAAAGCCATCTCTTCCTGAATGTTCCACTTCAAGCCATTAAGGTACCTAGCCACTTTTAGGCTCTCATCCTCTGTCACATTTGATCTCAAGCAAAGCTTCTAAAACTCTTTAGTATAGGTGTTGACATCTTGGTCTTTCTACCTTAGACTCTGTCTCTTCTTGTGTAGTTGGATCTCATAATCATCTGGAATATAGGCTTCCTTCACCTTAGCAACCATTCCTTTCCAAGTTGATATGGGTTGTTTGCCTTCTTTCTCCCTTTCAGTCTGAACAAACTTCCACCATGTCAAAGTTGATCCTCTCAACCTTGATTTAGCAACCTCCACTTTCTGTGCTTTAGTGACTTCATCACATTCAAAGTGGTTCTCCATGCCATCTATCCAATCCATGACCAGATCAAGATCCATCTTTCCACTGAACAATGGTATGCCCTCAATTCCTTTTCCACTCAAGGCTTTCAATGCCTTCAAGAAAGGCTCCTCCTCTAGAACAGGGTCAGGTTCAGGGACCTTGTCTTCCTCTGCAACCTCTTCTTCCTTTGGCACCATTCCTTCCAACCTTGCATTGTTCAATGCTTTCTCAAGTTGCTCTATTATTTATTTTAAGGACTTGTTGTCCTCTTCCTGTTCTTCAACCCTCTTGGCTAATTGTGCATTTGTCACCATGTTGGTAGTTTCACTTGACTTAACTTCTGACATATAAGCTGCTTTCCCAAATCTTTAGCTACACTCTGATACCAATCTGATAGGGACAGGGTTGGATTGAATCAATCACTGACTCAATGCTCCGGGTCTCACCTTTGATAAACCCTTGGTGTCACTTCCTCCACCACTCAACCAATAGGTCCTATGCTACCTAGGCACCCCTGGTTCCTTTGCCAACCCTGCTATCAATTCACAATGTCTCAACCAACCAAATCTTGGTGCTCTTCCTCTTGTTCACTCACTAGCCCTCATTCTTCCTAAAGACTAGTAGGTACTCCAAACGCTTCCTAACTCAATACAGGGGTGTATAAAGCTTCCATGGCTTCAAAACCATCTTACAAAAGTTCCTAATCAACCTCCTTGTTCTGATTCTCCATCGCTATCACAAAAACCTTGTTTTAGGGTTTGGGCAGGGCTACAAGCCTTGAGCCCCTTTTAGGCCTCCTTGCACAAGAAAACTAGTTAGAACTCCTCTCCTTCAATTGGTTAGGACAAACTCCCTTCTGACACCCTGGCTCAAATTCCAATCACTAAAATATTTTTAAGGTTTGGGCCCCTCTCTGTCCGTACACAAGCAGAACACAGATTTTACAAGAAACTAGGGTTTTTAGACATTTCTTGGTTTGTTTTGCTTTGTTCCAACCTCAAATGCACTGATGAAACTTCTGTCTTCTTTCCCACACCTTCTCAAAGCTTCCTGCATTCACCACACATCTTAGAATGTTAAATATATCACACCCCTGCTACGTTAGAGTTTTGTCTTTGACTGTCTTTCCTTGCCGGGCTTTCAAGCTCGCCTAGGAACAACCTTCTAGCATGCTTCTTGAACCCTTACTAACCCCTATGTTTACATTATGTACAAGAATGGAGTTTAGCCTTGTTTCCACAACACCCATACTTCTTGGTACGGACAGAAAACAATCTAAAACTCCATTTTTCTAAGATTTACTAGTCAAAACAGCAAAATGGAGAAAAACATAGTATTTACAAAATAGATGAAAGCGATGAGAAAAAATTTTTAATGTGTCAAAACAAAACTTTTAGAGGCCTCACTACATGCTATCAACCCTACAAAAAACCTCCTCTAATCCATTTAGCAGCAGTCACGCGGCCAAGAACAGAAAAATAGAACTTTTCACACACAAATCACTGTATTTTTATTATTTGCATATATCTTCCAATGTTCCCAATGCTTCCAACCTTCATCTAAGGTCAAGAGATACCTTTTAAAATGCTTGGAAATGGTTAGGTTTCCTTCTTTGAGCCTAAGAATGGCCAAAAACTAGTTGTAAAACATAGTGTGTTTTGCAACTTTTGTCTATAGCTTAGGAAACAACCACAAAAGGACTCCAAACTTATTCAACGTCTAACCTAAGAACCAAAAGGTCCCCAAACACCAATAAGATGATCCACAAGACCCTACAAAAAACAACAAAAAGGATTTTAAAACAAAAACTTCAAAATAAGCTTGCACTTTGGCACCTTGGCAGGTGCTCCTGCACCAATCAAGGCGATATGCGGATGCATTTTCCTTAGTTTTTGTTCCATAGGTTTTATCCCATATGGTAGAGATAAATGATGCATTAGAAGATCTGGATCTAAACCTGGCATATCAGAGTATGACCAAGCAAAGTTAATGTTTCTTTCTTCAAAGAATTTGGTGAATTCAGGGTTTTCTTGTTCAATCATAGATGCTGCCAAATGTAGACTCTTTTCCTTTTTTATTGTGCCGATATTCAAAGACTATGTAGGCTCCACCAACAATGATGATATTTCATAATAGTGTTCTGGAAGGGTGTCAAACCTCCCATCTTTTGGTGCCTCAAAGAGGTTTTCACCATTAGATGCATTCTTTATTTTTACTTTTTCAAGATCTAATGCTGCCATTGAATGGTTTTCACCATTAGATCCATTATTCTTGTTTTCAATTTTATAACTGAAAGATTTGGCACCCTCCTGCCTCAAAGTGTCGTTATGAGATTTATAATTAGAACTTGTGTCAGTTTCGTCACAACAAAGGAAATTTACGATAGCATCATCATTCACAAAGATAGGGACATTGATAGGTTCAGTTGGTTCCTAGTCAATAAGTTCCAGATGTAGTAAGGGTAGAAAGTCATCAAATTGGCTAAGGTCAATGAAAATAAAGGTTCTAATAGCAATGTTGTCAAAATTCTTAGTGGTAATGTCAAGGTCCATGATATTACTCTCCTCCAAGTCATCTATCTCACTCGATATTTGTCCATCCTCACTTGAGTCATCGATATTTTGTGATCCAAATACAAGGGGTCTAGTCCCTAAGCTTTTTCCCTCCTCGCGTGTGCATGCATACTCTTTTATGACATCAATTGGTATGTCCCTACATGATGTTTCTAATAAATAATCCCACTCATACTCATTAGAATCTTTTTCTGAAATATCTCGCATTTGAAGGATTCTTTCTACAACTCTATGAGTGTTTTCTTCTTTTATTTCCCCTGTATAACCCAGTCTTATCTTGTCCTTTGGATGAAGTGTGAGAGGTTGGATGGGTTCTACAACGCCTTCTTTTCTTTTTCCAATAGGTCCTTGTCCTTCATACCCCATTTTTTCTAATATTGTTTTTCCCTTTCCATATTGATATGTCTTTATGTTGATAGTTGTCGATGTAGATGCTTCCTCATTGTAGAGCCAATTGAGGATGGCCTTATCTTCATATTCATCCTCTAAAGTACCTGCCTTTACAAATATATCATCTAAAACCGTAGTAGGTCTTGATGATGGTTGTGTTGATGTTGATGGTTTCCCATATGATCTCGGAGATGACAACAATTGTGAAAAACACAAATATTATTCAATGGAATATTCTCCCATGCCTTTGTCTTTTAATTGGATCTTTTCTTTGAATTGTTGTGATAGAGAATCCAGTTGAGCTTCATTGTTTGATGTCATGGAGTCAACAACGCTTGTCTCTTTTGATTGGTCATTTTTCTCAACCCATTTAGATACAACGTTTAGTTTCCTTTCACTGTTGGATGAACTAGAAGTGTCTACTTCCCTATTATGGGGTACAAAAGTGTCTTGAGTTGTTTTAAGCATGCTACAATATTTGGGATTGTTGTAGTCAGTTGAAATAGTGATTTCTTGTCCATTGACCGAAAACTTTAAACACTAATGATAAGTTGAAGGTAATGCTTGCATTTCATGAATTCAGGGACGTCCCAAGAGTATATTATAAGTCAGTTCTTTTTCTAGCACCTAGAAAACTATATTCTTCACAATTGGTCCCACTTGAATAGGAAATACAATCAATCCCTTGGAAGATCTCTCTTCTTCATCATAGGCTTTTATTGTGATTTTCCTTTTGGAATCAATAGCGTTATCAGAATATCCTAGTGCATGGATCAGTTTCAATGTGCAAATGTTTAAACAAGCTCCACCATCTATTAAGACATGCTTTACCTGGTGTTTATGGATTAAAACTTCAATATGAAGGGCGACATTGTGTGGATGAGTAAGTGATACATCATCTTGTTCAAAAAATGATAGGCAGTGAGGTGTGGTTAAGTGTCCCACCATAGTCTGGAATTGACAAACATCTAGATTATGAGGTATTGTTGTGGCTACAAGAGCTTGTTCCAAAACCTCCTTATGAGATGGTGAGATTTTAAGGAGTTCCAAAATTGATATTTGTTCTAGCATTTTCTATAGTTTATCGACTATGTTGTACTAATTCGAGGGAGTAGCAATGGTTTTAGATGAAACTCCCTTTAATATTACCTTGGATTTCCCCCTTGTTGTCACGTTAACTGGTTGATGATCTTGGTTTTCCCTAATTTTTATGACATTAATCTGATTGCTAGATGGGACCATGTTTGGGGTCAGATTTAATGGTATGATGTCATTGATTCCAACGTT
Organism: Sequoia sempervirens; assembly: GCA_007258455.2. Taxonomy (NCBI): domain Eukaryota; kingdom Viridiplantae; phylum Streptophyta; class Pinopsida; order Cupressales; family Cupressaceae; genus Sequoia; species Sequoia sempervirens. The sequence continues at coordinate 670,403,944 of VDFB02058242.1, read as the reverse complement.
ATTAGATCGATTATCAGTGGTATCATTCTTCTCAACTATAGAAAGACAATGAATAGTGTTGTCATAAATGTAATTTACAGTCTTACCTTTATTGTTTGTAGAAGAAGATTCTCCCTTTTCATAATTTGGTAAAGGATTTTTAAATGCACTATGATCATTGTTCATTTGATGTCCTTCTACATATACCTTTTTATTTTCAATCAAATCTTGTACTAGATGTTTCAACTACATACAATCATTTATTTTATGTCCTTTGTTCTTATGAAAGTCACAATAGTATGTGTCATTCCACCATGATGGTTTCACTTTTGGTTCCCAATTTCTTGCTTTAGGCAATGTGATAAGTCCATTTGCAAGTTCTCTCATTATTGATTCTAGTGTTTGTCCCAATGTTTTGAACCTTCGTCGATTTGATGGTCTTTGATATGATTGTGGTTTAGATTCTCCATTGTTCAGATTGTTGTTTTGATTGACATTTTGATTGATGTTTTTGTCATTGTTTTGATTGGTCTTTGTAGTTGTTGTTGTCAAGTTAAATACTGGTTTCGCATTTTGTGTTTCATTTGTAGCATCATTGTTACCAGTATTTCTATTCTTTTTCCAAAAATTGGGTTTATCATTGTTGTTGTAGTGATTGGAGGAGTTTGTATTGTTTGATCCTTCATTGTAATGTTTTATTACCCCTCTTTTGACCAAGGTTTCTTCAATCTTGAGCCCATTTTCAATGACTTTCTCAAATGTTGGTGGACATTGTAGATCAAGCCTATAGCTCATTTCATCAGTTAGATTGTCAATGAATAGTTCTATCTTTTCCTCTTCAGGTATGGAACGAGGATACCTAACAAACATCCTTCACCATCATTGTAGAAGTGAGAGGAATGTTTCACCTTTCTTTTGTTTTTTTATTGTAAAGGTCCTTTATTGTTATCTCATGTTGAATATTATAGGAAAATTGTGAGATAAACCTATTGACTAGTTCTTTAAAAGTTTGAATTCCTGGTTGTAATTTGGAGAACCATTCCATACATTGACCTCCTAAGCTCCTTGGAAATAACCTCATTAGATAAGTTTCCTCTTGTGCAAATTCTAGACTCATGGTTCTGAGTTCCCTCACATGGTCAATTGGATCTGTTTTACCATTGTACTTGTCGTATTTTGGGAATTTGCAATGTCTAGGAAATGGTATCATGTCCACACTTGGATCAAAAGGATAAGGAAAAATGTCTTGTAAAGAGTATCTTTTCGTGGTTCATTTTTGCATATCTTGAAGTTGTTGCAAGTTTTTCATTTGATGTGTTAGGGCAACCACTTATCTGTGTATTGTGGTTCAATTTTAGCTGCTCTAGGTGCTTCTTTTAGTCAATTGATGTCAAAGTTCTTTGGAAGTTTTGCACCTAGTTCAGCTAGCATCAAAAGGTATTTTTCCTTATCTTGTTCTAAAACCTTTTTCCATAAATTTATGGAAATTGGGATCTTGTTGTGTTGTTTGGATATCCTCTTGAGTTATTTCATTTGGATCATTTTGATGGAATCTGTGAAAGGGATTTTCTTTAGCGATGGTATTTGGTGTTTCAATTTATTTTTCTCTAAGTTTTTGTCTTTGTAACCTCGTCAAAATTGGCATACAAGTGTTGTTATCTTTACTAAACTTTGATCTTTTTGTTTGGATGAGCGCCAATGGTATTAACTTAAGTCGAATAGAATGATATATCTTATTGATGAGACCAAGTTAAGATCTGATTATTGTGTTTCATTTCGGGATTGTGGGAGGATAATCCTAATAATGAAACTTAATGTAATAATTAGTAGTTGTGTTTGGTGTTTTAGACACTTTAATTTTGCAAGATCTTAGTTTAATTTGATAGAGTTTGGCTTGTAAGGTCCTATTTTTCCAAGTTTAAGACACTGTTTGGACTGTGAAAATATTTTTGTTCTGTCAAAAACCCAAGTTCTGATGTCAACAGTTTGATAGAGGTTTCAAATAGCTCTTTGTTTTCTTGTTCTATGGATGCACTATTATAGAGGGCAGATGTGCTAAAATAGGCTGTGGACACACTAAAGTATCTAGTGAATGTGCTGTAAAACAAAGTATATGCGCTAAAATAGACTACGGATGCGCCAGGATACTGTTAAACTATGGTTACAGACTGTGCAGATGTGTTGTAAGATAAGGAAGATGCGCTAAAATAGTGGTTGTATGCGCTATTTGGACAACAGATGCACTAAAAGACTGGGTGTATGCGCTAAACTGGAAGTTGTCAGTATATTCACAGTTTTATCCGTTTGTTCTAGTTTTTCTCTGTAAAAGGACTAATTTCAGGGTGTAATTTTCTGAACCATGAACATTTTGACAGGGTATTTTGCTAGTAAATCTTTGAATTTGTTGATCTAATTGGATGATAACCTTGAAAGATAACTTCACACAAATAAGCCAAATTGTAAACAGTTGTTTCAGAAATCTATGTATTAAACATGTAGTGAGTGTTCTAGAATTTAGTCTGATTCTTTCAATTTCCATAGGTTTTGACACAAAAAAAAAATAGTTCAAGCACTTTTCTATCTCAAGTAGGTCACTTAGAATATCACAGCCCATAGCTTGCAACTATGTTAGCTCACACAACCCTGTCACCCCCTAAAGGGCGGCTGTGTTTTTGCCTTTCCCAAGTCTTAACCAAAGTTGAATCCTCCACTTTTGGCTAGGGCCTCTAATAGTTATATGGTGAGTGTCTTGGGGGCAGATTCTTCCCTCCCCTTGCACCGTGATATAAAAAGTGTTCAGAAATTGACATGGTGAGATACTAACTTAAAGTTCATAGATAGGGTATCCGTTCAGAGTGGAAAATGATAAACTCCCTCAGGAGACCTCCCAATCTTTAGAACAAAGATTTTGGGGATGGTTATCTTGCACACTTCTATTGAATTGTGGGTTTCCCCATATTCACTTTTGATTATAGTGGGTTGGAAAACCTGGCTTTGGTTGTTCCCACTTAGGTCATTCCCGTAGGGTGAGTACTTTTTCCCACTACGATAGGCCTTCTAAAGGATTTAAAAAAGCATAAAAAGTGAGTCTAGCATTCTAATCACCCAGTGAAGGGGAGAGCATAGGCCTATCACTTCAACCACAATAGACAAGGTGTTCAATTAATCCTTTACTTAATCTAGATGCACTATTTTAAACAAAGGAAAAACAATAATTGAAATTAAATCCCTACAAACACCATTAGTAATTTATGTGAATTTTGTCTTTGACCAACATATGTTTTCCAACAACTCTCTTTGACAAGTGTATTTCACACCTAGAAAACAGAAAACAATGATCAGACTTCGGATTTCTAAATTTTTGCAAAAGTAATAAGATGCGCCATAACAGTGGTTATATGTGCCAAAACAAAATGTCAATGTGCTAAAATAATAGATCTATGTGTCAAAAGAAAACTCCTAGTCTAGTGAAATAAAAATTTTGGATGCACTAGAACAGTCATCAAATCCACTGGAATATTCGGTGGATGCATTGAAACAATGCTCGGATGTGCTAAAGTATCTGTCAAATGCGCTGTAAAATCTCTCGATCGTGCTAAAAGAAAACACATCAAAAGCCTATAAGCATACTTTTCAAAAAAAGATGTTAGAAATGGGGTTTTTGGGCCCCACGGTAGGCACCAATTTATGTGAGTAAGATGTGAGTAAATGATCAACTAACACAGTCAATAATTCATTATATCAAAGATTCAAACAAAAAATTAAACTAATTTAAAGCAAGAATCTACTGAAAGCGTCATATTGTTCTCTATCTCCAAAGATTTATTAAGTCACAGGGCTCTCAGATTTGGTACAAGTTGTATGACTATTAAAATGCCAATATAGAGAATGAGATGTTGCTAAATGCAATAATCTAATCCTATGTAATGATTGCTAAATGATAATGATGAAACTACTGTAATCCAAATTGACATGAAAATTGATGAAAGAAGCTACAATAAACTATGATGCAGCTAAATGAAAAGCCATGATATTTATTTTATTCTAAGATGTTTGCTATTTCTATTGCTAAATGACAATTTCTTATTGCTATGATCGCTTGATTGGTATTTCTGCAGAGTAATTTTGCACAAAGTTGGGGGATCCATTTCCTGTTGAAAGAGGTTGTATTTATAGATTCACGACAACATATTTGTGATGTGGTAGCAAAGCAAAGGTCTGGATTTGATCTGAAGAATTGAATGGTGAAGGATATAGAAGCCTGAGCTGATTATGGAGATTGTTCCTCCCCACAAAAATACTTAGCCAGAGGATAGGAAGAATCAATGGAAGAAGATGAAGAAGTTCACCTACAAATTTGTCTCCAAATTTGTCCGTGAAGGTTGAGATGAATTAAATTAGACATTTCATATCTAATTTGGTAGGTGAAATATTGATTAGTTGTAGAATATGCTTTTAATTTGAATAATTTGGATCTATTCAAATTTAGGAAGAAATAACAATTATTAAATAACACAACTATTTGATATTGTTTATTTAATAAAAGAGGGATAATGATAATTAAATAAAAACTATAGAAGTCTGATTATTTAATTAAGAGGGAATAATTAGAAGAATATATAAATAGAATAGAAGAATTAAAGAAATGAACTATATAAATAAATAATTCTATTTATTCAATAGTAGATAAATTTAAGGTTAATTAATCAAATAAATTGTATTTAATTAATTAGATTATCCAAACCATTTTTAGGTGTATACAAGTCCCATTGGTACCAACCCTAACCAACACAAGGTGTATGATTGCTACCCTCAATTACAGGTGCAAAATGCCAAAATTCACTACAAAAGGATAATTGATGCTTTTACAATGTTCATTGTTAGGACCTTGGAAGGGGATTTGAGCAGAAGGCTCTCCTCCTCAATAATGGAGATGTTGAAGAGGTTTGGGTACCGATTCGTCCAATTTCCTAAATTTACTTACTTTAGAATGGAGGGCTTCTCAAGTTCTCCCTATAAATTACCAAAGTACTCCAATTATAAAATTGTCATGCTGGATATGACAAGGCAATTGTGTTCCTCACACCAACTATTGAAAAGCAAGCACAAGGTTGGAGTTCCCTATCCCTTGAAATTTTGGAGAGGTATGCTTGCATGTCGACTAGCTCCAACAACTGAATTCTCTGACATGGAAATACAAACCTTTGGGTTCAATTTTCATGGCCAAAGAGATAATTTTGATCCATAGGACAAGATGAAGAAGAAATAAGGGAAGCAATATTCTCATCAGCTGCGTATTGAATATTTTTTGTCTAATTGTATGAATGAAATGTAAGTCAGAAATAGGTCCTTTCGACTACATTAGGACACTACACCTTTATTTAATTAAAAATCAAGTGCAAGAGCATGGCCAAGCTTAGGATGAGATGAATTTAACAAAGTGATTGATCAGCCTATCCCACTTCCAAACTAGACCTTGGAGGAAATTGATATAGATGTTATCATTTGGCCTATTCTAAAAAGGAACAAGAAGTGGATGGAAGCCTAGTGCTCGAATCTTTTGGCTCAAGGAGAGGAGTTTACAAATGACAAAGTACAAGATGAGGTTTCCTTTAGTGAAGAGGAGAAGGCCAAAGAAGATGTGTTCCCCAGTGAAGGTTTCATAGAGAAAGAGGTCAGGACTTCTCCTAAGGCCAAAGGTAAAGGAAAGGACACATAAGAGAGACTCCCTATTGCTAAATCTTGGGTGTATAAGTGGAAGGCTACTATAGAGGGAAGAAAGCCTTAGGCCAAAAGAACTATAAGGGTTTGGACAACAGTACTAAATCTTGTGGTAGAAGAGAAAGGAGATTCTCCTCCTTCTTCACCTTCATCATCCTCCATTCATACATTTTCATTGTTATATTGTGGAGCATGATCAAACTCAGAGGCTTATTTTTCCCCACTTTTGTCAACATCTTTCCCCCCTAAATTATTTAATGGGGGAATGCAAGGGGGCAGTACCCCTCTTGCTAGACCCAAGGGGTATTATCCCCTCGGTGGGGGTCTAGGGGAAATGCCCACAGTGGGGGCTATTGGGGGCAGCACCCTCGAAGCAAAAATCAATCAATTTTATGAAAGGGAATTTCTTATCTGTTTCCTATTCAAATTCAATTAAAGACAATTAAAAAATCACCCTAAATGCAAACAATTATTTGCTTCTCACATAATTCCAATAGTCACTTGTTGAATTCAATTAGGCAACATGTGTGTGGAAGTTAGAAATCCATGAGAAAATTAGTTCTTGGATTTTTGGGTGTGAGGTTTGGTAGTGTATTGTTGTAGTTCATGTAAGCAACTAAAAATAGAGGGTGGAAGATTTGTGACAGGTCTGTGATTTAGGTGCACGAAACAAAGCACTGGTAAAATAGAGTAGTGGAAACATTGAGATACGTTGATCTAAGTTGCAACCATTGTTGCAAGTAATTTTTGATATCATTTGTTGGTTATTAATAATAATAGTAGAATATAAAAATTGATAATAACTAAATAATAAGAACGAGAAGCAGAAGAGAAAGAAAAAGAGATGACAGTGGAAGAAGAAGAAGCTCCGAAAAAGAATCCTAAGACTCCTAAGTATGTGCAGAAGAATCATTTTGAGGATAAAATCATTGGAGATAAAAGAAAAGGTGTACTAACAAGAAGAAGAGCTACTATGATAGAGGAACAAGTAAAATTTTGTTTACTTTCTAAGATATAACCTTTTACAATAATTGAAGCATGCAAGGATGATAGTTGGATCAAAGCTATGGGAGAAGAACTAAGACAAATTGAGAAGAATCGGCCATGGGAACTAGTCCTAAGACCAACAAGCAAGAATGTGATAGGAACTAAATGGATGTTCAAGAACAAGTTGAATGAGAATGGAGAAGTTATCAAGAACAAGGATAGACTTGTATGTAAATGCCACTCACAAGTGGAAGGAATAGATTTTGAAGAGAATTTTCCTCTAGTAGAAAGAATGGAAGATGTTATGATGTTTTTGGATTTTGCAACACATAAGGACTTCAAGGTGTATCAGATGGATGTCAAGTTTGCATTCTTGAATGGCAAGTTAGAAGAAAAGGTTGCATTGAACAACCAAAAAATTTTCAATTATCAAAAGATTCTGATATGGTTTGTTGATTGAAGAAAGCTTTGTATGGACTCAAACAAGCTCCCAGAGATTGGTATGCAAGATAGGATAAGTTCTTACTACAATAGGGAATCAAAAAGGATACTATAAAAAACAATATTTACTTCAAGGTTGAGAAAGATCAAATATAGATTGTGGTTGTGTATGTTGATGACATAATTTTTGGAGGGAATGAAGCAATGCGAGAAATTTGCAGAGGAGATGTAAAATAAGTTTGAAATGTCAATGTTCGGGGAGATGAATTTCTTCCTTGGGCTACAAATCAGTCAATTAGAAAAAGGTTTATTCATCTCACAATCAAAGTATGTCAAGGAAATGTTAAAGAAATTTGGAATGGAGGAATCCAAACCAGTATGTACTCCCATGGTTGTTGGTTGTAAGTTAAGCAAAAATGATGAATCTCCTAAGATAGATCAAAGCAAGTATAAATCATTAATTGGTATATTGCTATACCTAACTTCTACTAGACCAAATATCATGCATGCAGTATGTCTTGTGGCAAGATTTCAAGAAGATCCTAGAAAATCACATGTGGCAGTAGTGAAAAATATATTCAAATACTTGAAGGGAACTCCAAAATTTGGTCTATGGTATCCTAGGGATATTGATTTATCCTTGAGTGCTTATACAAATGGAGGTTAGACAGGTTGTACATATGACATAAAAAGTACAAGTGGAGGTGCTTTCTTTCTTGGAAGTAGATTGGTTTCTTGATTGAGTAAGAAATAAGATTCAGTATCATTATCTATTGCAAAGGTAGAATATATTGTTGCAACATCATGCTGCACATAGGTGTTGTGGATGAAGTAGAAAGTGAAGGATATCAAAGTATCATATGATGAACCTATTTCTATCTTGTGTGATAATACAAGTGTTATCAACATTTCAAAAAACCTAGTAATGCATTCAAGGACAAAGTATATCTCTATTCATTATCACTTTCTAAGAGAGAAATTTGAAGAGAATGAAGTGAAGTTGGAGTATGTGCCTACAAAGGACCAAATAATAGAAATTTTTACAAAGGATATTCCAAAAGATATATTTGAGTATCTTCAACAAAAGCTAGGGGTTATTGCCCCTCCTTTCAATTAGATGCATGAGTTGGTGCATCTATCCAAGTGAGCTATTCAAGATACATTCTTGGTCCTAGACTAATGAAGGCTACCTCTTAGGGGGAGTAGGTAGTGGTGTTTTTGGTGGGTGCAATTAGGAGGGGCATATCTTGTGCCCCTAAGGGGGAGAGATCAGTGGAGAGAAAGTGAGAAAGGGTTGCTTGCAGGATTTTTCTGAAGTGAAGTATACAAGTGTTTCCCTTTTTCATTAATGTCAAAGGGGAAGAGAAAATTATGAAAAAAATGGGGAGAAATATGAAATGTAAGAAGTGTCCAAGTAAGGGGAAGTACTGCTTGATGCAAGGTTACTTTTGTTGTTGATGGTTTTTCATAGTTGGTGTTCCCATCAATAACAAAGGGGAAGATTGTTGGAGATTGTTGCAATGTTGTCATTGATATCAACAGGGAGATTTTTGCACTATGTTGTCATTGATGTCAACCTATGTCAACCTCTCGTGTGGTTTTGAGAAAATGTTGTAAATGGGGAGATTATTAGTGTTGTATATGGGGAATTGTTGCAATCTCTAGTGGTGTTGACAAGAAGGTGTTTGTGATGTTGTTAATGTAGCTAGTTCACTTGGTTTCCAAGTGCTTTTGAGAAAATTTGAATAGTGTACAAGGTGGTAGATTTGTGTTATGCATTGTGCTCTACATTTCTTCATGGTTGAATGTGTGCTTGTGTGGTTTGGATTAGATGATCAGAGGTTTTCAGATGTGTTATATCTAGAGTTTTAGGTTTTGTTGGTATGTGGCAATTGATCATGCTATACTGTACACTCTTCATGTATCCTCATCGGGGAAATTTTTTTTTCCCATTTTTTCACTTCGTCACCGACAAAAGAAAAAAATTGACTTTGTAGAACCCTAATTATGGAAGCTTCTAAAAAGCTTGTTATAAGTGGTTGGGATGGGAGTTGCGGTATGGAATTATTCATGTGATTTTAATATGTTTTGCATTGGATAATAAAATCATTGGATGGCTATAGTTTTGTGGATGTAGCCCATATTGGGTGAACCACATTAAATTCTCTATGTTGTCTTGTTTCTGCTATAATTTTTTGTGTGTTTTATTTCTCTGTTTTATTGATCGAATTTGCATTTAACTGTTAGATATTTGTCTTCTAACCCTAATAGGTTCTAGATCGTGCAATAGTGGAAGATGTGTCTGACGGTGTGTTTCCTGTGAAGAAGTGTTGCAAAGACGGTTGTTGTTGCACCAAAAGACTGACCTGTTAATGCCTAATACAACTACTAGAGCTAATGAATCCATGGGAGGTGATTAAGCCATGTCACAAACTCAAGAAATTTTATGCACAACACAAGCAAACCAAGTGCGCACACCTTGCAACAATCCCCCCTAGTGCAAGTGAGGGGTTCAAACTCGTGACCCAGGCTTTGATACCAATTGTTGCAGAGACAGTTATTGTTACACCAAAAGATTGACCTATTAATGCCCGATACAACCTCCAAAGTTAATGAATCCATGGGAGGTAGTTAATCTATGCCACAAACCTAAGTGTTGTGTTGCACAACACAAGGAGACCAAGGGTGACACCTTGCAACAAGAAGGTTGTCGGGGAGAAATGGAATTTCTACGCATTTCTTACCATTGAGGTTTCTTGTCTTGTAGATTTGAGAATGCACTAATATAGTTTGTACCTACCTTCCCTTGGAGTGTTTTTGTTTAGTTATTCCACAAGGTTGGTTAGTGAGTTGTATGTTTGTGGCAGTGTTGTCGGTTGCACTAGATGGCAATATTCTTAGTTCCTGGTGGTTGTGATAGTGTTGTTGAATATTCTAATGGAGTTGAAATATTCTAGGATGTTGTGTGATGTTGCCTCATAGTCTGTAGGATGTTTTCAGACTTGATGACAAGTGAATTGATTATTTAGTAGCGTTAATATAGGTTTGGTCGACTTGGCATGTTAGTGTTACTTGTGGATGTGCTTCATGGTTTGTGGAAGCACGGTGAAGCATGTTAGTGTGGATTTGGGTCCTATTTAACCCTTGGTGTAATCCTCCTTCAATTCTTTCCACTATGGAAGTGTTTGGTACCAACCTATTTATTGGCTACACATTTCAAGTGCATACGTTTATTGAGGCTGACCTAGACAAGATTACTTGGGGTTGCAAAGGATATATAAGCAATTCCAATTGTTGCAGATGTTGTAGATGTCAAGTGAGATGTGAATGTGATCAAGTGTTGTGATTTGAGTGCAATCGTAAATGCCTAAGGCTACCAGAAGCAATGAGAATAAGGTGTCTACATTTTCAGTGTACTTGAATTCGCTGGAGGCAGTGATCTGAAGGTTTCTGATGGTGTAGAGTTGTTGTGGTGGATCTTCCTGTTGCTTTGAGGTAGTGAACCTCCTTGTAACAATCTTCTTCTATTCTCTTCTATTTCAGATAGTGAGTCCTTTGGGTAGTGAGCCCTTGGTAGTGATCCATTCTTTTCTTCTAGGCAGTGAGCCCTTTTGGCAATTAGCCTATTGTATTTGGTGTTGTTATTCATATATATGTGAGTTAATCTCATCATGGTTTTTCCGTGATTAGGGTTTTCCATGTAAATATGGTGTTCTATTGTGTATGTTTGTTGATGTGTTGATGTTTCACTTGTTTGCATTCATGCTAATGCTTAATAAGGGTTTGAAGATTAATGAGGGTTTGAATGTTTAATGTACAACTAATTCACCCCCTCTCAGTTGTCTTGTGTATCTAACAAAACCCTTTTGGAAGAAAAATATCCTCTCCAAATTATGTATAATGCATTATCAAATCTAAAATAATATTACAAAATAATTACAATGTAATTCCTTATAGGAGTAATTCACTAGCAATTAAACATGGAATAATTTTGACAACATTCTAACACCTATGTACTTGCAAATTGTCATATCAAATCCATTTCCTCAAGTACCAATTTATAAACAAATAGACAAGTTAGAAATAAACTTTGGTTTACAAAAAAAATGTAAAATCTCTAGTGGTTCGACACTCAAATTGGGCTAAAAAAATCTAATGCCACTTTCCAAGATTCTCATAAAATGTTTAAAATTGTAAATTAATTAACCACTTGTAACCTCCAATTTGATCTAATCAACATGGGATCCCAAAGACGCCTTTAAATCAATCAACCATGAATTCTCACTTGTGTGAGTAGTCAAAGTTGTATTTAATGCATCACCACCTCCATTCTCAAATTTAGAATCATAATCAACTTTTTTCTTCTTCTTCTTTTCTTCTTTGTAATCCTTATGGAAGTAACTAGGATTACTAGGCTTACTACAATTCCAAAAAACAAATTTAGACTTTCCAAGAGATTCTCTTGGACTTGGATAAGGATTTGCCACACTTCTTATCATTCTTTTTACCTCTTTATTTTTCTTCCTCAAACATTCAAAGCCTCTTTTCCACTTAGAGATACCTTCCTTTTAATTTCCTTTTAAAACAAAAAACCAACAATATATTCTACCTTCAAAGTGACTAAATTTCTCCCAATGGTCATGATTAGGTTGTCCCATTATTCTAAAAAGAACACAACAAATTTTGACATCTTTCCTCCCCATCCATCTTCACATCCATAGAGAACTTAATTAAGCCAACAACATATTAAATACTTCTAGGTGGTCTGCAATCCATCCACCTTCTGTCATCTTCAAGGAATATAACTTATTTCTTAAAAAAATTTATTCACTTAAGACTTTGCTTGAAATATTTCTCCAAGTTTCTTCTTGAACAATTTTGTAGTGGGTTATTCATGGATATTAACAAGAGTAGAATTTGTAAAATATAATATGGTTATACCCTTTACTTTTTAGCCCATTATATCATAGGGTAAAAGCACAAAGTTGTGTCACACTTTTGGCCAACTAAATAGTTTCAAGTAAAACATTTTCGCCATAAACAATTTTAGGTGAAAAAAATTTGCTTGAAACCACATGGCACATATAGTTTTGAGTGGAACACGTCCTCCAAAAAATTATAAAATAAAAAATCTCCCTTTAAAATTTTAAAATGTGCCTCAATTTACATGTAAGGTTTCAGGTGAAACGATTTCGATTGAAATTGTCTATGTGGCAACTTTACCCCTATTTTGAGGAAAATTAAAAAAAAAACTTCAACTTTATCTCTAAATTTCTACAACTAGGGGTAATTTCATGAAAATCTAAAACTACCCTTTTGTAAAGCTTAGAGTCTAGAAGCTTTTTTTTGACATTTTGATTAGTTTTATTATGTTTTTTTTTTAATTTACTATAAGTAGGTTTTTATAATCAAACAAGAGGCTAACTATTAATTAAAAATATATTAAAACATATTCAATTTTTTTGAAAAATATATGGTGCACTAGAGGAGAGAATCCTCTTCAAAAGGCTATAATTTATTTTTCAAATTGATGAAAAAAATAGACAAAATTTGATGTCCCATGAAAACTATGATGTTTTGATGAAGTTTCACTTTAAAATGTTATTACAAAAAAATATTCATCGATTTTTCCCATGTGCTAGATATTGAAGTTAGCTATTTGGAGAGGAAAAATAGGGAAAAAAATTGTTTGCCTTTTTTTTTTTGTTACATCCCATCAACCTCACTTTTTCCTAAGTTTTTTAATAGTTCAAATTCTGATCTTAAATTTTCAAAAAACATATCAAACCAATTTTTAAAAAAATTACAAGTATAAACTTCATCAAGATTTCTATAATTCATTAGTTTACACCATTTTGAAATTCAAAACATAAAGGACACTTTTAAGCGGTCAAAGTTGATTTTTTATTTGTGTTGGCATTTCCTTTATAAAGTGTGACACGGGTTTGTGGTTTTACACCATATTAAGATGTTCGAATGCTAGCACAGGACTCTAACATTTGCATTAACAACATCCCATAAATCAAGATCAATTGACAAATATTATATTTTTAACCTCCACATCTCAAAGGTTGTGCTTGAAATTTTTACCACCTCAATCCTCCATGATGCACTTGCCATCTTTATTTTCCTACAATAAATTTATCACAAAGTTTCTTTTTTTGCACAAGCTCTCACTCAAAAAATGATTAGCTCAAAAATCTTTTGCTTGACAACTAGAACCAAAGGTGATTAATCTCTAATACCACTTGTTAGGAAGCAAGGTGTGCAAAAATTACTTCCTATGCTAATCTTGAAGGGAATGATGTAAAAACAACTTAAAATTTGATCCAAAATAATTATAAAAAGTAGAGAAACACACAAAAATAAATAAACAATGAAACCATAACACAATTATTTATGTGGGACTAAACATTTCAAGAGAAAAATCCTACACATTGATTTAATAGGGAAAACCCTTTCAAGTGAAAACCCCACACTCCAAAAATTGCACAATGTATGATCAAAATTGAAAGAAGATTATAACTACAATTTAGGTTGTTATAGAAGTAATTCTTCAACAATTAAATAATACTTTTGGCAACATTCCAACAACACGTGTACCTGCAAACTCTAATTTATCAAATCCACTTCCTCAAGTACCAATTTATAGACAAATGAATAAGCTAGAAATAACTTTTGGTTTATAAAACCATGTCCAAAATCTTTGATGGTATGGTGCCCAACTTGGGCTTAAAAAATCTAACACCCTTCCAAAGATTCCCATAGACTACTAAAAATAGTAAGTAAATTAATCACTTGTAGCATCTAGCTCGACCCACTCAACATGAGTGTCCAACTTGTCATAACAAACTATCTCAAACTATACATATATGACAAATAATAAAGCCCATCATAACTGGTCAAGATTCCAAAGTAACTCCCCATATTCTTGGCTCTTACACATCATAATATTTTATCATAACTTGTCATAAAATCCCATAAAAGAGGGTCACTCTAAATATACTAAATATCTCCACCTTATGACAACATACACTGATGCAACAAAGTATTAACATATGACACCAAATGCCTTATACAAATTTCAATACCCCATTTTAGATGGAGCACAAACATTAAACAAAATACATTATTAAGCATCAGATAATTATAAAATAAATAATATTAGAAAATTTTTAAGGTTGAAACGTTTAATTTCCTAGCATCCTAGCCATTTTTATGATGCATTAATGCGTTAGAGGAGTTATAAATCTATTCCCAGTATTTGACCAATGTATTTTGGGCATTGTATTTTTGCCTTATTTTTTGGGTGCACCTAGCTTGGGATCATCGTTTTGAACCATTATTTTTTAAACCATTTATGGTCTCTTATTTCTAATTTCTCTATATATCAGTGAGTTGCGATGGAGGTTGGATATGGTCTTACATAGGTACTTTCATATTGTTGGAATTGTTGGGAATTAAGGTTTCTCAATCTTTGCAAGTTCTTAGAATTATTTATTTATTATTTGACATTTTCCAATAATTAATTAAAAATTGTTATATTTTTTTATTACTTTAATAAGCCTCACATGAAAATGAGGTGTGGAAATTTAAGGTGACATTATTTCCCAAGCGTCAATGCTTTGTAAGGTGTTATCAAATATTTAATTTGGACATGTTTAGCATATTTGGGATTCCTACTTTGGTGGAATCCTACAAAAACCTAGATAACATATTCTAATGACACATGGGAGTCAAGAATAGAGGGAGTTATTGGGAATCTTGATCAACACTATGACAAATGACATAAGAATGATTGAGAAGATTGTGAAGCTAAAAATAAAGTGCTATATTTGGGAAGTTTATAATGAAATATGATAGATGTAAGAAATTTATTATTGTATGGTGGATTTGATTCTCCATGATTGGGGTGTTGGGATTTTTCCACCCAATTTTGGCACCACATTTGAGAGTGGCTTTAGCTCATAGTTTTGGGTTTCATTTGGTGCTTGAGGAAGTGGATTTTATATGCGATTTTCTATTTAAATCTTTTATTAGTTGGTGATTGAGGAAGTGGGTTTTATATGTGAGTTTGTAGGTACACATTTGTTGTTGGAATGTTGTTGAAATTCTCCAAGTCTAACTACTGGTGAAATTTTCCTATAAACACTTGCATTAGAAGTGTGTTGTAATCTTTTTTAAATTTGATAAATAAATTGTGCAAGTTTTAGAGTGGGGTTCTTCTTGCGAAAGGATGTTCTCCACATAAATCAATGTGTTATGGTATTATTGTTTATTTATTTATGATGTGTTTTTGTACTTTAATAATTTTAGATTAGATTTTAAGTTTTATCTACATCACTCTCTTCAAGAGTGTACAAAGTTATTTCCACACACCTCACTTCCTTACAAGAATGATGTGAGACTAAAGAGTATTGAGTCAACTTTGTTGGTGTAGTGATTTGATCAATTTAATACGAGCTATATGCCTCTTTGGTGGTGGAATTCTTTACTTGGAAGAGTTTCTCCACTACATCTAATATTATCAATTATTATTGATTTTAATTTGTTTTATATTTGTTTCTCTATGTTTCAATTTAAATTCAATGATTATCACATGCTAATCTATTTGGTTAATTGGATTTGAGCACTATTTGTTTATACTTTCACTACATATGTTAACCCTATTCTCAACAATAATACCATCAAATCGACATTTACTCTAAAATATCTCACAAAAAAATTGACCAAATATGAAAATGAATGCATATACCCATGTGGAAGTGAATATAAGAATTCAATAGCATAATCTTTCAAATAGGTGGGAATTGCTAAGTCAACAACTTCTCATCATACACAAAATCCAAACATGTTGCATTAAAGGATTATAAGAGAGTCATTGAATCTCCTCTACCATTATACATTTCAAATCTAGTACACGTCCAACTAGGAAATGAATAACATAAAATCTCAAGAGCAAGTGGATTGCGTTTTATTTTAGTTGTTATGTCCTTTGTAGCTCTAGTAGGAAATGCATCCATTCTCTTTTGCATCTTGTCAAACCTTTTGAGTAAAGGTCCAAAGGTAGAGAAATGTACACTAAGAGGCAACATTGAGGCGACAATGTAGGTGAGATACATATACTATTGAATGCACAAGACAACTGAGAGGGGGGGTGAATCAGTTGTACATTAAAATATCAAAACCGTCATTAATATTTAGATCAACTTTGTTAAACCTTAATCTGTTAGAATGATTTGACATGAAAGAAAATAACAAAAACTATATCACATCAACAACATGAACAATAAAACACAAGATTTACGCAGAAAACTCAAGAAGGGAAAAACCATGCTAAGGATTAGCTCACAATATAAATTAATTGCAACACCAAATACAATAGGCTCACTGCCTGAGGGATCACTACCCAAAAGAAGGTCTCACTGCCAGATTATAGAGAAGAAGAAAGAAGATTGTTAGAATAAGAAATCCATCTCAATTCAACAAAATAGTCCACCACAGCATCACCAACACATTTGCAGCCTTTCTAAAGATTGTAGACACCTTATGCTCACTGCTTCTAGTAGTCTAACTCATTAAAGCTCACACTGCACTTCACAAATTCGCACTTCACACCTCTGCAATTCATATCACACACTACTCTCAAGTCCTCCATCAACACAACACTTATTTATACCTTCTTCAACCTTTAAAACATTCTCCAAGGTCAGCTATGCACCTCACTCGTGCAAATTCAAATTAGGTCGACACCAAAACATTCCCGTGGTGGAAAGGATTGAAGGTAGACCACATCACACCTTAACTTGGACCTAAATCCACTCATACATGCCACACCACACTTCTATAATCATTGAAGCAAATCCACAATTAGTGTAAACACCCAAGGTCGGTCAAACCCATGTAAACACCATTAAACAATTAAATACACCCTTCCTGTAATCTTGAGACAACTCACAAACAACAAACATCACTTGAACACAATTTGGAATATTCCATAAACACCCTAAAATCCAACAAATTCCTTCGTAACAACTTTCACTTGAAGAACAAACACATCTTGTACGCCTAGATAATCTTCCACACATTGTAACTCAAGAAATCAACTTGCAGAGCACCAAACCACAAACAACTTCAACCAAAGGTAGATATGAACCTTATCAATACACTTCCAGAACCACAAGACTAGAAGCCAAACTGTGGAGAAATGTGGAGCAAAACCATTTCTCCTAGACACTACTGTACTGCACAATTCACACATTGGTGAACACAACTTTCTCTGCACAATGACCTAGACCAAGAAACTCTGGATATAACACCTATGAACACCTTTGATCAACATATCTGAACCGCACAAGCAGATCTTCAACATAGAAGAAATGTAGAGAAAAACCAGAACACCACTATGTATGCCAAAACACATCTACAACACATTGTTTCCTCTTTTATTCAAAATTTCTCAAAAGCACTTGGAAATCAAGCACCACAAACACATTCTAATCATCTAAAACACCTCCTCATGACAACCAAACCAACATAACGACTCAACCATGCACATGTTTATCAAAGCAACACTAGAGGTTGACGCTAGTAACACTTAGTAATGTCAACATAATGAGACTAATCAAATCATCATCACAACTTCTCAATCAATCACTAACAAAACTAGTTGACATCAATGACAACACAAACACAAACCTGTTGACATCAATGACAACACCAACTACTCATACTTGCAACATATACATTAGGGGATGGTAGAAGATGGGGTGACACCAACATGATGCATAGGAATAACACCATGGGATGAACATGAGATGTAGGGATACCACCCATGGGATGAACATGAAAAGTGGGAACAATAGAAGTAGGGTGCACATGAGAGGTAGACACATTATGAGAAGTAGGCACAAGAAGAGGTTGGATAAGAGAAATGGGTGCATTAAGTGGATCATTGCAATGACATATTGTAAATGGGAGAATAAGAATTAGGAGAAACAATGAAAGAAGAGGCTTGGGGGAAAGGGAGGGCAAGGGGGAAGACGCATCACTCAAAGGGGTTGA
Organism: Sequoia sempervirens; assembly: GCA_007258455.2. Lineage (NCBI taxonomy): Eukaryota > Viridiplantae > Streptophyta > Pinopsida > Cupressales > Cupressaceae > Sequoia > Sequoia sempervirens. Next base: position 670,385,752 of record VDFB02058242.1, on the reverse strand, counting down.
GGAACTTATCCTTTAACCTATACCTTTAAACAATTCCAATCCATATTGTTAATTAATCATTTAAGTGTGGAGAACACTAATCAAAGTGAAAGGATTGACATCACTAGCCACATTTTCAAGATTAGAAGACACCAAGTACAAATATAGATGACTATGTGTCCTTATGACCTCATATGCTAATGTAATGCTTCTTAAATGCTTCACTTATTAGATTGTATGATGCAATAGATAGACCGAGTTTATAGATTCTTAAAATGAATTAGGGTTTGTCCTTATACATAACATCCTGATGCCACAATTTAAATATTTCATATTTTAGTCGAACAAGCAATGACTAGTTAGAAGTGTGTTGACTTAGGCCCATAATTAAATTTGCATTTTTGAACTATGATTAAACAACATCTATGAAGGTCCATATTGCTAGAGATTAGGGTCCTGAATTTTGATAAGGTATATGTTGAATGCCAACACTTACACAAAGATACCTATGTTGAATGTAGAGTGACTAAAATACAATGACAAAAATGGTGATAAGGATGCACTTTTTACTTTTACAATGAAAATAATTTGTAAGATAGAAAAGATTTGAATATATGTTTTTGTTTTTATATATACTTTATTTTATAAATAAAGTCTTATAATAAGAAAAGACAATACTCAATTTTTGTTTGTATTAAAAAAAGGTGATAAGGATGCACTTTTTACTTTTACAATGAAAATAATTTGTAAGATAGAAAAGATTTGAATATATGTTTTTTTCTTATATATACTTTATTTTATAAATAAAGTCTTATAATAAGAAAAGACAATACTCAATTTTTGTTTATATTTTTATAAAGATTTCTGGTATAATAAGTATTGAATATTGTAAATATGAGATGACATTAATTTGATAGACCTGTTAAATTCATGATTAGTGATATAATTAATTAGAAAGTGGCTGCAACTTCAATTTCAATGTTTTTAATCCACTGTTAATAATTGTTTATTCACCCACAAGACAAAATTGCAGACTCCCCCTTCCCTTCCTCTGTTGCACATTATATTTATAACAATCAGTTACAAAGTATTTATACTTGTGCCTGTTTTGAGTATGTATGAAAGATATCGTTTATAAAAATCTTCAGAACTTTCAAAAATATCAAAATTTGTCAGTCTTATTGCTTAGGCAAACACCAACCACCACTTAAACTGCATAGTTGCCATAACAAATTCAAATGAAAATTCCCGTTTCCCAAATACGCATTACACAAATTTAAACTACAGAAATGTAATATGGGCTGCACATATAATCTTTGGTCTTTTTTGGCAAGGCATAAAACTGATACAACTCACACACATTTTATATGTAAACATATTGCTGAATACATAAGTACCCAAATATTTCTTAACCACAGAGTCTTTATCCATGCTTAAATCGAAGGATTCTTCCAACTATTATGAAGATGAGAAGTTCCACGTTCCTTCCAATACCAAATTTACAGTCAGAATTCATAATCTTCTGCTTTGTAATACAGATATGGCAGCATGCGTCTAGGAGATTATGACGACTTGATACAGAGGTCAGGATAGAGGTCGAACTTAAATTGACCTATTTTGCATTTACATCGGAAATAGAAGAAGTAGATCTTCACAAAACAGAACGGATTGCTAGAAGACCCTTACAGATTTCAAGTAGTGTGTATGGATAGACTTCAGTGACATGTAGCTGGCAACAAGAACAGCAAAGCTTGGGCACACTATACACGTAAAAATACCATGAAGTAAATCGACCCAAAGCTGAATAAATCTGCTTGACATGTAGAATCATGGAGTGATTGTTTATGCCAAAGAGAGTAAGGATGCTAGCATATCAAAATTTACTTCTAGAGTGGCACCCCTTTGGACCAATTACATCTTGCCTAGATGATGCCCACTACCTGCATGACCAGGCATTGAAGTGCATATAACTCATGCACAATGATGTGACAACCTATGGACTCTAACACCAAGAATTACAAGTCAAAAGAAAACCACAACAGGATATGATGTTAATTTTACAATTGGTGTTCCAATGAATTGGAGATGGAACCCTCTTGATGGCTAGGTTGGCTTGAAAAAATGGAGCTTTAGGCCACTGTCAACGATGCTCCAAATACCTCCTATTGAGAATGCTATGCTGAGTATGATACCAAATATACCAAGTCCCCAGTTTAAATACCAGCTAGAGCTGTATTTCTCAGGCTTTTTTATCATAATCCACATCAAACAAGGGTATGCAAAGGTCACCGTCAATGTGACCCCTCCAAGGAAACCAGCTAAGCTATTGAGGAAAGGAAATGCAACCCCAAAAAAGAATCCCATGAATGTAAAAGTCGTCCGAAATCCAGATCGAATCCACCAAGGACATGGCTTGTTGGCCCAACCGATATATGAAGCTTCAAAATCATCAAAAATTGGCATAGAATAAATTGGGAAACTGGTTAGGCAATTGATGACAACTAGAAGGAATGTTAGGCCCAAAAGTCCCCTTGCGATATCCGCATTGTGAAATGCATACAAAGCAGTCAAAATTCCTCCTGAAGGTATCTGCATTTACACCAACACTGCATTCAGATACTAGCAATTGCATTGCAAAACCTGTGATTCAAATATTTTTTATTGATCAACATGTTAAACTGAGAAAAATAAACTCACAAGGTTCCCATAGGCCCAATATCCCCCTATTGCAATAGGGAACAAGCAGAAAGCAATCAGTGTATAAGCAACCTTAGCTCCTCTCCACATCGGTACATGGGCTGGATGCTTAAGACTTGATGGCATTGTTGCCTACATTCTCACAGGGAAAAAATCTTATCAGATGATATCATCCACGAAACATCCATCCTAAAATTCAAAAAACCTAAATATCACCTTGAAAACCAATGTCCAGATGTTAGCCAACATAATGGGACCTTTCAAAGCTTGTTTATCAAAATATTATACAATTCAGTACAAAAGAGTACGCTTATATTGATTTTCAGATGCTAATGGAACTTGTCCAAAGATTCTAGTTACTAAATGCTACAGCTGGTTTGAAACTGCAAAAGCGTCTTTAACTTGAGTATTCAATTGCTGTAGATCCTAGCTTTGGAATCACCCCTTGTTTAAACCCATGAATATAATTGAGGTGAAATCCTAATTGTACTTATATGTGAGGATGTGGAGGAAAGAAAAAGGAGACTTGCTTGCCACAATACAGTACAACTATGGTAAACATGGTAGCATATGCTCTTAGTCTCTTAGTATGAAAAAGGATTAGGACTACAGTGTGCCTGCATATATAAGGTATGCAAGTGAATGGTCACTCTTTTCTGGATATATTATTATAATTTGAAATACTGAAGATGTAATTAGCCTGATTACATATGCACATCAATAGAAGGATATAAAAGCCAATTGAAAGTTGGGCCCAAATCAATAGAAGGATGTAGAAATGACATGAACTAGTTTTCTTCTTTTTAATTGGTGTACTTGGCATAGATATCGAGGAAATGCAAGGTTTCATACCTTAACAAATATCCTTAAACAATATGCATTAAAAAAGAGGGTAAGCAAAGTTTTTACCTGAATCTCAAGAGCAAGATTGTGGCCCCTGAAGGCAAAAGTTATGGCACCCAATGCATTCAAGATTGAGAAAGCTGATGCAGCATCAGATTTACCCCTGACAGGATCATAAGATACGTTTGGAGGCCTAGGTTGACTTACTGACAAACTCCAAATCATCGTGCAGTATGTGACAGAAGTTGCTGCTCCAATCAAAGAAAACCATGCAATGGAATTGAGATTGGGAAGCTGTGCAACAACCGCAGCAAGGAAGGTGAACACCAAATACCACTCAACTGCAGTTAGTGGATTGGATTCACAAGTTGAACCACAAACAATTTGGAAAAACAATTTCAATGCGCCCCCAGCAACAATGATCAGTCCCATTGCAGTGCCACCTGATAGATACAGGATTGGAAAAGTGGAGAGCCAGCCACCCAATTTCTCACCTGCAAAATTAGCAAAATTTACACAGGTCAAGCCCCCCTCTTTCACAGAACACAGAATGATCCCATTACTTCTTACAAGTGCAATATACCAAGAAGATTTGGTCGTCTTCAATCTATTCAACTGACAAACTAATTGAATACCCACATCTATTTAGAGAAGTCCTCTAGCATTATTCATTTGTATGTCCAGAAAGAAGAGGGATTCTAAGCAATTTGATTTGATGAAAAAACAAAAAGATATTTGTCATTACCAAAAGCAGCTTTAGCAAGTTCCCCATATCGATTGTAGCGTTTTCCAGGTACAGATTCATGCAATCTTACAAGAAGCCATAGTGTGTATAGTTGCCAGATATAAGCAACAGATAGAGAGATAATTCCCCATGTCCTGAATTCATTCAACAGCATAAAATCAAATTGGCACCCACAAAATACGTAAGAATACCATTCAGAGCAAAGAAAGAATGGAAAGCCATGTATAAAATTCAAAGGGCCTGGCCCATCTGACTATTTGTCAAATCAGGTGGCTTCACTCACTTGCTTACTACTGCCTCTAAAATCCTTAAGACTAAGGTCACACATAAAATTTTAACTTCATGACACCTAGTAATTTGAACTTGTTGCACCAAGAAAAGGGACAGAATCAAAATCGGCCTTGCAGAGTCACATACATCAGTCCCGAGGGAATTAAAATAACCTATCCATTCCAACTATTCATCAAAATGAAATATAAGAAGAACAATTTTGTTCCCTCACAGATATTAATTGTAAAATTCCAAAGTCCAGACCATTCAACTAGTATTACAAAATAAAAATGAAAAAACAAAACACGGACACAGAAATCCTTGAATGGCGTAACCTTTCTAACTAGTCAAAAATAAAACAAACCCACAGCACAAATTATTTGGTAACCCATATCACTTACGAAATTTGTAGGGCCTGGTTATTCAAACTGGGAAAACAGAAAAGCAGAAATTAGTAACACATGACTTGGTCAGCCACAAACTTCATACTCTGTAGGGTTTAAAAGGCTTAGCCATTCAACCTTAAAGAAAAGAAAGGTAGCCTTGCTGGATCATCCATACATCTGCTGAAGTACAAAAAGCCTGATCATCCCAGATAGCTGACTAAGATGAAAGTATAAGTAAAGACTTCAATCACTTTTAAAATAGCAGACACAACTATTCAACTCTGGGAGTAAACAAAAGAATTCTTATCCTGCACAATCACCAATAACCTTCTTCACCACCCAATTGCCAGGGGAAAAAAAAGTAGAAACATCTATTGCTTATAAGTTATCAGAGACACCAGTCTGAAAATATCATAAGCTTTTTGCCAGTCCAAGTAAAACAATAAAAGCAGAGAAGACTAGCCTTTCTGAACCTCTAATATTGCTCTCGCAGAGCCAGACCAATCCATCTAGGAGTAAGAAAACAAAATTAGTGACCCACTTTGATCATTCACGAATCACAGAGGATCAATACCTGCCAAGAAATTATAACTCAACAAGGCTAAAACTCAAGAAGACCGCATTATCTCAACTGATTATATTCTTCTTAAAATTCCAAGGGTTTGTTTATTCCAGCTAATAGGAGAAACCTCGAAAATTCAGATGGACTAATTCTAAGGGTTTGTTTATTCCCCCGTAAGCTTCTTAAACTTCAAGGGCCTGACCATTTAATAAGTTGCAAGACTGGAAACAAAGAAGAAGAAGAATATGTAACCAGGGACAATTATAACCCTAAGTAAAGTTTAAATTGCCTATCCATTCCAACAGAGATTGAAAACAAAAAGAGAACACCTTTGGCAAAATTCCACATGTTGCTCTTAAACTCTGGGGGATTGGACATTCCACCCAGATGAAGAGAAAAGTGGGACATCGGCCTTGATAACTTAAATATATAACATAATCTAAAAGCCAATCCACCAAGCTATTGAATCAAAACAAAACAAGACCAGCCTTAATCAATAACCATGCTAATATTGAAATCGCAAGGGCACAGCCATCCCAACAAGTAGAAAACCAAATTATGAAAGCAAAAGAGATAGAGAAATAGGCCCTCCCTTGGTCAGTGGCGAGCATGATTCTCCCTAAAATTTTAAGAAGCTGAACATTCTACTAGAGAAATAGGCCCTCCCTTGGTCAGTGACAAACATGATTCTCCCTAGAATTTAAAGAAGCTGAACATTCTACCTGAGACGAAAGCTAAAGGACTTCAAGGGGTCTGATCATTCAATCTATTCGCCCAAACAAAACAAAAGCGATGGTTTTCTTTGATCACTCGCAGATATCTGAACCTGAAATTCAATGGACATAACCATTCAATTCAACAAAAAAATCTTCCCGATCTAGCTTAATTATCCTATATTGCTCTTATAGTTCAAAAGATTTGGCCTGGCGTTATAAAGATAAAAGATCCATGCTTGATCAGTCACACACACCGGCCTCTAAATTTCAAACGTTTTGGCCATTACAAAGACAGGGAGACATGTTTGATCAGTCACAGACATCACCACTAAAATTCCAAGAGTCTGGCCACTATAATTAATGATCATGCAATAACAATAAAATAAAAATCACATACCATCCCAGAACTGTAAAGGAGACAGGCAGCACCAAGGCCTGGAACCCAATCCCTGCATTGAGATTATGAAAGGCCGAATAATAGGCATTTCCATTTCTGGATTCTGTAATGGGTAGCCAAGCATCTTGAGGATTAAACTTTGTAAGATGCCCGACATCCTCTAAGTAAGTCTTCATGTTGACCAGCACCCTTTTCATGGGAGCCCCAATTGGGCTGAGAGAAGGCGTCCATGGAGTCCTTGGAGTCTTGGGAGTCTTGGGAGTCCTAGGAGTTTTGGGTGTCTTTAAAAGGGGAGACCTGGACATGGAAGGAGATGCAAGACCAGAAGGAGGTCTTGTTCCGGCAGGTGTTATTGCATGTGAATGTGCATTAGACATCTGGTTGCTGTGATAGGGGGACCTTGTGCCACTGGGTGTGCCACCTCCTCTTGGAGTCTGTGGAATTGATACAACCTCTCTTATAACTTGGTCTCCTCCATTCCCCTCCTCCATTTCTGATTGTTGCTCTGTAACATGGTGTCTAAAGCTAGCTTCCTGAATATCTCTCGATCCAGCCATGACTCTAAACTGTGATACAATTGTGGGTATACGTCATATATATAGATCTATGATGAAAATGTGGGTGTACATATTATATATGTACTTTAAGCACAGTGCCTTTAGAGTTGGTTGGTACGTAGGTACTTACATTTAGACCATCTTTAGTCTAAGGACTGGACAGCAACTTGCTGGCTGCTACATTGACTTTGCAGAAATCAGGTGTGAGTACAAAGAAAGCTCTCTGCTTGTGGGTATACATTTTTTTCCAGTGAATTTACTTTTTAACTGCCGGTATTCTAATTGTACATTTACATCAAGTTCAAATTCCGACATTTTGTACAGGGGCTCTTTTTTCTTGAATAATTTAGTTGTGGATATATATTTTTAAAATGTTCTATTTGTTGCTATACTTACAAAGTCCAAAACAGCTTTCTGTACACATCGGTTGGTAGGTGGGGTACTCATCTAGGCCACAGTGTCACAGTTCAAGGATTACTGTTCTTAATTTCTTCTAATAATTGGTGGGCTCTCTTAAAACATGATCTTTTCCTGATCTACCTTATTGGCTAGACCTTTTTTTTAAGAAATAATCTTATTCAGGAAATACATAAAATAATTTTATTCAGAAGTATGTCCAATTTTTTTCTAAATTGGTGTGCTATTTTGAGAACATTTTTCTTCCTATGTGGGTTTAACTGCTTAGAGGAATAATCTGACTCAGAAAAAAACAAATATTTTATATAAAGAAAGAGAAAAAGTTGGATGGTGGTATGTGGGGACTTATTTTTAAACCATATTCACAAGTGGGAAATAATGCACATGATTACTCATTGTTGTATTTGATTCCTGGGACTCAATAATGACTTAAATGGCCTGTTACATGGGCAATGTGTCAGCATGCATATTATAATCTTGTCATCGGTGTATATTCACAACTGGATTAGAATGAGGAAAAACGAGTGTTTTGGTGCTTCAACTATAATGAACAATTTAGTCCACTCTTACCCACCCAAACATAAATGTGGCATGGGACAAGACAAGGGTGATATTTTCCAGTCAAGAATTTCCTTCGCAATATTATATTTAGCGTTGAATTTTTATTTATGGTTGAAATAATGTGTCGTTGGATAGAAAGTCATGAGAGCCACCACCATGGGTTTGACTATAATGGTATGGCGTGCTTTCATACTAGATATATTACTAAAATTTCAAGACGAGAGAAAGCAACTAAGCTTTCTCATGTTTTGAAATATTATCAATGTAATCTACTTTTAATTAAAAAAAAGATAGCTGAAAGATTCATGTATGATATTTTATTTTTATTTTGGTAAGAATATTTTGATGTAACAGTAACATATTTATAAGTGATACTTTTGTTTTTATTTTATGTCGTGTTTTAATTTTATTTTTTTTATTATTTTTTTTTAAAAGTAGAATATTTATTTATCTTTTGTATTCATTTTTTGTTAGTTTATTCAATGAATATATATAATTACAAAATTTGAGCAACATTCTTATAATCTATAATTAATTTTTTATTTCAGATAATTATAAAATTATCATTTTGATTTATGTTGAGAATAGTATGTATTTTTATTAAAAAAATTGTGAATTATATGTCCAACTCATTTAATTTTGTGGATCAAATTTGAATTTTGTTAATGACTTGAATGATATAAACACTATTATATACATCATAATAATCATTTTCTATAATGAGATGGTAAATTAATATTATAATGATTTTTAGCTTTAATAAAATTACATTGTTGACTTTAATAGTATTTTGTTTCCTTGAACAATATTTCTAATGTCACTCAATCTATACATTACCATATGTACAAATAAAATTTAATATTACTTTTTAGCCAATAGCTATATTTTGTACATAGTTGAAATATTCCTCTCCTCAAGCCTTAAGCAAATTTTAACTCACAACCAATATTTTTGTTTAAAAAGCTACAAAAATCTTTTATTGTGCTCAAGAATCTACTAGCTCTAAAACCTTGATATTTTTAGATCTAATTTGCACTTACTATAATATATTGAAGTAGTAATTGTTGGGAGATTGATTTTGATTCGTCTCATCTTCAAAAAAATTGTTTTAGTAGGGTTTTGTTTTTTTTTTTTGCAAACTCTACCCATTTTTTCTCATCAACATTGTCCATAGCATGACACAATTTTTGTAGAATCTTGAGGTAGGTCACTTGACATAATTTTAGTGAGCTTTTTTCTAGGAATATATATGTAGCTAGATCATTTTCTATTGTGTTTTATTTCATTCTAAAATATTATGTTTTTATTTGTTAAATGAAGGTGTTGCTTTTATGGTTCCTACAAACTTTGCCCCTTTTTTCTCATTAGCATCATTGACAACATGACACAATTTGTGCAGAATCTTGAGGTAAGTCACTTGCCATAGTTTTAGTGATCTTTTTTCTAGAATTTGTATTTGACCTAATTATTTTTTGTTGTGTTTTATTTCATTTTAAAATAACTATGTTGTTATTTGTTAAATGAAGGTGTCAGTTATGTAGTTTTATATATGGTTGTTTTCTTTGGAAATGATGGACTCTCCTTAAATTTCAAAACATTTTTCTTTTTATATCAGAAACCTGAAAAAAGAATTGCTCTTATCAAGTGGTTCCATTCTAGTTTGGTGTGTTTGCCTAGTTGTCATTTAGGCATAGAAATTTTCCAAGTCTAATGAGAACCATTAATGGAGAATCTAGGAAAGCAATATAATAACTTCAACATAAGTTTTGTTTTTAATGGTTGTGAAATACCATTGGTAGCTAGCATAGATTACAAACCATAGGGCCTTAATGGTGGCCAAAAGGTTATCCTATTTGCCAACCTTTGGTAGCCATCATAAAGTGTAAGGTAGAGGGCAGTGACTGTGAGATGGCTTCTAGATTTACATTTTAAAAATTATGATAAACCACAATGCAATGGTCAAGTGTGTGGTGTTATTTTTACAATACAATGAGTTTACCAATTATTCTTGTATATATAACATAATCCCATAACTCTCTATTCCAAAACTATGTCAAACATTATAGCTCTACTTGATATTAAATCTCTTAACAAATCTCATATTACTTGACAAAGTCCATGGCTATCAACCATGTAGTAGTAGTAGCTACCTTCAAACATCTTAACTCTTTTCCTCCTATAATTATTTTTTAAATGATACAACTTAGTTGCACAAATATAGAAATCTCTACTCTTAAGTTGGTTTCAAAATGTTGAATAAGAAAGCACCTATACTAGAAGCGGCTAATCTATTAGGACTAAGGGGATCCATAAGGCCTATTTGTTTGATTTTTTATTTAGTTCATTTTTTTAATAATGAGATGAGTAACATTTATTAATATATGCTAAATTTAGTTTTTGAGTAACATTCAACTTATATGCCACAACCTAGGAATGTCCTTATGTCAAAGTCACCTAGAGATTATGTTTGGCCTCATTTGTAGGGCATATTTTAGCCAACAAGTTAGATGGAGTGTTTTACCTAGCTCGAACACTTCGTCATGACTCCTACAAATTTACATGTGGAGTTGTGCTATGAAATATATGATGTATTTTTTATTTGACCTCATCCCATTTGACTAGAATGAACATCATTTATTGAATGGATATATCATTTTTAATTTTTCGATTAAACACAATTTTGTTTGAACAATTTATAGAAATATTTCAATCTAGATGAATGCCATCTTATTTATGGATTTTTTTTTTTTTTAATGAAATGAATTCCATGGAGTAAATGTTATACTCTTGAGAGCCTTATTTCTAATATTTCATAAAGGACGAATATCATTTTATCTCAAATATTACCTCTTTTTTAGGGGAAAGAAAACTATCTGCTATATGAAACTTATCTCTATTATTTTTCCTAAAATAATATTGCATTCTTTGACAAATTTATTGCAATCTTTATAGGGAGTGAATGCTTTCTTATTTGAGAAATTTACTTTAGTTATCCTACAAAATGGATGTCATCTAGTTTAAGGAATTTTCCTCCTTTATTAAGCAAATAAAATAATTTATGATAGTATTTGAGCACCTATTTGTTACGTTTGAATTGTCCATGGTTCAGGGAGATGTTTCCTGTTGGAAAAATGAAGAAGAACATCTCATTTTGTTACTTTGTGTTGTCAATGATGTCATCATGATATATGAGTTCAACTGCAAGATCAAGACTGAAATTATTCTAGTATTCTAGTTCAGTATCTGAATCGGTATTTTGGTCCACATTTGTTTGCTGGTAATTTATGTTGCTAGCAGTTTTGGAAAATGGTTTGTAGATGTCAGGAGCACGTACATTCAAGATATCATGTATCCAATTGCTCGTATGGTGTATTGGTATTACATTGATATTTGCATTTTGTACTAATAGTTCTATCCCTGACAGACCTAATGAATGTATCATGTAATGATAAAATATTTTTGTTATGCGGATATATGTGCGACCTATTTTAGGTCCTTTCCAACATAATGTAGCATGCTGGAGGTTTGAATTATCTTCTTGAAATATTTTGTGAATGCTTGAAGTCGACATATGGTTTTTTTTTGGTAGATAAGAAGTGCATCTAATTAGGCCAACCTAATTGATGCTTGCGGAGAGATCAGATATATATACTGGATAATCTTTGAAGTTTGGATATGCGAATTTTGGTGTGGTGTGAATGTGAATAAGAGAAAATATGATGAAGTGTGTTAAGTCAGTTTACTAAGCTACACCAAAATTGAATTTGCACTCTCTAGGTGTACTCCATCAGTTCATTTTCTAATGTAAGCAATTTTTTGTCATTGCAATTATGTAGGCAATGAGCCTTTGTTTCTAGACAGTGAGTCCTGGCAGTGAGCCACCCATTTTGTAATATTTTATAACCAGTTATACTATATTGTGAGCTAACACTCACCGTGGTTTTTCCCATTTTGGGTTTTCCACGTAAAAATCCTAGTCTTCATGTGTTCTTTGATTTCATGTTTTGTTAATGCTTTTAATTATCTTTGTTGTTGTATGCATTGGAATAATTGGATGGTATCTGATTAGAAAATTTAAGAAGATATTGATTCACCCCCCCTCTTAGTATCTTGGACATTTAACAATTGGTATCAGAGCTTGGTTCCTTGGAAAAAGCCTAATAACTTGAGGGAGATCCTGAAGATGGAAGAAATGAATGATAAATGAGAGCTTCAGACTACTCTTGAGGATCTTGACAAGTTGAAAGAGAAAAAAAAGATCTAAAAGAAAATCTTGAAGATGCAAATGAATGTGTTCAAAAATTAAAGGAGCAATTGAAAAAGTTCAAAGATAGGCACAAGGAAGTGATTGATCGGTTGAAAAAGGCTAATGAAGATATTGTCAGTTTGAAACTACAAGTAGAAGAGAAGAAAAATGTTGAAGAATGTTTGAACAAATTGGTACAAAGCGAATCTAAATAATGTACCAAGCTTGAACAAGAAGCTGTGAACCTGAAAGTAGATCTAGAGAAGGCAAAACTCTGTGAAAACAATTTTAAATCCAACTCAGACAGGCTTGATGAATTTATTGCAGGACAAAAGCCTAATAAAGACAAAGGTGGTTTGGGAAATGATACCAGTGAATGTTCTAAAGCTATGGACAATTAGAAGACTCAAAATAAAGGAAACAAAAAGGAAATTCAAGGAACTCTGCTAGGAGACCTCCGGTGAGACAACCTAATGCACAAAGGTATCCTTCTTTTAATGGCACTTGTTTTTCATGCAATAAATTTGGCCACAAAGCAACAGAATGTAGGAGTAGGATGAATCAATTCCCTGGTCCTTTTACTAGTCAATGTTTTGCATGCAAAATATTTGGACATAGGGAAAGTGAAAGTAGAACCCTAATGATGAATCAGTTTAATGGAAGAAGAATGAATCAATCTTTTAATGGCTATTGTTATACCTACAACAAGTATGGAAATAAAGCTAACCAGTATAGAACAAGAGTCAATGGAAGTCAATCTAATCAAAGAAATGT